>JACEFZ010018048.1:215000-396480 GCA_014155875.1 Cepaea nemoralis | reverse complement strand
TTTTTTCATTTTTTTTTTTTTTAAATGTTTTTTTGATTCACCTTAGGTTTGATTCCCTTAGGGTTTTTTTATTTTTTTGTTCCGGTTTTTTTCCCAACAGACAGTGTAATATACTGTGCTTGAATATTTACTCTTGTCTAGCTATTGTGCTTTCAAGCGGGTAGGTCCCAGAAATCTACCACTGTTTGTACAGGAAACTGGGGATGTGACATTCGGGGGACAAGCAGCTCAAGGTAAATTTAAACATGTGCATGTCTTGGTATTTTTCTGCATTTTACACCCAATATCACCTATTGGAGCATGGGTTCTCAATCAACTCATTCAAACCGTCCTATCTTCTGAACTCCCCCATCTCATCTCATCTCATCGTTCCTCTTGTACCTTGCAGTGTCGATGTGAAGTATAAACTCTGAGAGTGCCCTTTGTGTTCATGTATCGATATTCCATGGACTCTGCTATTCCCTCCGTCCAACGTTTATGTGGTCGGTCTCTTCCTCTGTTTCCATACGGTCTGTACATCATTGCTTGTTGTGGTATGTTGTTGACTGGTAACCTACTTACTTGCATGGCCAAACCATTTGACTTACTGCGTTCTAATAAAATCTAGTGCTGCTTTAACCCCCACTTTAGTCCTTATTTCTTCATTTCTGATCTTATCTCTTCTTGATACATTGAGTATTCTTCTCAGGAATCTCATTTCTGTTGTTGTGATTTTTCTTTTCTCTTTTTCTACCATTGTCCAGGTTTGCCATTGGTAACATAGTTGGTAGGAAGATTGTATTGTAAAGTGCTTTCTTAGTAGTTAATGATACATGTTTGTTCTTTAGTATTGGTGCCATTTGTCCAATGAGTGGTTTGCCTTATTGCATCTATTTTCGATCTCGTCTTCTGATCTGCCATTTGACGATATTATACTTCCTAGATACTTGAAACTCTTGACTTGTTTCAAGGGATGTTCGTTTAGGTGAATTGTTGTTTTTTCTTCTTTAGTTATAGTCATTACCTCTGTTTTGCTTGTGCTAATTTATATGGTATGTTCCCTACACATTTCGTTTAGACTATTCATGTGGTCTTGTCATTTATCTTCTGATTTTGCTATTAGTGCTTGGTCGTCTGCAAACAGTTCTCTAATGGTTAGATATGCAGATGATTCTTCTGTGTTTTTATCATGCGGTATTCTTGTGGTCTCTGTTTGGCTAGTTTCTTTACATATGTTGTCTGTATATGTTATGAACAAGAAAGAGGACAGGACACATCCTTGTCATACTCCAGATCTTATGGTGAAGGGGTCTGAGTGTCCTCCAGTTGCTCTCACTATGCATTCACTGTTGTTGTATAAGCTTCTACAGGTTTATTAGATGTGTACTCACTCCATATTATTTAAGGATTTCCCACAGGTTGTTTCTATCTACTCTATCAAATGCCTTTTCTTGGTCAACAAAGGCTAAGTAGAGTGTTTCATTGAATTTGATTGATTTTTCTATAAAGGGACTACTCAGTAATCTGTCAGTAATCCTTTTCTCAATGTTTTTGGATCTCTATTTCGTTGGCACTATGGGTTTTAAAGGATTTTATAGTTAGGTTTTGCGTGTCCTCTATCCACCACCATCATCTTTTCATCACTTCTCAATTCACTGTTTAGTTCTCTCTGTGAGCTCCATATTGGTGAATCTGTCATACGATATTATTCCTATTCTGCAAATGTACCAATTAATAAATGTTTGTATTTATAGTAATAGTTTCAGTTCTCTGTGTTTCTAATCCATACTGCACTTACGTAATGTTTGAGCTAAATATTCTAAGTTTGAAGCTAAGTTTAACTTCCTTTGACCTGCACAAATTTACTAGTGCTATGAAAGTTCCTGTTGCCTTTTGCATTATTGTATCCATCTGTTCCATCTTTGTCTGCATTCCTACCTAAATATGTATATGATTCTTCCTCTTGAAATGGTTTGACATGGGGTGATTGGTTTATCATTTGCTTGGTTTTTGCTCATCTTTTCCCTATGAAATTTTAGACCTAATTATGTGTGTTGAGTTACCCTTCATAGAATCCATATATGGGACAGGAGGGCAGTCTCTTCAGGTAGTTTCTAGGTTTGATAAATGAACAATGCCAAAGAATGCTACATTTTTATTAAAGGGTTTATACTTTTACATAGCAGATAGGTATCAGTAGTGCACTTCACACATAGAATTCAGTCTAGTGCACTAGTAGTGGCATGTGTATGGACAATGCATGCGTTCAAAGCGAGTTAACTTCTCCCTCCCCCCCCCCCCCCCCCCCCCCCCCCCAACCCCTGTCCTTGTAGCATGAATGTTTAGTCCGTCTGCTGTCTTTGTTCTTTCATTAGTTCCCAATTATTTAAATTTATTTATTTGTATTCTGTCACTTCATTTGTATCTCTTAACTGTGTTTGCTATGGTTACAAAAGTAACCTTTAATCTTTAGTGCATTTCCTACATATTTTCTAGAGATAATAGCAGTCTGTTCTTGTTGCTTACCACCATCCATTTTTTTTTTTTTGCGCTCACTCGCTTTGAATTTGAGCGTAGTCCATACACACTATTTATAGTACTGATGGTCTTAATTTTGCATGCGGATTAGCTTTCCCTATTAAGTGTCCCTCACCATCAGGTGAACCCACTCCGACTTCAAAGGTACTTGTAATTTACTCCCCAAGTCAAGGACGACAGGTCAACATTTTAGTCTAGCTGTCCGGTGTAGGGGTTGAACCGCTTACCTCGGCATCAGCACACCGGATGTTTAAGAACACGCGTTCTTACCCATTCGACCATGCTGACCTGCATATGTCATTTATAAACAGCTGAAAACTTCAGCTCTTAATACAATTTGGATTATGCAAGTTCTTGTTCTGCAAATACTTATACTCGAATAAGCCAAACTTTACAAATTGATAATGTTTTTAAAAAATAACTATGCACTTGAACATCATCATAATAGTTGATACTATATAGGCGCCTCCTGGCATACTACTTGAACTAAATAGGCCTGTGTATAACATTTAATTGTTACACTTGGAGGTATAACCAGTGTTCACTTTTTGTTTTCTGCCAACCCGCTTTCAACTCAAGCATAGTCCATACACATACTACTTCCAGTTCACTGGACTTATTTTTGCATGTGGTTTAGTTTTCCCTGCTACCAGTGTTCCTCGTCACCAGGCGACCCCACTCTGACTTCAGGGTACTTGTAATTTATGTCCCCAAGTCAAGGATGAGAAGTCAAAATTTTAGTAAAACTGGCCAGTGTAGTAGGGGTTGAACCCACAGCATCAGCACACCAGATGTTTAAGAACAAGTGCTCTTATCCATTTGGCCATGCTGACCTCCTAACTTACACTCAGAGGTATATCTAGGATTAACATTACATTTACTACAGAGTGTAATAGTTAGATATACCACAGAGTGTAATAGTTAACACTAATATACCTCGGGATGTAAGTTAAATATACCTCAGAGTGTAACAGTTAACATAAATACACCTCAAGAGTGAAAGTTAACACTAAATATACATCAGTGTAACAATTAACACTAACATACTTCAGAGTGTAATAGTTAACACTAATATACCTCAGAGTGTAAGTTAACACTAAATATACATCAGTGTAACAGTTAACACTAACATACCTCAGTGTAATAGTTAACACTAGTCAGTTATAGGAACTCTGATGCGGAGCAACCAAGGCAGGGGCTTCCGATCATCAGAAGGAAACCCACTTCCCCAAGCATTTCGGACCCTTTAATTTCTTAATACTCTCTGGGGGCGGTCCAGTCAGGTTCATGACTCCGGGTGTCTGTCCCCTGCCGTGGAGACGTTCGTTTGGTCATATTCGTTATCCTTGACGTTAAGCTTGCCCCTTCGCTGTTACTTGTCTACTCTCAAGCCCTCTATCCCTCGGTGGGGAGAGCCTGTCAGCCTGTGCCTGCCCCTTGGCACACATGGTTGTAGGATGCGAGCTTCCTCCCCCGCCACGGCCTCCGTCGCCTCCATACGTCTCCGCTGCCGTGTGCCTACTCCGTGCCCCGTTCACAGCGCCGCACCCTGCTAGGAAGCCGGATCTTCCTTTCTTTTCTGACCCACCTCTTGGTCTGTCTGCAACTGACTAGACCACGAGACCACGTAGTACGCACATCCCATGACAATGTGAGGTATGGGTTATTATTGTAGACTTGTTAAATTGTGCTCTGTCTGGATGCGACCTATAGTCAATTATTGCTATATTATGGAAGTTGGACTTGGGCCGACATTTGTTTGATTGACTGCACTCAGACTCACCGCTCATGCTTAGAGGAAGGGCCAGAGAACAGACACGTGACGTGGTAAAGTTCGTGGTTTTGATTGAGAAATTGTTGGTATTGCAGTCACCGCTTGTCCCACTCTAGGTTGCGGCAGTTCCACAGCCAGCACGGGGCCATTTCGGCTGCCTCAGACAGTTGTTTCTGGGCCTGGGCTCTTGATCGTCCTTTAATGCCCATTCGCTTCAGCACATCAAACACGGAGTCGGAGACAAGACCCCTCGCATCTACCTCAACAGCGAACAGCCTGACGGTGTAACCCTCCTGCCTAAGACATGTGACCATGCCATTGTACTTCTGTCTTGTACAAGTGCTGCTCCTCAATGTTGCACTTGTAAGGGACGGTCAGCTCAATCAGCGTTAGCTGTTTGGCAGGTGAGGCGCTAAGTACAATGTCAGGTTGCAAGCCAAACTTTCGGATCACCTCAGAGCAATTGCCACGGTCCTTTAGGTCAACAGTCAGTTCCCAATCCCTTGCACCATCGAAGACGGTAGCAAGCGGCAAGTCGTCAGCTTTACCATTTTTGTGCCCCGCTCGGACAAAGGAAATTTCCATCTGTGCCCCTCTTTGTTTGCCTTCATTCGTGCTACGTCCTCTATGGCGGCCAACTCGGTCAGGACCTTGTTGTGCCGCCACGTAAACCGACCCTTGGGTCAGGACGACCTTACACCCAGACAGCACGTGTTCCACTGTCTGGACTATCTGGGCTTTCTTACAGAGGGGACAGAAAGGGTCGGTGGTTTCCCCCACTTGGCCAAGTTGGCACCTGATGGCAGGACATCGTAGAGGGATTGGACGATGAAACTTAGATGCAGTGGTGCCATGCGCCAGATTTCATTCCACGTGATGGATCTCTGGACAGCCGACTCCCATGACATCCACTGCGCCTGCTGCGCCTGTTGGGCAGCCTTGCGGACTCTTTCGTCATCTACCCCCTTGCAGATCTCCTTAACCACCAGGTTCCTGCGTTCCTTGGTTGTCATCTTCGACCACATCGGATCATTCACTTGGAATCCGAACCCTTGCTTGCCAAGCTGGGCGTGGCCCATGACCTCTTTCAGCTGGAGTGTAACCTTGGCTTCTTCGACTGCGCTGACGACTTTCCACTTCCTTCCCGTCTTCAAGGAAGGAACTGAAGTGCTGACCGTGATATCTGGAGACTCGCGCAGCATCATCGCGAGTCGGGCTTTTCCGGCTTTGAACTCTTCCACAAGGGACAGGAACAGGAGGACGAGCTTGCTCTGCTTACAATACAATGCTATAACAATAATAAACCTCGGAGTGTAAGTTAATGCTAGTTATACCTCGGAGTGTAACAGTTAACACTAATATACCCCGGGGTGTAAGTTAACACTAAATATACCTCAGAATGTAACAGTTAACACTAATACACCTCAAGAGTGAAAGTTAACACTAAATATACATCAGTGTAACAGTTAACACTAATATACCTCAGAGTGTAACATTTAACACTAGACAAACCTCAGAGTGTAATAGTTAACACTAAATAGATCTCCTAGCATAAGAGTTAACACTAGATATACCACATAGTGTAACATTTAAAGCTAGCTAGATCTCCTGGTGTAACAGTTAACAGTAGATAAATGTCCAAGTGTAATAGTTAACACTAGATATACCACATAGTGTAAAAATTAAAGCTAGCTATATCTCCTGGTGTAATAATTAACAATAGATAAATGTCCTAGTGTAATAGTTAACACAAGATATACCACATAGTGTAACATTTGATGCTAGCCAGATCTCCTGGTGAAACTAACAGTAGATAAATGTCCTAGTGTAATAGTTAACACTAGATATACCACATATTGTAACATTTAAAACTAGCTGGATCTCCTTTGCTTCAAGTGAATCCTGGAAATTATGTGAAATTGAATTTGTGATTTTTGGAATGTGTACAAATTGTATAAGCAAGAAACTATTGAAGTCACAAAAGTATATATGATGGCCTCCCGGGTAGGTGGAACCCGTTAGCTTTGGACAGTAGTCTATCTAGAAGATGGAAAACTCCAAATATAAACCCCCAAGTTCAAGGTGGACCAGCATGCTGAGGAACTGGATGGCCATGGGTTAACTGGTCGTGAACGTTGGACGTCTGGCAGGCGTGCGGGGCGGCACCAGGCGTATGGACTCCTGCGGGACATCCCCTGCCTCTTCCCTAGCACGCAGGCAATACTAGGGTGACCGTGAAATATCCTGCAATATCCAAACTTTGCCTATGGATTCATTTAAACACGGGAATCGTCGCCGGAGCTACGGAGCATGTGCTCTGCGCTTGACACATCCCTCAGAGGCTAGCGAAGAGAGAGTGAGGAGGAGAAGACGAGGAAATGGTGTGAGAAGACGGCATAGAAATAGGAGAGCAGGCGCCAGGAGAACAAGACGAAAAGTGGAGAGACTAGGTTTCAACTATGTCAGAGTGGGATACTGGAATTGTCGCAGTGCCAGACAGAGAGGTCCTGTATTGGAGAGACTAATATATGATTTTGATGTCCTCGTGCTCCAGGAGCTAAATACAGACAAATACCATTGCCCTGGGTACGCCAGTTATATAAACCCTACTGGGCAGAAGAGACATGGACAAGGTCTGCTGGTGAAGGAAGGAGTGAAGCATGTGGTACTTGACTTGAACCAGTGGAATCACAATGCAAGAGAGGTCCAGGGTATACAAATGGAGATTGGTGGCTTAAGTTGGAACATCATAAATGTATATGCCACAGTGGACTGTTTTGTCAGAAAGGAACACTGGGACTGGCTTAAGGAACTGGAGGAATTACCAGGTGATAGGCTACTCATATGTGGAGACTTCAATGCAAGGAACAGAGATTGGGACAGTAGTGGAGAAAATCGACAGGGAATTGCCTTTGCAGATGCCATGGTGGACTCTGATGTGGTCTGCATAAATGATGGTAGGCCGACTAGAATGGCAATGAGGCCTGGCGATGCAGACACAGCTATTGACTTGGCACTTGTCTCCCAGTCATCAGTCCTTGATATAAAGTGGACTGTTTTGAATGACCATGGGAGTGATCACATGCCATGCTCAGTCCTGATCTCTAAACCCAGGAAAGTTAAAGCTGGGAGAGTGCGCAGGACCTTCCGGTATGAGAGGACCGATTGCCTTCTTGGACGCCTCAGGCAAGGGGCATGCAACAGGACTGTAAAAACTCCCTTTTTGCAGCCCCCATGGTGGACCCCAGAAGTAGACCATGCTTGGAAAGCAAAGAGAGCTGCAGTGAAGCAGCTAAAGAAGGTGTGACAGACACTTCAATGCTCACTAGAGGAAGTGGACACAGCGGAAAATGTCAAAGACATGGTGGAGGTTTTCAATCGCTGTGCTGCAGAGGCCAAAAAGGCAAAATGGGAATGTTTCATGGAGATTGGAGGTGATAAAACACTGCGAAAATTCTGGAAACTGCACAGGCAAATGCAGAGAAAAGATCGGCCTATGACAGTGGGAACAATTTATACAGATGATGGTGTGCGTGTGACAACAGACACAGAGAAAGGGGAGGCATTTCTCCAAAGATTTTTAGAGCAGACCAATCATAATGATGCGGACACCAGGGATGCAGTTAGAGAGGAGTTATCTGGCACCACGAAGAATATGCAGTATGAAGACATCATACAGGTGGAAGATGCTAAACACATTTTGAAAAAGGCAAAAGACACGGCACCAGGGCCCGATGGGGTCAGGTATGGCCACATGAAGGGTTTGAGCGATGCAGACTTGGAGGAGATGACCGACTGCTTTAACCAGAGCATTAGGACAGCATCAGTACCGCAGGATTGGGTGCACAGCTATCTCATCCCTCTCCCAAAACCATTCAAGGATCAGTCAAAGCTTAGCGGCTTTAGAATCATCACCCTTCAAAATACATTTGGGAAGGTTCTAGAGAAGATAGTCGCTGTCAAGCTGCAAGAGTTTTTAGAAAGCGGGAAGCTTCTTCCAAGAGGCCTGGGGAGCTACAGGCCAGGAAAAGATACCTGGTCAAATGCAGCCACTTTTGCCTTTGACGTTTATGAGGGGTTCCAGAGTAGACAAGAAACGATGGCGGCAGCGCTTGATCTCGAGGATGCGTACAATAGAGTTCGATATGATATTTTGATGACCGCACTTATGGAGAAGGGGGTCAATCCTGGATAGTGAACTGGATAGCAGCCGTCCTGCACTCTCGTCGGGTTCCTCTCCGTCTGGGTGCATGGACCTCAGAGCCACATATTTTAACCCCGGGACTGCCACAGGGATCTGCAGTCTCACCGGTGCTCTTTAATGTGTATACGAGCAAGATTGCAAACCTAGAAGCACCAGGGGTTGGAAGAATACTAACATTTGCAGATGATATTCTTGCATATAGGCAGGGGGGAGATGGGGAGCAAACAGCCCAGGAGCTACAGGCGACAGTAGACAAAGTGATTGACTGGTGCACTGAAATGAGTGCTGTCATCCACCCGGAAAAGGCGGCTGTTTTGTGGTGCTCTCTGGACAACAGGATTGTGAGAGCGGATGTCCCAAGCCTCGCGATAGATGGTAGAAATGTCAGCAGAGAGAACAAACTGAAGTATCTGGGGATCACATTTGACAGGAGCCTATCCTTCAAGGACCATGTGGAGACGGTTGTGACAAGATCTCAAAAGGGACTCAGTGCACTTAAAACTATGGCTGCAATGGACACAGAGCAGAGAATGCTTTTCACACTATACCAGCACTTGATCCTCTCAGTAATTGATTATGGATTAGGTCTGCTCACTGTCTCAGAGAGTCAGCTGGTGAAGTTAGAGCGCATACAGAACGAAGCTATGCGGGTCATTCTGGGATGCACTAGAGACACCCCAGTAGTGTGTATGCGTTACATCCTTGGTCTGCCGAGTGTTGCTGGTAGGCTCAAGGTGATGCAGGCGAAGGCATACCTCAGAGTAGCTGCAGACACAGACCACCCACTGCATGAGGCGCTGGACGCAGTTAAGGGTCAGCGACTGATAAGAGGGAAATCATGGATGGCTCAGGCGGAGGATACGATCAGACAGGTGTGCCCCTTGGAGAACATTAGGCGTGGAGAGGAGTGGGTCAGAGTGCCAGCGGAGCAGTCAGAATTGTGCAGAGTTATAATCACATTAAGCCGGGAGTGCAGGAGTGGCCAGCAGGGGCCACGGAAGTGGAAATCCAGCAACTAATTCAGGACAATGCTCACTCGGGTGATGTGATTATCTACACAGATGGTTCGGTGTCAAGAGGTGAGAAAAGTGGCTGGGGGTTCATAGCCAAAGCCAATGGTCGACGTTTGGGGCAGGAGAGCCTGGCATATGATACCACAACATCCAGCTTAAGAATGGAGGTGGAGGCGGTCACTGCGGCTCTCCGCTGGATGGAGAATACGACACACACACACATCATCGTGATTGTAACTGACTCAGAAAGCATGCTGACGAGGGTGAGGACGGGCAGGCTTCGTGCGGAGTGGCTTGCTTCGCTTCGGAGGTCACGGGTGACAAGCATCGCCTGGATCTTTTCTCCAGGGGCATGCCGGTGTGCTGGGAAATGAACAGGCGGACAGATTGGCTGGCTCTGCAGAACTTGGTGGAGTATTGATACATGACAAGGCAGACGTGGTTGCGGCCTTGTGGGAGCACGTGCACACCTCGGAGGAGCAAATGGATTACCATGGTCTGGCAAGAATGAGACAGCGAGGAGTGACGAGGGGATCTGGCCGACGCTCAACGCTCAGAGGAAAGGTGAGACGGACATATAATCAGATTGCTACTGGTACTATTAGTGTTGGAACTCTTCGCTGGCTGCTGAGGATGGGGACGGAGCGCTTATGGGAATGCCTCGAATGCTATGATGTTGATTCCTAAATCAATCAATCAATCAATCAATGGATCTCCTGGTGTAACAGTTAACAATAGATACATGTCCTAGTGTAATAGTTAACACTAGATATACCACATAGTGTAACATTTAAAGCTAGCTAGATCTCCTGGTGTAACACTTAACAATAGATAAATGCCCTAGTGTAACAGTTAACAATAGATAGATGTCCTAGTGTGACAGTTAACACTAGATATACCACATAGTGTTACATGTAACACTAGCTAGATCCCCTGGTGTAACAATTAACGCTAGATAGATCTGGTATCAGTTATTTAATACATTAGAACTATACAGACAGTAAGAAAATGTTACTGAAACATTATTGGAAATGTGTAAATGAAATGTAATGTCTATTCTTTAGCACTAATCCAGTTGATGGCAGCCAGTGCAGCTGATCGTGACATCTGCTATTTAACATTTGGTGACACTGAACTGTGTCTGCAAATTGGCTATATTTATGACATTCTTAAGGGCAGAAATATGAGCATCAGTAAGTGCATGGTTCTATGATTTTATTAGAGCTTGATATGGGTACTCCAAAAATGTTTGGATGTAATTGTTTGAAAGTGGGAGAGGAAGAGAGAGCAGAAGAGGAAAGATTTTCTATTTTTCACAACTTTCTACTTTCAAATCCTTGTGATTTATAGGTTATGTGGTGGCTATGCAAAATTTGACAGTTCATGATTGGTTAGATTTTGCAGCTAGTTTTCCACTGGTTGAGGTAGATGCTGGCATATGTAGGTCAAATTGTAAGGGGAAGTATGCAGTTTGTGACAGATATTAGGATTGTGATAGTAAAGAACATTCAGAGACAAATAATCCCCCGCAGGTGCATTTGGCTTGTCACTATGGTTTAACATCGAGAAAGGTCATGAAAAGCATATGGAGGCATTTCAGATGTTCAAGAAGTGGCTGGATAGATGTTTTGGTGCAGACATGTGGACTTCAAGTGAGCAGCATAAGACATCTATGGAATGAAATTGTATGATCAGAGAACTTAAATACCAGCCCAGAGGCTACATACAAGTTCTCATCTTGGAGACAACAGAGCCTGCCTAGGATGATAGAATTCCTGATATTTAGAACAAGAACTCAGAATAAAACACAAGAACCCTAGCCGTAAACTACACAGAACATTAGCAAAGCAGCACCGGTCGCATGCATATACAGATTAGCAAAGAATTCCAACAAAAAATGGAGGTGGAGGGTTTCCCTGACTCTTGAAAAATGTACTAAAGAAAACAGTGCAGCAGTTGGAAAATTCTCAATAACTCGGAGAGGAGAAAGAGGCCTTGAAAACTGCTGCAGAAATACTGTTGGGAGAGAAACACATAGCATTTATTTACAGATGCGAAGTCAGTTTCAGTACTGAAGGGTAGGGTCACCTCGCATTGCAACATGCCTGGAGAAGAAGAAGCTGACAAAGGAAGGTGGAAGACTTATCTCAGCCTCATATAGACAGCCTATGATGAGATCAAGAGATTTGATAGGAAAGAATCATAGATAAAGGTGGATCCTAAATGTATGCACATTTAAATGGTTTGTTTCCATCTTCCCTTATGTAGCTGCATACACATTTCAATGATTTATTCTCTCTTCCCTCATGTAGAAGATGTATACACATTTCAATGATTTATTCCCTCTTCCCTCTTGTAGATGTATACACATTTCAATGATTTATTCCCACTTTCCTCATGTAGAAGATGATGTATACACATTTCACTGATTTATCCCTCTTCCCTCATGTAGAAAATGATGTATACACAAGATTTCAATCATCTCTTCCCTTTTCACAGAGGACATCATGCAAATCTTGGAAGATTACAGCCACAGCACCACAAGTGATACGGTGTTCAAATTCATTGAAGACACGATCACTGGGAATGTCAAAAGACCAGAGAAATCCGCTAAGTAAGATGTCTCCAAACAAACCAATGTAGAAAGTAAATCTTCTAGCAAGCATACCAATGTCAACAGACCAGAGAAATCCACTAGATCCGATGACCCCAAAACATACCAATGTCAACAGACCAGAGAAATCCACTAGATCAGATGACCCCAAACATACCAATGTCAACAGAGCGGAGGAATCCACCAGATCAGATGATCCCAAATATACTGATGTCAACAGACCAGAGAAATCCACTAGATCGGATGACCCCAAAACATACCAATGTCAACAGACCAGAGAAATCCACTAGATCAGATGACCCCAAACATACCAATGTCAACAGACCAGAGAAATCCACTAGGTCAGATGACCCCAAACATACCAATGTCAACAGAGTGGAGGAATCCACCAGATCAGATGATCCCAAATATACTGATGTCAACAGACCAGAAAAATCCACTAGATCGGATGACCCCACATATATAGATGTCAACAGAGCAGAGGAATCCACTAGATCGGATGACCCCAAATATACCAATGTCAACAGATTGGAGGAATCCACTAGATCGGATGACCCCAAATATACCGATGTCAACAGAGCGGAGGAATCCACTAGATCGGATGACCCCAAATATACCGATGTCAACAGACAGGAGGAATCCACTAGATCGGATGACCCCAAATATACCGATGTCAACAGAGCGGAGGAATCCACTAGATCGGATGACCCCAAATATACCAATGTCAACATACTGGAGGAATCCACTAGATCGGATGACTCCAAACATACCAATGTCAGACTGGAGGAATCCACTAGATTGGATGACCCCAAACATACCAATGTCAACAGACAGGAGGAATCCACTAGATCGGATGACCCCAAACATACCAATGTCAACAGACAGGAGGAATCCACTAGATCGGATGACCCCAAATATACCGATGTCAACAGAGCGGAGGAATCCACTAGATCGGATGACCCCAAATATACCGATGTCAACAGAGCGGAGGAATCCACTAGATTGGATTACCCCAAATATACCAATGTCAACAGAGCGGAGGAATCCACTAGATCGGATGACCCCAAATATACCAATGTCAACAGACAGGAGGAATCCACTAGATCGGATGACCCCAAATATACCAATGTCAACAGAGCGGAGGAATCCACTAGATCGGATGACCCCAAATATACCAATGTCAACAGAGCGGAGGAATCCACTAGATCGGATGACCCCAAATATACCGATGTCAACAGAGCGGAGGAATCCACTAGATCGGATGACCCCAAATATACCGATGTCAACAGAGCGGAGGAATCCACTAGATCGGATGACCCCAAATATACCAATGTCAACAGACAGGAGGAATCCACTAGATCAGATGACTCCAAACATACCAATGTCAACAAACCAGAGGAATCCACTAGATCACATGGCTTCAAACATACCAGTGTAAAACGTAAATCACCTAGCAAACATACCAATAAATAATGCCGTGTGTTAATAGGTGAAAGTAATGTTGCCCTTTTATTGATGTAGTTTGTTTACTTTTTTCAGTCTCGTTAAATAATTTTAAACTTGCATCTCATTGAAATAACTTTTTGTGTGTGTGCAGGCATGTCTGCGCCTTATTTGCTATAAGTATCTGCTTTGTAAGGTATAGTCAGATTATTCAGACTGAATGTTTACACACTTGCCACTTTATAATAAATCTAGCTTTGACACTGCCCATCTATGTGCAAAAGTATGTGGTAGTTTCACCTTTGTAGACTATACAGCAGTCCTTGCTGCATGTTTACTATAACTGGTGACAACGAGGTGTTGTTTCTGGGCTGCTAGGAATAAAGGTTGCTTGCCCAAGCAGGTGCAAGCTATGTACACGCTGGGATTTTTTCACCTCTGATAGACAAAACTTTCACCTTGAGTATCCATTTTGAGAAATTCAGAAGGATAGATTATTATTTATATATACTAATAGAGTATGGTTTAAGTACCCCAGTAAAACCAGATTGATTGTTTGAAGTATCATGTTAGAGTCCAAATGTCATGTCCCATCCATGCCAGAGTTTCTGAAAATGGTGGGCAGTTGTATTTTGAGCATGCCTGTTGGCTGCCTTGTGTGATAATGCATGTGCAAGCAGCTTGTGTTTGAGAGACAGATCAACAATGAACTGTACATTCCAAGTGGACGGCCTGTTGTCGGTGCTCTGGTAATATGGCTTCTCAAAAGTTTCCTTCATGAGTTCACAAGTGGCAGTGGGCATTTTTTTTTTTTTTGCTGTGGGGTTGAAACCGTACGACAACTACAATGAGTGTTTGAATAAAATTCCTCAGTTAAATTGTAGTGTTGCAGTTGTGACATTGAGGTATTTGTTGGTAAGAATGCAACTTGGCAGTTTTACATGTTGGTCAAGGTATATCAAGAGCTCAAGATGGATTGTGTATCATCAATTAGGTGCCGTCTCCACAGTGAAGGTTGGTTGCAGTGGATCTCCAACACTGTCTCTCGCCTTGACTGTACATTGTGTCAGGCTGATGTTCATCCATCTCTTGATTTTATCTTCCCTCTTGTATCTTTGTCCACCTCTTGCCCTCAACCTTGCCTTCCAGTATGGTTTTTATAAGAATATCATGTTTTTTAACGTGACCGAAACATTTCACCTGCCTCTTTATTTCTTTCATCAGCTCTCTCTTCATTCCCAGTTTTTCTAGAACCTCTGCATTTGATTGCTATTGTTTCCATGAAATACAACATATTCGTCTGTATATCCACATCTCCAGGGCTTCTATGTAACTTTCTAGTTGCTTGTTCAATGTCCAGGCTTACACGCCATACAGTAGCGTTGAATATACGTAGCATTTGACAATTCTCATTTTTAATGCGTTATTAATCTCTCTACATGTTAATACTGATTTCATGCCGTTGAAAGCATTATTGGCCATTCCTATTCTCTTTTTGATTTATATTTCAATTCTGCCATCATCTGTTGTTAAATGTCCAAGAGAAACTTGTTACTTGTTCTAGTATCTCCCCATTTACTGTGATGTTCATCGATGACCTTTCCTTTTCACTGCTAATTATCATAGTTTTTGTTTTTGGATGCTAATATCTAAGCCACATTCTGCACTGTGCCTGTTTACTTGTTCCACTAGGTCTTGTAACTCTTGTTCACTTTCTGCTAGTAGATTGTGTATATGACATGTCAAATTTGTAACCATATGTGAAGACACAGTTGTAATGTGATCAGTTTATAACCTCGCATTGAGTTAAAGAATAACTGTAGTTACTTTATTTTTTATAAGTTTAAGTGTAAACATGTTTAGATATTTTTTAAATCCTTTTTTAATCCTATTTTAACCCTACCAGACCTGAGGCCCTAACTGTCCCCTATACCTAGGCTCCTGAGCTTTAAAGAGAAAAAACTAACATGATGTAGAAAAATGTTAGTTACATGCAAACAAGTAGTTAGAATAAGATGTAACTTGGAGACATTGTAGAAAATAGGTCTACCTTTCATCTAGCACCGATATTCCACCTTTGTGTACCAATCTAGTCTGAATAAACCAAAGTATCGATCACCTGTTAGACTGTGAAAAGCCTAGACCTACTTCGCTTTGTTGAAGTGCTTGGTTCATCAATCGCTCGTTTCATTGTGAAGTTTCTTAAATTTTTCGCGTTAATCCACACAAAGTCAATTCAGACCTATGGGGGCAGACATTTGCAATGGCTAAACATGAGTTTTGACCATGATTGGTTGGTTATTTTTAGTTTGTGAAGCATATTTATCACGAAATATGCAAAATGCCAAAAATTATGGACAGCGGTATAGCGGCAGATTCGGAAATATCCGAAAATCGGTACAGCGATCTGGTAGGGTTAAACATGAGAAATCACCTATACATAAACTTAACCACTTGTATGACACCTAATACAATACTACTTGCCGACGTAAAATGTAATGTCTAGTATTACATTCTATTTGGTTTTATTGCAATTTTCCAGTCGTTTTACATGTTCACCTAAATTTAAACCTAGAAAAGAAATAAACATTAAAATACTCTCTTTTCTAGTAGTTGCTGAAATTGATTGACTTATTTGTTTGTTTGTTAGGTTGATATAATGGTCACAATTCCATGAACAGGATAGGCTCTCAGTGTTGATAATTTTTGATTCGTCTAATTCTTTTGTGAAAACTCCTGTTCGATTTTAGAATTGTTATTGACAGTGACCTCAGTAGTAGTTTAGTCTACAGAAATGTTTTTACAGCGTTATAGCGATTGACCTTTGTAAATCATAGTTACTTGCGATATGCTATGTCTTAGTAAACAAAAGTATTGAAAATAGTGACAGCTGTTGAGTCGATACTGTTAAGCAAATTAACACAAAATAGCTAGGAAGTTCAACAAAATGAAAAGCAGATAACAGCGAACATTTGAACCAGACAGATAGATAGATAAAACAAGAATACTTAGCTAGAAAACTGAAATAGCACAAATAAGTAACCCACATATTATCATAATACCAAAAAAACTGCCATACTTGACATTTATTCAGAAACTTCGATACACAAATATATAAAATTGTTCATCCAATCAGTTCTTACTTTTTTGTGTGTAATGAACTACAAAAATATAGCAGTCAGATCGCACTGCAGTAAAGATATTTCCTCAAAGGCCTTGGGTGAGTGAGAAACATTGTTTCCAGACAACCATATTTATTAGTTTAAGCATGTACATAATTCTTAAAGAAATGCTAAATAACATACAATATTTTAAAATAGTCAGATCTGCTAGGTCCATGTTTCCCTTTATGTAATCTAAGGATTGCCCACACGTAGGTAATATATTATACTTCACTAATTATTAGGCTTAATAGTATAGCAAATGTAAATGCCGATTTTTCATGTTTTATAAATAATTGCAGAGTGAAATATGTTGCTGTTGGAATCAGTTGATTTCATGATAGTTTTGTTGATAATTGTATCCAGCATACTTAATGATTTGATGTGTATTTAGACATCATTTGATGATTTACCTAGGCTTGTCATTGACTGTGCACTTGGTATTTTACCCAGAATGTAATGTACCAAGACTGAATATCCACCTGCTTAATGAACTAAATCTCATTTGGTAGTGTACTCAAGACTTTTATTTTTCTCATTTGGTAGTGTACCCAAGCTTCTCTTTGACTGTGCACTGGAGATTTTACCCAGAATCTAATGTACCATGACTGAATATTCATTTGGTAGTGTGCGCAGGTGGAATTATCTTCTTGTAGCTGGTGCAGACTGGAAATGCATGATTGCACATACAGTGAAGGTTCTTTCACAATTATATGCATAGTGTGTCATCACCTGTGCAAACTGGCTGAATGTTTACTGCGTAGACTTATTTTCACTTGCAAATATTTCTGTACACATTTGAAACAAATGAGCAGTAATAAAGTATGCTAACATCTGAGTGTTCATGTTCGTACATGTCGTGACCTAACATTTGCTTGCCGTTCTATTTGTATCTATAGTGTTGAATTGTTGTACCAGGATTCGTAGTCAAATAAGGTATCATGGTGGCGGCAGCTACTGCAAGGGTTGTAAACTCATTTTCTAAAGTAGATGTGCGCATAAAGTCCCTGCAACAAAGGGGTTACGGACGCAATTCATAATCTTATATAACGCGTTCGAAACATAGATACAGGTGATTTGGCAGCAAACCACCTTGCATTCATTTTTATTAAATGGTTTAAGTGCCGGTTGTTCAGAAAGTAATGGTAAACTATTAAGTGTAAACTTGCTAAGAAATCACAAACAGCCAAAAAAATATATTGCGACGTCCTGTAAAGGATATGCAACTAAGGACAGTTGATCAGCTTGTTTGTAACTATTTCTTAATGTCACTACATTCTGAAGAGCCCAGTCTGCAGCTTATCCTGCAGTCTGCTGTAGATGGATCTTTCTGACAGTTTATGGTGTTTAAAATTGTTAGAAATGACATTAAAAATATAAGCACTACACTTGCAGTGACTTTAGAGATGGTGAACTGGTTTGGACAACTTAAGAGAATGAAACCGAGGATGCCATAAAGCTAGAAGACCAATTATTGGATGCATACTCTACCATGGATATACTACAGACACTTAACACATAGACTGCCATGGATATACCACTCAACCATCGATATACCACACATACAAACTTTACCATCGTTATACCACACACACATAAACTTTAGCATGGATATACTACATCATGTCAACTCTACCATAGATATATCATACTCATGTCAACTCTATCATGGATATAGCACATACATTTCAACTCTACCATGGATATACCACACACACACAAATGTTAGCATGGATATACCACATACATGTCAACTCTATCATGGATATAGCACACACATAAAAACTGTAGCATGGATATGTTGAGTTGAGTTAAGAACCGACATCACTGCACTCAGGACATTCCCATGCGTGCTAAGTCCCCTTGTTCAACAGCCAGCAAAGAGTCATACTACTAATCGTTCTCACCGCTATCTGATTAAAAGTTCTCCTGGTCTTCCCTCTCAGTTTTGAGATTCTTCCAGGACCCCTGCCGATCCCGCGCAATCTCATTCTTTCCACATATGGGTTCTCAATCTGTTCCTCCGCCTTCTCCACCTGGTCCCACAAGCGCACGACCACCTCCCCCTTGTCCATAGCATGGGTATACCACACACATGTAAACTCTACAAGGATATACCATACACATGTCAACTCTACAAGGATATACCATACACATGTCAACTCTACTATGGATATACCACATTAAACACTACCATGCATACACAACTCAACATATATTCTACATATGTGTACTATTAAACCCATTTTACCATGGATATACCACACAATACTCTACCATAGATATACTACACAAACTCAGCCTAATTCTACCATGGATATACCACTCAATACTCTACAATAGATAAATACTACACAAACTCAGCCTAATTCTACCATGGATATTCTACACAAATTCAGCCTAATTCTACCATGGATATACCACTCAATACTCTACCATAGATATACTACACAAATTCAACCTATTTCTACCATGGATATACTGCACAATACTCTACCATAGATATACTACACAAATTCAGCCTAATTCTACCATGGATATACTGCACAATACTCTACCATAGATATACTACACAAATTCAGCCTAATTCTACCATGGATATACCACTCAATACTCTACCATAGATATACTACACAAATTCAGCCTAATTCTACCATAGATATACTACACAAATTCAGCCTAATTCTGCCATGGATATACCACACAATACTCTACCATAGATATACTACACAAACTCAGCCTAATTCTACCATAGATATACTACACAAATCCAGCCTAATTCTACCAAGGATATATTACACAAACTCAGTACATACTCTACCATGGATATATTACACAAACTCGACTCTACCATGTATAAACTACTCAAACTTTACTGTACCGTGGATATAGTACATAGACTCAATACATGCTCTACCATGGATAACTACTCAAACTCAACTCTGCCATGGATATAGTGCACAGACTCAATACATACTCTATCATGGATATACTACACAAACTTAAACTCTACCATAGATATTGTATACCATGGATATACTACTCAAACTCAACTCTACTATGGATATATTACAAAAATTCAATTTCGACTCTACCATAGATATACCACTCAACACATACTAAATCATGGATATATCCACACACAAACTAAATACATTATATAATACAATATAAAGGCAGGAAATCAGACCCTTTCCAAATAACATCTGGCTTGAAACAGGGTGATGCACTATCACCGCTACTCTTCAATCTGGCTCTAGAGAAAGTTGTAAGGAAGGTAAAGGAGGAATGTGATATTGGAGGAACATCCAAGCTGCTTAGTTATGCAGATGATATAGATATTATAGGGCAAAGTGAACAAAAGACATTGGAAATATTGACTCACTTAAAGGAAAAAGCCCAACAGATGGGGCTGGTTATCAACCAAAATAAGACAGAATATATGGTAATTTCAAGAGATGGAATGGCTAAAAACTCTGGCCACATACAAATAGATAATATGACCATTAAAAGAACGGAAACTTACAAATACCTGAGTACAATCTTCAACTGCTCCAACATCATAAGGGAAGAAATACAAACTAGAATCAACTCTGGAAATAAGATATATGTTGCAGATCCACGAACAGTCTGAATAGAAACTATATACCAAGTCAAAGCCTCCGTCAAAAGGGTAAACGTTTATTAATCGAAGTACAAATGTGTAGAGTCAATTGAAAACAGCTGTTGTTCATCTACTGGGCAAGTTGGAACTCAAGTCAGTTTACCTCACGCGTGAGCGTCTCTAACAACCACCCTTTCAATAGTGCTCATGCGTGCGCCATTCATTTCCCAAACCCTTTTCTATTTCACACCATTTATCTCTGAAACTACTAACAGAGATGGTGTTCTGTTACATTCCTCTCTTTCTTTAAGAAGACTTTTCTTAAAAAGTCTTAATTCCCTAACCTACTTATTCCAATTATGCTTTCCCTCACTAAAACCTTAACCCAATATTATTTCTCCAACTCATCTTAAACTAACCCCCTCTGAACTTTATCTCTACTCCTTCGAGTCCAATTCTCCACTTGTCTCTTATAGCTAACTGCTATTTTCTGTGATGATACTTCTTCATTTCTGAGCCCACAAGGTTTCATTTTTTTTTTTAAACCACGGTACAATTCTTCATAACAATCGTTGGTATATACTTTGTGTTATGTAACTTCCCATTCTCTCTCAACATCAACAACACAACACAGGATAGACAGAAAAGATGGGATGCGGACCCAGTTATGAAGATATAAAGAAGTAGTCAAAAAGCAATCACATTTACCTCCCTTGCAAACGCAAAAACTTTTACAAATAAAAGTTTTTCAAAAACACATCTTAATAACATATCCTTGTTTGTTATAAATTAAGTTGATCTAAAATTTCTTCCATATGCTCAATATTTGTACTGCCATCCACACCCATGACAATATTTCACCTGTCTCATGTCCCATCATGAAACCATTTCATTTTCCATGAACATATTTTAAATTAATTAACGCTGTTTATCACAGCTCCTATATTTACCCCCTCGCATCCCATGACAAGCATCCTTGTTCATATACATATCTAACCCTGTACCAAACCATATGCACTGCTATCTACAGCCCCATTAATATCCATTCTTTATTAACCAACTTCTTATATTTTCTAATTATCATAGTCACGTTTATTCCTTACTATAATATGGCATCCAATCCATATACCTTCAATCAATGCTGACTTAATGCAGCTCCTATTTAAACTCCCCAGAACTCTTTTATTTGTGTAGGAACCATTATAAAACCCCGTCATCAAAGCATGGCATGTGTTTCCATAACTTCATAGCCACTATGTAATTAACCTCCCTATTCTAAAACATTAACGCTGATTGGCGCAGCAGTCTTCTTAGATATTTACTACAACCCAATACTCATAAGGAGAATGTGTCTCTCTTCTAGTCCTCAGTTGTTTGTTAACTATTTTCTGAACGAAGGGTTTTAAATAAAACCCAGTCTTATTCGTCTTTATTCTAAACAAAACTATAACTGCTTGTGAACAAAAAAAATTTTAAAACAATTTTCAACTTATTTGTAAACAAGGGTAAATACTATTCAATACACAAGGACAATTCAACTAAAATCGTATTTCATGAGCCAACAAAAAACGAAGTCAAAACAGGATATCATACCCCCCACGTTTTGAAGACACCTTTTCTTTCCCCTCATATCAAATAAAGGTAATCAACCAATTCAAATAAAGACATTATTCAAAATCATATGACATACATGATGAAACAAGAAAAATCATTTTTAAACATATCTTATCCATTGTTAGTCACTTTTACGGACTAACAATAAATTATTTATCTATTAAGAAAACTCAACAAGTCACTTAAAATCAAATGGCAATAAAAATACATCGTCAAGACCACACTAGAATTTACATCTATATTACCAAAATATGTAGCATCATGTCTACTCCTCAAGACAACTCATTACAACTATTAATTAAACCATTTGCCAATCTGTTTCTATAAAAGACCTGTAATACACAGCTACCGTATTTCATCAATTTTCAATTTATTCTTTAAACCACAAAATTTTCATCCTGCTTATCTGCAGCATTTTCTATCCATTTATCTACCATGTTTCCATTTCTTCAGTAACTCTAAATTTTTCTGTATAAGTCCTATCTCCACATCAATGTCTTCCTCCTCTCGTAAAGAAATATTTTCCTTCATGCTACTATCTCTATTAGATTCTGAATTTTCATCCATTCCTTCTTGATCTGTATGTCTGTTGCTAGCAGCCGCTAATTTTTTTCTTTCTATATCTAATCTAATCTGTCTATCATAGTTTCTTAACGATCTTGTGAGTAGTGGCATGTCATCGTCGCTTGATGAATTTTCTCTAATTCTCCTCTGTTTTTTCACTTCTCTTTCTCTCTGTCTCTCCATTCTCCTTTTCACTGCTTGTCTGGTATTTTTAAATGGAGCGGTTACCTCTTCTTCCATAGATTTTACACTATCATAACAACCATCATACGTATTCCTCTCTTCTTTCATCAACGTTTTCGGTATTGTCTGTTCATAAGTATCATCATAAACTGGTGTTGTTATTAATTGACTTTGTACCGGATCTTTTCCAAAATCTGGGGGTATTGTAGCTCTTCCGCTGAGTCGTCCATCTGAATATAGGTCGTTTCAATAATAATTATTATTATTATTATTATTGTTTCTCTTATCTTCATTATCTCTTCTTAAGTGCTCTACGTGTGCCCTTGCTACATGTCCTGTGATTTGGTTCTTTATAATGTATGATACAGTACCTAACCTTTCTAAAATATAATACCCTGGAATCCAATGAGCATCAAATTTAGAGTTTCTTCTATGCTTTTTGTAATAAACTCTATCACCTACTTTAAATTCCTGTAATTGTGTATTTTTGTTTGCGTACCTTTTTTGTCTTTCTCTGGCTTTAATTATATTGTTTCTTAACCTTACATGTGCTTTGTGCATTTCTTGTATAATAACTTCTTGAAAATCCTCTCCCATATATTTACGTCTTGGTTTTAAGAGATTGTCAATTGGTAGTATAGGCTCTCTTCCGTGTAATAAGTAGAATGGTGAAAACCCTGTGCCCTCATTTTGATTTGTGCGTACCGCGCTTAGTGCAGGTCCCAAGAAAAGGTCCCAATCTTTTTCATGTTATCGACAATTTTTGCTATAATGTTATACAATGTTCGATGTTGTCTCTCATTCTTAGCATTTGAAAAAGGTCTATAATACGAAGTTTTTATATGGTTTATATTCAAATCTTGTAATAACTTCTCAAACTTCTTGTTCACAAACTCCTTACCATTATCCGTGAGTACGATCTGTGGGCAACTAAATCTTGGTATGAACTCCTGTATAAAAATATTAATGATGGTATCTGCTGTTTTATCCGGAATTGCATAAATTTCTGGCCAGAGACTATACTATAGCAATCCACGACATGGAGTAGATATACGTTCCCTGATAGGGTTCTAGGGTGAGGACCTTCTTCTTCTTCTTCTTCGTTCATCCGGAGTTTTTTTCCGGATGTGATTGCGTTGTGCCTGTTTACAGCAGAGCTGCGTTCTTGCGCCGTTAGGCCGACACATCCGACTTCTGCGGGCATTTGTTGACCGGGTTAACCTTCCCGGGGGGGTGAGGACCTGATATATCTAAGCTCACTTTCTGCATTGGAAACTGGGGAATGTCGGTATCTTGTAAGGGACATTTGATTGTTTTCATATTTCTTAACCTACATTTTTCACACGTATCGACGTATTTACAAGCAGTTTTAAATAAGTTCGGCCAATAATATTTATTCGTGAGTGCTCTTACTAACTTATCACGGCCGAGATGACCATTCTCATCATGATATGCCTTTAGAATCTCAATTTCCAAATGTTTTGGAATGTATTTCCTTAACTGTTCGCTTCTTTCATTCACGTAATATAACTGATCATCATCTTGCAAGATTAAATAATTTTTCTTATAACTGTTCTCTCCCGTTTCGTTCAATTTCTGTTTTATTTCCACAACTTTCGGATCTAATTCTTGTTCGTCTTTCATATTAAATTGCATTAAATGTGGGTCTTCTGCTCTAGGTTCAGATTCTTGATCCGACGGTAAACTCCCAAAATCTTCTCTATTTATTATGGCAGAAATATATTTACTTGCCAGTTTTGGTCGTCTATTTCGGGTTCACCCTCATCCTCAGTGTTTCCTGGCGTCTCTGGATACAGGATTCTGGATAATAAATCTGCACAGGTGTTGTCCCTACCTGCCACGTATTCTATCTTTGCGTTGTACCCCTGCAAATTCAACGCCCATGTCTGTATTTTTCTGTTCTGCACTGGAGCTTCTAGTAAAGATTTTAAAGGCATGTGGTCAGTTCTAATAATGAAATTGACGTTATGTAAATAATAATTAAGTTTCTGAAGAGCATAGTGGATAGCATATGCCTTTTTATCTATAGTCGCCCATTTTCGCTGAGATTTACTAAGTTTGTGTGATAAACAATAAATTGGTCTTTCATTCTTAACTCCTTGTATTCCTGATCTTTCTCCTTCATATGGTTGTGCTAAACATGCTCCTATTGCATTATCTGAAGCATCTGTATATAAAATTAACTGTTTATCCAAATCTGGATGTGTCAATAGTGGCACTATTGTTAAGCTATTTTTAAAAACCTCAAATGCTCTTTGACACTCATCATTCCACTTAAATCTAGCGTATTTGCCAGTCAGGTTAGTGATAGGCTCTGCTATTTTTGAGAAACCTGGAATGAAACGACGATAGTACCCACATGTACCGATAAAAGCACGAACTTCTTTTACGTTGGTTGGAGGAGGCAATTCTTTAATAGCTTTTACTTTATCCTGATCTGGTTTAATTCCTTCTCTATCAATAATGTATCCCAGGTACTTAGTTTCTGTTTTTAGAAATTCACATTTACTGAGTTTCAATTTAACATCATGTATTCTCAATCTGTCAAATACTAATTTTACATGTTTCAGATGGTCCTGAACGTCTCCTGCTGTGTAGATCAGAATGTCATCTATGTATGCTAATGCAAACTTTTGCATGCCTTCCAATACTTGATTTATTAATAGCATATAATGAGAAGGAGCCGTCTTGACCCCAAAAGGCATTCGTAAAAATTCGTAAGACCCCGCGTGTGTACAAAAAGCGCTTTTCTTTTGAGCATCTGGGGACATAGGGATACACCAAAATCCTGATCTTGCATCCAATATAGTGAAGAAGGTAGACCCATTAAGTAAGCCTAAAATATCGTCTATCACCGGCAATGGGTAAGCTACATTCTTAGTGATTTTGTTCAACGCCATGTAGTCGCAGCAGAATCGATGTGGACCATCAGCCTTGGTCACTATTACGATCGGAGATGACCATTCTGACTTCGATCTTGTTATCATGCCTGCTTTCAGCATGTCTTCTATTGCCTTTTCAACAATTTCTCTATTCCTTAAGGGAGTTCTATACGGTTTTAAACTAATTGGTGGGTGATCTCCAGTATCTATTTCCATAGTGACTGTTTTGGTCTTCCCCAATTCCAAGTCATTAATTGCAAAAACATCCTGATTCTCTTTTACAAGTTTTTCTAATATTTCCTTATTTTCTGGTGGAGCTTTTAATTGTGCTAATAACTCTTGTTCTCTTGTTGTTTTGTCTACTGAATATATTTGAGATGTATGTTTTCTGAATGGATGGATCAATTCATCATTCCGCATGTTCCATATTTTTCCACGTCTATTCCTGGTATTGATTCTTTCCCTAGGAGTTTCTGAATAATTTCCTCTCGGCATTTCTACTCTATCTGTTGCTAATACGCTGTTAGTATCACGTTCTACTTTGGCTATTACATATCCTCTGTATAATTTAATTTCTCTACCTGTGTTGTTAATAATCATTACTGGAAAAGTTAAGTGTTTATCTAATGTCGTTATTCCATCTGGAACTTCTAGGCCAGGCTCATCTATTACCTCCCTTTGTAATTCTGTGATTCTAACTGTATGTCCTACTAAATAATACGGATTTCTTTTCACTTTCGCCTGTATCAGATTAACCGTTTGTGGTTTTAAAGTCGTGGACATTTTAACTCTAACCAGTGCTGATATGCATGTCTTCTTCTAAATCTACATACACGCCCTTGAATCTTAAGTTGTGCAGATCAAAAAAAAAGTCTTACACCATTTTTTAGTAAGAAATCTCTACCTATAAGCATGTTCCTATTTAAGTCTTTCACTACATGAAAAAGATGTCGTACGTTGATTTCTCCTAATTTGAGATTATGATTGTTTGGCCAACTACATCTAAATTTTGTCCTGTAACAGAGTGAAGATTATCATGACTCCTGAATATTTTGCAATTTTTCATTATTTTGTATAGAAAATTTTCTTTGATTACACTAACCTGAGCTCCCGAATCAATTAATGTACGAATTCTATATTTCCCTATTTCTATTATGCATGAACTGGGGTCTGTTTTATTTACTGAAAATTGTTTGATTTCAGCCAGTTGAGAGCACTTTCTACTAGTCCTGCTATACCTGTCATTAAAATATTCTTTAAATCTTGGGACCTTGTTATCTTCCCTCCTACCGCAGGTCCTATTCAATAGGTGGGATTCCGGTTTTCCTGCGTTCTTGGCCTTGTAAAATTCCTCTGTCTACCTTCAAAATTCGTATTTGATCTGTTATTAACATTTCTATTTTGTGTATTCGCCTGAACACGCCTGTTACCACAGAACCTAAAAACGTGTCCGCGTTGACCACAACCCCAACAGACTATATTTGTGTTACCTACCGTTTCTCTTATAGGATTTCTCATTTGTCTTCTATCATAAGTATTTTCATTACCTCCCTACAACGTCTGTAATCCTCCTCTTCTATTCCATCCGAACCTTGTTTGTCCTACCTCCATGGGCTCTTCAATCCTATCTTCCCGACTAGTTCCTATTTCTCGTCCTACTCTGTCTAAATCTTCGTCTCAAATTCTCTTCCTGTACAGCTATATCCACAGCTTGTGATAACCTCTCAGTGTTTTCTCTCATTAATTTAAACTTCAGTCCATCTGACTTTATACCATCTACAAAAATCCCGACCAGCATTCGTTCCACTTCTTCCCCTCGTACGTTCTGTCCCAGGAATGCTTCTTCAGCTAGGTTAATCAACCTATCACTAAATAATTGTACAGTTTCTCCAGTGTTTTGCTTGGATTGTCTTAACACTGAAAACGCATACTGAGGATCTGTGATTTCAGCATATTTGCGGGCTAAGTCATCCTTGAACTGCTCCCATGTCTCATCAGTCCTTGCCTCTAATTTTCTTCGAATGTGATCCGAAACTGGTTCTGTAGTGGCCTGGTAAGCAATTTTCATCTTTTCCTCGTCCGTTGCCGCCATCAAGAATGCATGCTTCTCTACCGAAGTCATCCATTTCTTAAAATCCTTCGCCTGTCCACTAAATTTTTCAATCTCTGTCCCTATTCCTTGTTTTATTGCTGTGTTAAGTCTGCCTATTGCCGTGCCTACTCCAGTTAAAACCTGTGTCAATAAAATCTGTTCCTCTGCCATGTTGAAATATGCTGAAATAATTTTTATATAACCAAAAAACACTTTAGTTAATAGATATCAATAAGTGTACCCCCACAGGTATATTTAAAGTAGCCAAGTGACGTAATCAACTGTTTTTCCTTCCTAAAAAAATCAAATGATCACATTAATCAATTAATTTTATCTAACACAGAAGGTTATTCAAATCATAATTATTTCAAATACCGTTTTCTGCTGAAATATATTTTCCACTGGTCCAATCGAAGATTAACTCCTAATATTCCGCTCGACGCCTATGCTTGACAAGGGTAGGCTTCACAGAAAAAAAAAAGACGAGCGTGTCGTTTTCTCGATTCCATCATGTTGAAAGGAAAACCTCCGGACTCTTCTTTCCTCAGATTGGTGGGCACTCTCAAATTTGTGGCTTCTTTTCACCCGAAAAGGGGCACTTCTGGATTTCACTCGAAAAGGGGGCACTTCTGGACTTGAAACGGCTCAACTGAGAAATGAAGCGATTACCATAGATTATCTTCTTCAGCAGAACGGCAACCCAGTTTGCCCACCCGCGTCCGAAACGACCAAAGCAAGTAAATCGCATTCTTCTTGACAGGCATCTTGATGAGCTGTAGTTTCTCCCAAAAATTCAGGTTATTTGCGACTTTTATTTTGGAAAGCGGCAAAATTTCTTGAAAGAAGCAAAATTTCTTCAGTCTGAAACAGCTCCAGTAAATGACCTCCTTCAGACAATCAAGGTCAATCAACAGTACCGATAACAGTCAAAACTTACAGCATAGTGACGGCCAAGGGCAACGGTCAGGTTATTCCAGGACACGATGATCAACAGCCCACGATTCTGACAAGCAGCCTACGATGGTAGCTCCATCAAATAATTCATTCTAATATGTATGGCAGTTCTGTTCCACAGCTCCGAATAGTATGGGTTGTTTTGGTGTGGCGATTTTATCGAGCAGGAGCCCCAGCAGAAAGATCTGCAAATACCATAAATTGCCTCTAAAAAAATGACTGAGTTGAGTTCCACATGATTGTCCGTGGCTTCTAACAAGTTCTGAGTTTTAGAAATCCATTGTTTTGCGATGACCTCCGTGATCAATTGTGGCCGCGACAGCGCAAGTCATAATCCTGGTCGCTGGCAACATTTCAGACTGTTGCAGATCCACGAACAGTCTGAATAGAAACTATATACCAAGTCAAAGCCTCCGTCAAAAGGGTAAACGTTTATTAATCGAAGTACAAATGTGTAGAGTCAATTGAAAACAGCTGTTGTTCATCTACTGGGCAAGTTGGAACTCAAGTCTGTTTACCTCACGCGTCACGCGTGAGCGTCTCTAACAACCACCCTTTCAATAGTGCTCACGCGTGCGCCATTCATTTCCCAAACCCTTTTCTATTTCACACCATTTATCTCTGAAACTACTAACAGAGATGGTGTTCTGTTACATATACTATGCACTACAACATCTACTAAAATCAAATGCGCTATCTCGTAACACCAAAATCACAATATACAAAACACTGATCAGACCAGTTGTGCTGTATGGCTCTGAAACCTGGAGTACAACGAAAGGAGACGAAGCCTTGTTACAAACCTTTGAGAACAAAATTTTAAGACGCATCTTTGGGCCCATTAGGGATGCACAAAGTGGAGAGTGGAAAAGAAGAAGTAACAAAGACATTTATGATCTGTTTAAGTCCCCGCTAATCACTGGTATCATGAAGGCTAATAGACTACAATGGCTGGGGCATATAGAAAGAATGGAAGATAATAGGGACACAAAACTCGCTTACACTCAGGAAATAAATGACCGTAGACCCCGAGGTAGACCAAGAAGACGGTGGAGAGATAATACATGTACAGACCTACAAGCACTTGGAATCAACGACTGGCAAGAGAAGGTCAACCAGAGAGACGGATTGTAGGCCTATCTGCAGCAAAGAACCTCAATGGCTCGGAACGCTGAAGAAGAAGAAGAAGAAACTAAATACATATTCTACCATAGATATACCACTCAACACATACTAAATCATGGATATATTCACACACAAACTAAGCATATAATTTATCATAGATATACCACTCAACATAGGCTTCGCAAAGGATACACTAACTCAACACATGCTCTACCATGGATATACCACTCTTAACAGTGAAACACGATTTCAAACTTTACACACGCCCACAAATGAATGGAATAAGAATGATTTTCATATTCAGAGAAACTAAAATAACGCAGGCTGCTTAATTGTAAATGGTTGCTGTCTTAGACAATGCTGTGATCTCTGAGTAGAACTTTGACTACGGATGAGCTGAGAACAGATAACCTGAAAACGGTGCATCTGAAGAGAAAAGTAACTTTCACTTACATGGGTGGTTAGCACAACATAAATATGAAAGCTGACCAGAACAAACCATAACATTTTGACTGAGTGAAATCTGGTAGGTAACTTTTCTTCTTCAGTAGTTTGCTGTGCATCTATTCCACCATGGATCATGAACGGAACAGTTTGCTTGTGGTTATTACTGGTGCCCTCGAGTTTGTCTTGAAGGGTTGCTCCTGCGGGCCAGATTTCTTTTGTCTGGAAGTCAAAGGACATGCTCTGGGCTTGTTTGACTGCTGCACAGTTGCAAGTGTCAGTCAATGAGATCTATTCATCGCTTCAGAGGTCACAGATTGTGAGAATTGTATGGATATTTTGCTCTAGCCATGCGGGTGTACGGGGGAATGAACAGGCTGATAGGCTAGCAGGGAATGCACCTCTTGGTAGTATCTTGCCTATGGACAAGGGGGATGTGGTCGTACACTTGTGGGACCAGGTGGAGAAGACGGAGGAACAGATTGAGAACCCGTATGTGGAAAGAATGAGATTGCGGGGGATCAGCAGGGGTTCTGGAAGAATCTCAAAACTGAGAGGGAAGACCAGGAGAACATTTAATCGGATAGCGGTGGGAACGATTAGTAGTATGACTCTTCGCTGGCTGTTGAATGAGGGGACTGAGCACGTTTAACAGTGTCCAAACATCTTAGACGAACAATATGGATAGACTCACTCTAACTCCCGTAGTCGTTGGTTTCATAATTTATTGCAGGATACATCACTTCTACAGTTTATTACGAAGTTCAGATATAATTTCATGCTGACTAAAAAACTATAAATCCAGATGGAACCCCTAATCATCAAAACTACTTTCTTAGTCCGAAGGGTGGTCACAACTGACCTTGTTTCTACGATGCTCGTCATAGGACGACCCCCCTAGCTACCTAGCAGTTCTTAGCTACCCCCCTACTATGGTGCTTGACCGTGCACTATTTCATTATTGACTATGCACACCTCACTGCCCCTTCTTCCTATTACTAACTCTGTTATATTCCTCTCTTTCCTCCACCAAGACTTTTCCCCGAAAAGTCTTAAACCCAAAACCCTACTCTAACTTTCAGCAAAAAAATCTAAGTAATAATCTGGGACTTTTTATAAGGCCCTACTATGTCTTATCACCAGAGTCTTTTTGACTCTTATTATCTTCATTAATCCCTACCCCATCATTACTTTAAGTTCTCTTGAGATCCGCTACCACCAGCCACAACACAACTTTACTCAACCTCTCATGGGTTGTTCTATAACTATCTACCATCATCCCTCCAATATTACTTAAGCCTTAAAACTAAGTAAATTACAACTCCGGATTCACGCTATTGTTATCCCGGCCCATGCTGCAATCACAGCATGCAAAATAACATTCATAGTTCATATTTTATGAACTTGCCTACTTAATCCACCCCCATATGGCGCTCAGTCTGTGTTTATTCTGGTCATTGCCTTACTTGTTATCTACAGGAACCATGAAAATACCACTACTGACTTCATGTTTGTAAATGTCCCCCTTGTCTAGCCCTTTTGTCATAGCTAATTTCTAAAACCCTGCAACAGTATTTATAACGCCGTTAACCACAGCAACTTATCCATCCCCAGGGTAGTTATAGGATATCTATAACATCATGGCATTTAATCCATGTTCACTCCAGATCTGTAAATAAATCGACCCCATCAAGACTATATCCCAAGGTTGCCCCATATCGTAATTCTTAACATAATTCTGCATCTGGAACTCCCAAGAACTCCCTATTAACAAGTTTCCTTAATATGGAGTAGTTTCTACTTTATAACTCCACACACAAAACTAATTGTAAATATGGTCAACGCCAACTCAAATATGAATACCAAAACTCATTACACTTTTTGCAAGTGAAAATAACTAAACAAAGTAATATGCTAATATTTAACCAAGGCAACCTAAATAAAACCATAATTCATGAATAACTGGAGACAAACCAAATCAAAACAGAATAATATCATCCCCCACCCCTCCCCTAAATAACATACATCATTTTATCCCCGACGAAATAAGATAAATATACATAATAAAACAAGCATCAAGACAAATCAAGACAAAATTACTTAGTGTCACCCCACATTACCAGTCGCTTTTTTGGACCGATAATTTACACGTAAAAGAAGGAAAACACAACAAGTCATGCCCTAAAATTAAATGACACCTAAACATTATACATTCCGTTAACCACGGTATCTCCACAATGCCAAAACCACCAGAAAATGTCTATTTACTATAGACCTCACCAATATGTATGGATATACATATCCCCCAACATTAATTAAAATAATATATACTCTTCTTCATACAGGTCGTATCTTGTGGGTAATACATCTAGCTACTGGATTTGTACCAACTAATTCTACATTCACTTCATAAGGACATTCTATCAGTTCAAGTCTCTCATACAATTTCGCCATTCATCTGTAAACTACAGGTACCGTATTATATCTATTATAGTTATATAGAATGGGCTTTCTTCCAATCCTCTTAATACCAAACCATCGACAGTTTATTACATCAAGCTTTTTCTCCTGCTAACTGCAGAATTTCTCGTCAAGCCATCTCTCCACTTCTTCCATAATGCTAGATTTTTCTCTATAAGCGCCATCTCTATATCAATGTCTTCTTTTTCACTTATAATAGCTTTGTTCACCGCTTCTTCAGTCTTCTGCTGTTTTTGTGTTCTACTTTCTACTAGGCAAACATCTTTCTTTTTGAAAGTATCTTTTTCTCTCATGTTTGGAATTCGTCTCCTAGGCTTTTGCTACTTTTCTGCCATATATACTGGTATATGATGAATCAGCAGTAACAGGTATAGTTTCTAGGTTACTGTCACATGTCCCATAGGAAGAATTAATTCCTCTCCACCCTGGGTACTGTTCTTTTACAATTTTCTTATTCCTTTTAAATTTAGTTAACTTATGGTCACGTACATTATCTTCAATATCTGTCAACGCAGCTAAACTTTCTTCTTCATTATCTGCATACAAATTTATCAATCTAGTATTCCGCACCACTGCTCCCTGGTTATCCGATGCCTCTGACGAATCATCCCCTATATTTACAAGCAAACTCGTTGCAGATCTAGCCTTGGCACTCTTTCTAATTTTCCTTTTGGTGTCTTTTGTCTTGGTCTGTCTAACCTCTGCACGGCCTGCCTGCCTAAATTTAACTGTGTCTCCCTTTGTCACTTTCAACTGAGTTGGTTTTATTTGAGTTTTCCTTTCCACTTTATCAATCTGTGTCTGAGTACTCTTCTCCACATTACTGACTGGCTGTGTCTGTGTCTCTTTTTCCTGTCTGACACTAAAGACTGAAAACACCTTTCTGACTACCTAAAGTTCCTGTCTGTGTTTTCTTCTCTGTTACTCAACCTTGCAACCGAATATCGCAACTGTCTGATCTGTAACCAGTTTTCTCGTAAAGCTCTTGCGTTTTCACTATTTGAAGGCCAAGACCACTGTTTCCTTTTCTGACCATTACCAATTCCTGAATTTTTGTTTTGTTTCACTATATATCTCTGTGTCTCACTCTTATCTGCTTTCATATTTATATAGCTAATAACTTTAGTATTGTTGCCGCACTGTTTATCATCCCTATCAACCGGCTACCATCTATTGGGCTTGCCTACACCATAATATCTCATACCTGTCTCGTGCGCCGTTCTTTCAAGCGTCTGCCTCTTTATCAATTCTATCATAGACGAAATTCTATCTACGTCCATTTTTAAGCTATCCATCAACTCTGTCACACGTCCTAGCTTCCTATAAAAGATTTCCATAGTAGCTCACCGCGCCTTTATGCTATAAAACTTTGTTGTTTTCAATACGTAGTATCTAGCCTGCATATGGCTCTCCCAACTCCACCCAAAACCTGTGTCAACGACGCTTCATCTTGTGCCATTTTACTATATCTGTAAATTAGGGTAATTCAACCTCCAATCAATTAATAGTATATCTGTAAATTAGGGTAATTCAACTTCTAATCGATAATAGTAATTAATAATAATATTATAACATTTATACTATTAAGTTTACCCTATTTACTATATATCCACCGGCGGGAGGAAGAAGTCTGCAAAGTTCCAACAACGATAACTCAGGAGTTCCTCTAACACAGCTCCCGTGGGCTTTTCAGGGACACCAGCAACAATGTTTCACCCGAGGGCGGGCAGAGAACGTGTTGAGAAAAAGGCTTCGCTCACCCGTGGGCGGGCAGAGAACGTGTTGAAAAAAAAAAATTCGCTTCACCCGTGGGCGGGCAGAGAACGTGTTGAAAAAAAGCTTCGCATCACCCGTGGGCGGGCAGAGAACGTGTTGAAAAAAAGCTTCCCTTCACCCGTGGGCGGGCAGAGAACGTGTTGAAAAAAAGCTTCACTTCACCCGTGGGCGGGCAGAGAACGTGTTGAAAAAAAGCTTTGCTTCACCCGTTGGCGGGCAGAGAACGTATCGTTAGCAGTGGCTTTGCCCCTGGCTGGGCAGCTGAGAAAACGTATTGTTAGCAGTGATCTCGCCCCTGGCTGGGCAGCTGAGAAAACGTATCGTTAGCAGTGATCTCGCCCCTGGCTGGGCAGCTGAGAAAACGTTTTATGCCTGCATACGACAGGTAATCACCCCTGGGTGGGCTTTCGATTACCAGCGATGCCTGTGCCCGGCGCGAAATTATGTCGAAATTCTTACCCGCGCCATAGTTGATGTTTTCGGCCGTCTGTTCACCAACAGTTTGCAAGTGTGCATCAGTGGATGTTGCTCCAGTAAATTGAAGTGCCGCGACAACCAACTAGGAATCCTGAGTCATTCAGGCACCATTTTGCCTATCTAACAGTGTCCAAACATCTTAGACGAACAATATGGATAGACTCACTCTAACTCCCGTAGTCGTTGGTTTCATAATTTATTGCAGGATACATCACTTCTACAGTTTATTACGAAGTTCAGATATAATTTCATGCTGACTAAAAAACTATAAATCCAGATGGAACCCCTAATCATCAAAACTACTTTCTTAGTCCGAAGGGTGGTCACAACTGACCTTGTTTCTACGAAGCTCGTCATAGGACGACCCACCTAGCTACCTAGCAGTTCTTAGCTACCCCCCTACTATGGTGCTTGACCGTGCACTATTTCATTATTGACTATGCACACCTCACTGCCCCTTCTTCCTATTACTAACTCTGTTATACACTTATGGGAATGTCCTGAGTGCAGTGATGTCGGTTCTTGACTCAAATCATCTCAATTATTTGATGCTGCGCTCAGAATCTGAAGATGCTGGTCTGTATCTTTCTGTCAAGTTCATTTATGCTGTTCTGCTCTGTAGTTTTCATTTTCTATCCTCCCATTTGTCCTCAGATTGCTTCAATAGTGATTTTACCTCTCTAAAACTATGGAATGGATAAGGCTGCTAGAAGTTCCCTTCATCATTTGCTAGTTCGTCTATCATTTTATTTCCAGGAATACCAGTGGGTTGGTATCCACTGTAGGACTAGTTCTGTTGTTGTAAACAGTATTCAGTGCTGTCTTTAATTTCATGGATAATATTGTCCCAATCCTGATGTATGAAAGTGAATCATGGACAATTAGCAGACAAGAGGAATTATATAGAAGCTACAGAAATGTGTTTTATAGAAGAATGACACTGGAAGGATTCTAAATAAAAGAGTAATGAAGACATCTAGAAAAAAGTTAACCCACAAAGAGAACAGGTTACTTGCATCAGAATAATACAGTCAGTATTTTATTGGCATGTCACAGGAAGGGAAAAACTGGAGTGTGTTACCACAATGGGAAATTTAGAGTGAGAACAAGAGAGAAGCTGGACATCATGGCATGGAGGAACATCAGTATCAGAAATGACTAGCAGTATATCAAGGCTGTGGAGAGACATGATCACCAATGCCAGACTACATGGACAGATATGATCACTAATGTCAGACAGCATGGACTATAAGAATAATAATGTCCTGTTTGGAGCATGAGATGGCTTAGAGGACCAAGTCTGAAGTCCTCGGTGTTTTGGGTTAGTTGTACTTGACAATTTAGGATGAAACCGGCTTCAAGGCAAAGGTGTTACGGACGCAGTTCATAATCATGCATAAAGCGTTCGAAACACAGCTGCGGACAATTTGGCAGTAAACCGCCTTGAGTGGGGTTTTTAATAAAATGGTATGGGTGCCAGTCGTTCAGATAGCACTGGTAAACTACTGAACGTAAACTTGACAAGATATAAACAGTCAAACAATGCTGGGGTTGACTGTGATGTCCTGTGGAAATAATTTTAACCTGAGCATTAAACAAAATAGGTAGCAATTAAACAGATTTTGACCATGTGAAACAGCTGTAAAGAAAATATTGTCAGAATGAACAAGAAATAAATGGGCAGCACAAAAGCCTTGTCCAGTGCATAACAGGCAACAACAAACTGCTCAGTTTTCACCAGTTACTTGAATTGGCAGATTACCCTAACAGTGCTCTTTCTACACCACACACCTCACCTGTTTTATTAATGGGGGTGACCACCATCAATCTAATACTGAAAACAAAGACACAAAATATGACTAGGAGGGTAGGTTCAACAAATGATGCATACAGATAAAGTGAACATTTTAATGTCTTTTTTAATGAACAATACAAAACTGAAAACAAGAATATTTTGCTAGACAACTGAAATGTCATAATCACAATTAAATTCAATCAAATTAGGATGGGTTACTTTAATTGTGACATTCCAGTTTTCTAGCTAAATATTCTAGTTTTTCCTATTTTTATTCTTTTCAATTAAAAAGACCAGTCAAAAGGGTTTGCTGGTACGTATGTGAATTTCTGTTGTTAAGCTTCTTCATATTTTGTGTTCACACACTATAGTTGTTTAGTCAGACTGTCCAATCTGTTATTTAAACAGCTGAAATTTACTTATATTCAAAATGTTTTAGCTTGTAAGCGTGGAGAGATGATATAATAATTTGGCTCCCATTATGCAGTTTTGCAGGAGCCAATCAAATCAACAAAGATAATTTTACAGCTTGTTACAGTAAGTCGTTATATTTTCATAACTTTCAACACATTCTGGGGAACAAAGATTGACATCGAAACAGAGGAAACCGTTGTTGAAATCAATTTATCAGGAAACGAGACCTCATTATAAGGCAGTTCTTGATAGTGGGCAGATAATCTGAGTTTGATGATTCTATTATTAGTGACATAATTTTCTAGGCATAATCTGAGTAAAACAATGCATGCTGTTAGCAAGGCAGGCTGCCAATCTGAAGATGCATAACATAGGTCTAGTTCTGGATAATAACAGAAGAGATGATTAAGAGATTTATGGAGCAAATTTTTTGTAACGGCAGTTTTTGGTCTAATTCAAAACAGGCAACAAGAAATTAGCCAATCACTGTTAAATGTTACTACTGAAAATCACAAGGGTTGGTGGTGGTCGAGGGGTCAGAACATTCGCCTCACATTGTGAGATGTGGTCAATCCTGGGTAATCAAACCTAGTCTTACACCGTTGGAACTGTCTTGGAAAGCTGACTTTATACCTCAGCTTGGAACTGTGACCAAACTAAATCTGGGCAAATAACAATAAAACATTCACAAACTATTTTCTGAAAGGGTAACTATTTTTATATAAAACTAACAGGGAAGAAAAGCCAAAGCCATAAATCACTGTTTTGAATGGTGTCTCAGTTTATTTTACATCTCAGTATTGGAAACATTTGCTGGTCTCAATTAACAAATAATAGCTTATTACATCTGGCCATCCAGTTTCCTTTGCAATTACATGTCTATGGCAGTATACAAGTATAAAATTTGAGAAAGAAACTGCATGGTCAAAGTCATGAAAACTGCCCAGCAATCTGGCTGCATCACTTAGAGGGTAACTAACTCTGGCTTGTGAACTGCATCACTTAAGAGGATAACTCTGGCTTGTGAACTGCATCACTTAGAGCAGTGGTTCTCAACCGGTGGGGAATTCCCTCCCAGGGGGGAATTTTAGGATTTCCAGGGGAAGAATTAAGATTATTTCAAGATCGTATTAATACAAGAACCAGATACTTGATGATGTTTTTCCCTCTAAATTTTATGGTTCTGTACTTCTCGCCCTAATGAAATTCATTTTATAACGTAAGTAGACCCACAAATTACGTTTTATGTAGATGTCTAGACTTGTTCTAGTATGTGTTATTAAATTTAGCTTCCATTTTTATGTATACTGTGTAAGGGTGGGGGGATTTATAGGGAAGATGATGTTCTGAACATATGATAAAGGGGGTACATGGGCCAAAAAAGGTTGAGAACCATTGACTTAGAGGGTAACTAATTCTGGCTTGTTACCTGCATAACTGCATCACTTAGTGGGTAACTAACTCTGGCTTGTTAACTGCATAACTTAGAGGGTAACTAATTCTGGCTTGTTAACTGCATCACTTAGAAGGTAACTAACTCTGGCTTGCTAACTGCATCACTTAGAAGGTAACTAACTCTGGCTTGTTAACTGCATCACTTAGAGGGTAACTACCTCTGGCTTGTTACCTGCATCACTTAAGAGGGTAACTCTGGCTTGTGAACTGAATTATTTAGAGGGTAACTAACTCTGGCTTATTACCGGCATCACTTAGAGGGTAACTAACTCTGGCTTGTGAACTGCGTCACTTAAAAGGTAACTAACTCTGGCTTGTTACCTGCATCACTTAGAGGGTAACTAACTCTGGCCTGTGAACTGCATCACTTAGAGGGTAACTAACTCTGGCTTGTTAACTAAATCATTTAGAGCAGTGCTTCCCAAAGTGGTAGTCTGTGGACCGGTGCTGGTCCGCAAGCCCTTCTTGCCGGTCCGCAACATGAGTTGAAAAAAGTAAAATATTTTCTCCTCTGAGTATTGTTTAGAACTTTAAAAACAAGATTGTCCTTTTCTCACAAAACATGATATCCGCACCGTTTTTATGGTGATTTAATTTTAAAATAAATTGAGCCTGCAGCTGTATAGCCCAAGGAGTATTTATTTTGAAGGAGAAGCGAATGATCGGTTCAATGGGAAAGTTAAAAATAATAACCAGCTGAAACCGATACTAAAAGCTGGCCCAGTCGACGACATTTGTTTGTTGATGACGTGCGTTTCTTTTGTTTCCTATGTGACGATAAGTGAGAAAGATGCACATTATAATTTGCTGATTGTCATAAGATGCAGTACATACATGATTTTTGTTGTACGATTATAATGCATTTTGCCATCGTCTGAGCGAGTGAAGGTGTTAGATACATCTGCAAAGTATTTTCATTACAGCTGGACGAAAGCACGGACGTTGCCAACTTAGCGATTCTGATGGTGTATGTGAGATATCGATACAAAGACAACTTGAAAGAAGAGTATTTCTTTTTCGTCAATGAGCATTAGTAAGACAAAATACAGAAACAGTATGGAAATTTGTTCTCCTTTGCGGGTAGCGCTGTCTACAATCGAGCCACGATTTGATAAGCTTGTAAATAATAAACAGGCCCACCCCTCACATTAAATAGTTACTGTTAGCAGCTGATCATTAAATCATTTTATTACAACATACTGTAATTTAGTCAAGCTTGTTTAAAATCTGATTTGGTATCGTTTATCCAAGATAATATTTTATTTTATATTGGTGTACATTACTGTCGGTGTATACGAGTATATACACCTTTACAAGAAGACCTTAAATGTAGTTTTGACATTTGAACAATTTTTGATTTGTAAATCTCTACAATAAAATTTTTACTCATGAAAATGGGACCACCATTAAATAAATCACCGTCATCCAATAATATGGAGCAGTATTTAGTGCACCGGGACAACCCTCACAATTACGTTTAAATCTTATATTTATATTAAAATGTACATTGAGATCATATAAAATTCCAGATTACAAGGAGAAAAAAAATTTTTTAATGGCACCGGTCCCTGGTGCAAAAGGAACATTTTATGTCGGTCCGTAAAAGTGAAAAGTTTGGGAAGCACTGACTTAGATAACTAACTCTGGCTGTTAACTGCATCACTTAGAGGGTAACTCAGGCTTGCTAACTGCATCACTCAAAGATAACTAACTCAGGTTTGTTAACTGTATCACTTAGAGTGTAACTCAGACTTAGTGTGCTTCTGGATGTCTCTGCACAAACTGCCTTGTTAGGTCATAGTTCCACACACAAGTATTTCCAAACTGTCTTCCACACACAAGTCAGCCTAACTGGCTAGTACACACTTAATTTTCACCAACAGTCATGTCTTTCCACTCCTCACAAAACTGCTCATGTGCTGACATGTTTGGTGTGTCTATACATTTTTAATGTGCATTCAAACAAGCAGGTATACATTTGTAATGTGTACATTCAAACAAGCAGGGCTGCAAAGTAGTATGGACACTGTGCAGACGTGAGATCACAAGACCTTGTAGCGACCTCTGTTAATTGGCTGGTAGGAGTTTTGCTGAAATGGAGAATTAAAATTGCATTTAGTTTTCCTGAATGCATGAACACACAAAATCATTGTAAAGAAAACACTAAAATAGCTATTTTAATTACATACGGGTACACAATAAATCAGTAAAATAGCTATGCATATAAAATAAGTACTCTGTATCGTTAAAAGATTTCCCATAGCTTCTTTCTATTTACTCTATTAAATGCCTTTTCTTGGTCCACAAAGGCTAAACTAAGCAGAGTATTTCATTAAATTCAATAGATTTTTCTATAAGTTGTCTAAGAGTAAAGATAGCATATGTGCATCCTTTGTGTTTACTAAATCCAAGTTCTGTTTCGCTTAGCAGGGGTTCTATTGTAGGTCGTAATATTTTCTCAAGAATTTTCAAAATATCTTTCCTGTATGGCTGTACTGTGTGCAGTCTCTTTTACTGCCTGTGTTTTTCCAAATTGGGTAAACATAATATGCTTTTAACATTGATATTTTAAAATATAAATGCTAAAAATTAAATATAAGCATTTACTTATTATTTGTAACTTTAAAAAAAAATTAACTTAATGTGAATAACGAGACAGCAAGTACAACCCCTTCCATAATACATACCAGTCTAATGAGCTCCTCTTTGATCAACCGAATGATCTCTGCCTTTGCTTTACTGATAGCCAGCTCATTTGTGGCTTCAATGGCCAAATAGAGTTTGCGCTCGCCTTCTTTTGGTTCTTTGCCTGGTGGAAAGTATGAGCCCCTAACTGTGATTCCAGCTTCTGAGAAGTCAGAGATGGTGGCCAAGGCTTCCTGGAAATGAATTTATCATTGCATTACACTTTCTAAATCAAATCAAATATCCTACACAAGTGTAACTTTAATGTGCATGATAAAATATAGCTGCAAGGATAACTGAGCATAATACGCTTTCAATAACTTATGTTAAAATCATGCATACACTATACATACAAGAGAATGTCAGCTGGTTACAAAATGATATAAGACAATTGAGAAATGGTTGTTGGTAGTTTATAAAGGTGTCATTATGTGGCATGTATATCTAGCTTCATGTCTATGTATCGTAGGCAATGGTTGCGGCATCCATATGCGCATACAAAATTTCACGCGCACAAGGTGTTGAAAATGTTGACCATACTAGAAGATTGCACCAACAAAGAACAGAGGCTGTTGTGAAGTTTTTTGGGCCATAGGGGTTACTGTCAAAGATATCCATAAGGAAATGTTGCCCGTCTATGGCAGCTCGTTTGCTGTAGAAAGTGGTTTCTTTGGCAACAAAATGAAGTTGATGACAAAGAAGTTGAGTGTTAGATGCGAACGTAGCTAAGGCAGCAGCTCAAAAACTTTTATGCTATGAATATTGGGGAAACTGATAAAATGATGGGATAAATGCATCAATGCTTGCGAAGATTATGTTGAGAAATGAGGAGTGATGTACGTACAACAATAAATGATTTTCTCATATAATGTTTTTTAACATACTACTATTTTGCAACATACTGACTTACCCTTGTACAAATAACGCATATACTAAACAAATGTCAAGTTAATGGACAAAACATAACACAGAATTACACAGATAACTTGTGTATGCTTGTTACTTCAACATTGAAACCAGAAAGTTAATTATGCTGTACTGTTTTATCTGGCTTCTGGGGCTAGTGAATGCAACTTCAATAAGCATTTCTGACTATAATACGGCCGGTCCCAGACTAAGTGTCAGGCCAAATTAGTGTCTCTCTAGGTCTGGTGGCCATCCTTCAATCTGCTCAGGGTGGGAGATACTTTGCTTTCATCACAGAGCTACCAGCATAGTGGTCAAGTGTTCGAGTCCCCTTCGGGACAGGGATTTGTTTCCACTGACACGGACTCCCAGGTACACCCAGCCAACAATGAGAACCAGCAGATATGTTGGGAAGTAAAGGCAGCCAGCATGATACTGGCTACATCAGCCATTGAGTGCTGCTTGGTCTATAACAATAATGGAAGTACAGGCGGTCATCATGATATAGGCTACATCAGCCACTGAGTGTTGCTTGGTCTATAACAATAATGGAAGTACAAGTAGCCAGCATGATACTGGCTACATCAGTCATTGAGTGTTGCTTGGTCTATAACAATAATGGAAGTACAGGCGGTCATCATGATATAGGCTACATCAGCCACTGAGTGTTGCTTGGTCTATAACAATAATGGAAGTACAAGTAGCCAGCATGATACTGGCTACATCAGTCATTGAGTGTTGCTTGGTCTATAACAATAATGGAAGTACAGGCGGTCATCATGATACAGGCTACATCAGTCATTGAGTGTTGCTTGGTCTATAACAATAATGGAAGTAAAGGCGGTCATCATGATACAGGCTACATCAGCCACTGAGTGCTGCTTGGTCTATAACAATAATGGAAGTACAGGTGGCCAGCATGATACAGGCTACATCAGCCACTGAGTGCTGCTTGGTCTATAACAATAATGGAAGTACAGGTGGCCAGCATGATATAGGCTACATCAGCCATTGAGTGTTGCTTGGTCTATAACAATAATGGAAGTAAAGGTTACCAGCATGATATAGGCTACATCAGCCATTGAGTGTTGCCTGGTCTATAACAATAATGGAAGTACAGGTGGCCAGCATGATACTGGCTACATCAGCCATTGAGTGTTGCTTGGTCTATAACAATAATGGAAGTAAAGGTGGCCAGCATGATACTGGCTACATCAGCCATTGAGTGTTGCTTGGTCTATAACAATAATGGAAGTAAAGGTTACCAGCATGATACTGGCTACATCAGCCATTGAGTGTTGCTTGGTCTATAACAATAATGGAAGTAAAGGTGGCCAGCATGATACAGGCTACATCAGCCATTGAGTGCTGCCTGGTCTATAACAATAATGGAAGTAAAGGTAGCCAGCATGATACTGGCTACATCAGCCATTGAGTGCTGCTTGGTCTATAACAATAATGGAAGTACAGGTTACCAGCATGATACTGGCTACATCAGCCATTGAGTGTTGCTTGGTCTATAACAATAATGGAAGTAAAGGTGGCCAGCATGATACAGGCTACATCAGCCATTGAGTGTTGCTTGGTCTATAACAATAATGGAAGTACAGGTAGCCAGCATGATATAGGCTACATCAGCCACTGAGTGTTGCTTGGTCTATAACAATAATGGAAGTACAGGTGGCCAGCATGATATAGGCTACATCAGCCATTGAGTGTTGCTTGGTCTATAACAATAATGGAAGTACAGGTTACCAGCATGATACTGGCTACATCAGCCATTGAGTGTTGCTTGGTCTATAACAATAATGGAAGTAAAGGTGGCCAGCATGATACAGGCTACATCAGCCATTGAGTGCTGCCTGGTCTATAACAATAATGGAAGTAAAGGTAGCCAGCATGATACTGGCTACATCAGCCATTGAGTGCTGCCTGGTCTATAACAATAATGGAAGTAAAGGTTACCAGCATGATAGTGGCTACATCAGCCATTGAGTGTTGCTTGGTCTATAACAATAATGGAAGTAAAGGTTACCAGCATGATAGTGGCTACATCAGCCATTGAGTGTTGCTTGGTCTATAACAATAATGGAAGTAAAGGTTACCAGCATGATAGTGGCTACATCAGCCATTGAGTGTTGCTTGGTCTATAACAATAATGGAAGTAAAGGTTACCAGCATGATATTGGCTACATCAGCCATTGAGTGTTGCTTGGTCTATAACAATAATGGAAGTACAGGTGGCCAGCATGATATAGGCTACATCAGCCACTGAGTGTTGCTTGGTCTATAACAATAATGGAAGTAAAGGCGGTCATCATGATATAGGCTACATCAGCCATTGAGTGTTGCTTGGTCTATAACAATAATGGAAGTACAGGTGGCCAGCATGATATAGGCTACATCAGCCACTGAGTGCTGCTTGGTCTATAACAATAATGGAAGTAAAGGTGGCCAGCATGATACTGGCTACATCAGCCACTGAGTGTTGCTTGGTCTATAACAATAATGGAAGTAAAGGTGGCCAGCATGATACTGGCTACATCAGCCACTGAGTGCTGCTTGGTCTGTAACAAAACTGGGCTAGCACCATATACACAATATGCTTCAGGTGTGGGAAATAGACCTTTACTCTATGATTGTATTTTACTATTATTTTTGTATTATCTAACTCATGTACTGGATTTGGTTTAATATTTCCATTTGTCTCTGTTATGTTTCTGTCAGGCCACTTATTTATATAAACAAATTCACAAATATTGACTGGCACTCATAGCAGTGATGAGTGTCAAGCTGGACATGTGTTAAAATATAAAACATGCTTGTTCCTGCAGTTAGGTGCAGTCATCATCGGGGGAAAATGGTTTAAATCCCAGTATGGTAACTATAATTTTCCATTTTTATATTGTCTAATGTGTCCTCTAATCTCTACTTCTTTCTTCTACCTCTATTAGTGCTAGTAAATATTTATGAATTTGTTTATGTGCTGTCTCAGTAGGTTCAATGAAACTATCTGTGTTCCTCTCATCTAACCTATATACGACCTTCAACTCACCCTGGATGTGACCTTCCATCTAGCAGTCTGTGGGAAATCATTGATGTCCAGCTCCTCTTCATACCTCTTGAAAGTCTCTCCAGCGGTAGGTTCCATAACAGATTGTTCCTCCTCAGACTGTGGCCTATAGCCCAGCCGTGCATTCAGCTTTTCTGCCATCTGTTCAGCAATGGTCTTGGACTGTTGGAATAAATAAGCAGATAATACAAAGCATCCAAATCTTCACTAGCAAATTCAGACTGAATGAGACAACAGTGACCGAAGAATCAGAGGAACAATATTATGCAGAGAATATAAATAAAGTAAGTTGTGTATCCTGTACAGGAAGTAGCAGTCAACTCCAGCATTTTTTGGCTGTTTGTGATTCCAGGGCAAGTTTGTCATTGCTTTCTGAATGACTCATACCATTGTTTGGAAACCAATGCAAGGCGGTCTGCTTCCAAATCGTCCGCAGCTGTGTTTCGGGTACAGTACGTGTGATTACGAATTGCATTTGTAACCCTTTGCCACAGAGCCGGTGCAGCGAATATAAAGGGAGTTGAAAGGCAAGAGGACTGGCTTCATCCCATTTGGCTGAGCGTTTTCCCGCAGAATGACCAGCAGAAAGTGCTGCACACAGCATGAACTTTGTTGCTCCAGTCATGTCCCCCAGGGGCCTCCAAAAACACTGCAGCCGTGAACTGAATAATGAAGTCTGAAAATGAATCTGCTTCATTTGGGAGCGTGAGGCAGGCAGCTTGACCACTTCGCCATGGAGACCTCCATTGATAGAATATCCATCCATCCATTCATCATGTGCCATGCCGATAAGTGGGCGGTCAAGTTTTGCCATCTCACTCGATCATCACAGTCATGGATCAGCTCCATGTTCCTGTCTCGACCATGCCATGCAGCCAAGCCATCCAGGTATTTACTTCTCGGTCTTCCCCTTGGATCTTGCCAGTTGTCACCAAGTTCTCCAAGTCATTTCTTCTCATAACTTTGCCCAAAAAATTGTGAATGTCTACGTCTAATGACTCTAATCAGTTTACTATCTTCATTTATTTCTTGAAGGACTTGTTCATTAGTTTTTTTCTGTCTGTCCATGGTATTCTTTGCATTTTCCTCAGAAAGCACATTTCCATAGCCATCAGATGTTTTTCAGCTTGACTGCTCATTGTCCACGCTTCACATCCATACACAAGTATAGGTTCTATGTAACACTTCAACACTCTTTTTCTCATTTCAATTGATATCTTTTTATTGGTCAGTATGTTTTTCATCTTGCAAAAGGCTACCTTCGCAATGGCAATTCTTGTTCTAATCTCTTCAAGGCATCTCCCATCAGATGTTATGACTGTTCAGAGATAACTACCGATTCACTTGCTTAAGAATATGCCCGTTTACTCATATATCACATTGTAGTATTTCCTTCTTCCCAGTGGCAACCATAATCTGTGTCTTCTTACTATTCAATTCTAACCCTAGTTGTTCATTGTGTACAACAACCGCATCTACTAAATGTTGCAGGTCCTGTTCACTGTCTGCAATCAAGACTGTATCATCTGCACATCTAATGTTGTTGATGTATCGTCCCCCAATGTTGATTCCTTCCACATCTTCTATAGCAGTGGTTCTCAACCTTTTTTGGCCCGTGCCCCCCTTTACCATATTTTCAGAACGTCATTCCCCCCCCCCCCTCCTTTCATATTTCCTATCTAAAAATTTGGCCTGTGCCCCCCCCCCCCCCCTCCCTTTCACCATATTTTCAGAATGTCATTCCCCCCCTTTCGTATTTCCTACCTAAAAATCCCTCCTCCCGCCCCTACACAGTATACGTAATAATGGAAGCACATACTAAAACAAGTCTAGACGTCCACATAAAACGTGATTTGTGGGTCTACTTACTTTATAAAATGAATTTTAGAAGGGTGAGACGTACAGAACCAGTAAAGTATGAAGGGAAAAACAAGATCAAGTAATCGGTTCTTGTATTAACGTGATCTTGAAATAATCTTCATCCTCCCCCCCCCTGGAAACATCAAAATTCCCCCCCCTCCCCCTGGGGGGAGGGGGGAGGAATTCCCCACCGGTTGAGAACCACTGTTCTATAGAATATACAGATACAGAAAGTATAGTATTTTGATAAACTTTATGTGACACGAGTCAAGCTTGGCCAACTACCACTGTTTGTCTACAGTTACAATATCTAGGTGTAAAGTGCAACATTTTCACATGAGAAAAGTTACCCACAAAAAGAATAGCTAGCATGTGTGATTCTATTACACACATATTTGAATCCTTGCCAGTGCCAGAGCTTGTGCACTGTCCCGAGATGCTCATTGTGTGATCTGTGGAAGGGGACTCGAGCATGTAGGGAGATAAATGTATGCAATGAAAGTGTCACAAACCAAACATTTCACCTGAAAGACCCTGTCAATAGCTGCATTGCCATCAACACAGATTCTCTTTTCTGACAAAGCTATCTACAATCCTCCCTTATGTATTCCATAACCAACTAAAGTGTAAATTCAAGTATGTAGGCAGTAATATAATATGAAAGATGTGGTTCAGATAAACAGAACAGGACAAGCAAAAACTGAATTGCATCACATGAAGAACATCCTATGCAATAGATGGAGGTTGTCATTTGAGGTCACAAAAACAGGTTGTTACGAGGGGAAGTCAATAAGAAAGCTACAAATGGCTGTAGAAAAATAACTAAATATGATAACAACTTGAAACCAGTTTAGTTTTATACATACATTGTCCCTTTATTTCTCAACATAATTTCCATCAACATTGATGCACTTATCCCATTGTTTTATCAGCCTTCCCAAACCCTTTGCATTGAACTGCGTGTTTTGTTTTCATTTACCTGCCTTCCCACAGAACTGTGTGACTTACTTATTGACTCGCCCTCGTGACTTTTTTCTTCCCAGCTATGCACCGCTTTACGGGACAAACATATGTCAGCATAAACATTGAAAACCCACATTAGCGGGAGACATTTTGCGAATGACGCCGAAGTTGAATGTGAAGTGAAAACGTGGTTTAGAAAACAGAGTACGCAGTTTTATGCAGCAGGGTTTGGGAGGACTGATAAAACAATGGATAAGTTCATCAATGTTGGTGGAAATTATGTTGAGAAATAAAGGGACAATGTATGTATACAAATAAACTGGTTTCAAGTTGTTATTGTATTTAGTTATTTTTCTACAGCCATTTGTGGCTTTCTTATTGACTTCCCCTCATATTTGAGGTCACAAAAACATTCTTGTATGTTACACAGAACCAGTTTTAACTTATGGATGTGAATACTGAACAATTAGTAAACAAGCAAAATAAAACACCCCTTAAGGCCACAGAGGTGTTTTTTTTAAACAAAAGATTGCTGTAAATTCCTTGGATGGCCAAAATGAGTCATCTAAATGTTTTGAAGACGGCTGAGAAACAAAGACTACTTATCATAAACATCAGAAAGTGGATGTTGTAACTTTTAGCCAAGCACGAGAAGAGAAACACTGAACTTGTGACAACTGGACAGATTTGTGGAACAAGAGATAGTGAGTACAGATATTTAACAGTCTGTTATCATGGCACAGAAAGGTGTCAACAAACTGACACATGCTGCTGGAGATCACAAGATGTGGACAGGCATGATCGCCCAGACAGCCAACAAGGCATGTGATGTTAAGGACGCCGCAGTCAACCCCAGCATTTTGGGATGTTTGTTATTTTTTTGGCAAGTTTACATTCAGTAGTTTGCCACTGGTTCTGAACAATTGGCACTCATACCATTGTATGAAAAATAGCGCAAGGAGGTTTATTTCCAAATCGTCCACAGCTGTGTTATGAACGTGGTATCAGGATTATGAACTGCACTCGTAACCTCATGTGATGATGATGATTAGAGTGTTAGAAAATCATGAAGACTTAACACAAACAGACAGATGAATATGTACAGCAATTTGAGGCACCACAACATTTTCACTCGTAACCCCATGTGATGATGATGAATAAAGTGTTAGAAAATCATGAAGACAAACAGACAGAAGAATACTTACAGCAACTTGAGGCACCACCACATTTTCACCCTTCATGATGGCAATAGCTGCCTGCTGACTGATGTCCGGGGCATCGGGGCCGAGATTCTTCTGGTAGTTGATGCGGTCTGCCAGTTGACGTGCCAGCTTGAGCTTCTGCTGGTTTGACTGTCCACTGGCAGCTGGTGGCACTACTGCTGGGATCTGGTTAATTAAAGGCTTGGCTACATCTGTCACATGTTTGCGGCTGGCGAACATGTCTTCAATCTTTTGGTCAATCTATAATGATACAAGCAAATCAATCTTGAATGATACAAGCAAAGCCATAGCAGTGAGGGATGCTGAGAATTTCACATATTCTTGGTAAAGAGTTTTATGATGTTGTTTGACCAGCTGATTTCCTTGTCATCCTTCTCTAAAAGAAGTCAATAATTAAGCCGGTCACAACTTTTCAGGAAAAGGTAATACCATGGAATATACTGTCACAAATGGAATCCCATAACATACTGCACAATGAATAATCATTTTTTAAAATTTCTGTGTCACTCTTATGCCACAGGGTATAGTGGGGACTTAATCTTGTGTTGTGTAAACGGCATTTAGGATCCTCGCCGGTGCTAGGGAGTTTGTGTACTGAGCTGAGATTCTCCAGACTTAGGCTTGAGTTAGAAGTAGAACGGAGCACTTATGGGTTGCGCCCGTGATGTTGAACCGCTGACTAAGCCAAACGGCGTAAATACAAACACAAGATCTTGGAGTAAATACAAACAAACTGCAAATAGAGTCTTGGTATAAATGAAGAAAAATCCTGTGTCTATATACAAATATATCTCATAAAATACAGTGTATTCATGTAGAAAGAAATAAGATCAGTGGTCTTCTGTATATGGCATAAATATATACATTGATGGAGACAAGACGTGTGTCTTACATTCTTCTTATAGTCCATGCCATGGCATCAGTGATCATGTCTGTCCACAGCCTTCTATCTTGTGTACTGCCAATCTTCTTATAGTCCATGCCGTGGCATTAGTAATCATGTCTGTCCACAGCCTTCTATCTTGTGTACTGCCAATCTTCTTATAGTCCATGCCGTGGCATTAGTGATCATGTCTGTCCACAGCCTTCTATCTTGTGTACTGCCAATCTTCTTATAGTCCATGCCGTGGCATTAGTGATCATGTCTGTCCACAGCCTTCTGTCTTGTGTACTGCCAATCTTCTTATAGTCCATGCCGTGGCATTAGTGATCATGTCTGTCCACAGCAGTCTTGTGTACTGCCAATCATTTCTGATGTTGATGTTCTCCGCTATTATGTCAAACCGTCCAGAACCTTCTGTAGCAGAATGAATATCATATCAGTATTAGCTTAGGGGTGCAAGACTACAGCACGCTTGAGCATCCATATAGAACAGTAAGAAGGATGCTCAAGTCGTGACGTAGCTTGTTGTGGGATAGTTACCACCAAGGACGAGGGAAGAGAAGACAACATCATAATTGATTAGTACTTGGATTTTGTATCGACCATCATGTGTAAATAAAGCCTGTTTTGAAATATCACAGCAGAACTTGTTGATCCTCTGTATACGCATTGTTACAGATGGATAAATGGTGCCGCATACAGGATTAGATCAACTTAATTTATAGTGAACAGAGATGTATTTCATAAGATATATTTTAAAAAACTTTTTACAAAAGTTTTTTCGTTGGCAAGAGAGGTAAATGTGATTGTGTTGACTATTTCCTTATACTTTTCATAAATTGGGTGCGCACCCCTTCTTTACTTTTTTTTAACTACATCTTTTCTGTCTATCCTGTGTTGTGTGAATGAGAAATTTCATAATGTCAAGTGTACGATAACGATTGATACGAGCCATTCTTATGATATATATATATTTTGTAAAGAAACTTTGAAGAGCCAGAAACGAAGAAGAAATATAACTTCATAGTGGTTTGCTATGTGGTACAATTGGAAGGAAATATTCACCTAAAATAGAGTTAGTTTGGGGCGGCTTAGAGAAATTATGGGAGGTAAGGAGAGAAGGTGTAGGATAAAGGGGTTAGGAGTTAAGACTTTTGAAGAAGAAAAGTCTTTTAAAAGACAGGGAGGTGTAGCAGAATGAATAACAAATCTGTATTAGCTTAGGGGTGCAAGACTACAGCACGCTTGAGCATCCATATAGAACAGTAAGAAGGATGCTCAAGTCGTGACGTAGCTTGTTGTGGGATAGTTACCACCAAGGACGAGGGAAGAGAAGACAACATCATAATTGATTAGTACTTGGATTTTGTATCGACCATCATGTGTAAATAAAGCCTGTTGTGAAATAACACAGCAGAACTTGTTGATCCTCTGTATATGCATTGTTACACTTCTCTTGCCCCCCCCCACCCCCCCCCCCCCTGCTTCACCTCTCTTCCAATTTTCCTGTTGTCATGGCTTACTCCAGCTTTTCCCTTCTTATGTCATGTCCCTTCTTCTGATGCAAGTAACTAGTTCTCTTTGCTGAGTTAACTGTCTTTCAAGATGTCTTCATGACTCTTTCTATCCATCCAGTGTTCTCATCATTCTACTATAAAACCACATCACCGCAGCTTCCACATTAATTCCAAATGTCTTATATACATCTCATAAGTACACACAGTACCTTCACATTGAAGGAACTAAGACGTGATCTTCTGAATATGGCATAAATATATACTATGTACTGGTATAGTATGTAGACAAGATCTGTGTCTTATATACATTTAATAAATACACTGTGTCTTCACTTAGAAGGAAATATGACCTGTGGACTTCTATACATCATGTAAATATATACATTGTCTTATGGAAAGAAGACATGTGTCTTGAATACACAGATGGGTTTGTGGATATTGCTTAATGTACAATCTTTATGCTGTGAAGACTGACACAATAGCAGGAATATTGGAGACAATCAGGGCAGTCAATAATAAATACTGAGCATGTGGTTTTGAAATTGCAACTTGTCAAAGACTCAGGGAAGACCACCCTGAATGAGTGGTCTACCTCAAGTAGATTAGAGGTAACCCAGTGCCCCTACATGAGGGCAGGGTAGGTGTAGGGAGTAGATAGGAAGGGGAACTATCAAACAGTTCTCTCATGAGACACGGAGGTGTCAACCAGAGAGTAAGCACTCTGGTCACGGCATAATCACGCCAATGTGATAGACACGGAGAACTAGAATGAAACTCAAGAGAGGCCACTACTCTAAGCGTGCTGAATGAGGCAGCACGCAAAAGCCGAAGTACGCACAAGGTCCCTCCGCGTACTGTGTAGTCCGCACGCGGAGAATAGGCAGACAGGGGACAGACTTCGTAGGGAACACATCGCTTAGCGTCGATGCGTATTCTTTAGCCGAGTAGATAGAATTAGCAGTAGGGTTAGGAACGACTAGTGATAGGCAATTCTGTGTATTCATGTGTGATTCATTAGCGACCGTTTTGTGCATTTATGTAATGTAAAGAGCCAGTGGCAATAAAATGTGTAATCAATTCCTCTCGTACGACTGACAAATCTGTTTGTGTGGTGTGAGAGAAGTTTATCCCGTAATGCCTGTAGCATCGCTTGATGACAGGCTAGGACAAAAGTGGTGTCAGAAGTGTAGCTTGGACAATTGTTCAAGCTAAAACACTCACCCACGGCTCTAAAATAGTATTACTGTCAGTTAATCACAGGGTTTAATTTGTGTTAGTGAATAATGGCGTGTGCAGACTAAAACAAAGTGCGAGCTGTGCCCATCGTGACCGATTAACGTTTATTTATGCTTATTGAAATGTTTTGTGCTTATGAACATGTTTTCTTCTGATTTGTAAGTATTATTATTATAGTTTTGTATCATTTATTTCTACAATTACTGATTTATTTATGAGTAGTTGTCAAAAATGATTTACGGCGGAGCAATACACAAGAAATGAGCCGGCGACAATATCGATTTTTCCAATCTAAAAATAGCGCTGCGCCTATGACGTATCGCGACTGACAAACAGCTGCCCTACGCCATTTGCAATCAGCGACGGATTGTTTACAAATCGCCAAGCGGCTGCTCGCCTGAATCTTTGGCTTATATTAAATATTATTTGTTTATACAAGCTATTTATTGAATATATTTATTTATTTGAACATTATTATTACTTTTATATTTATTTCAAAGCATTTATTTAATTATTTGTAGATTGTTTCTATTTGTTACCGTCACGATGGCACTACTTTCGCTATGCAAATAAGACTCGGTCTACACAGCACTTCCATAAATTAAACAGCAATAGTTAGGGAAGGCAGAAGACGTTAGAACGAAGACAGGACAGTGACATTTATTATTAATTATACCACATTGTGTTGTCCGAGGGCATGTGATTGTACAAAATTGTCTAAAGTCATATGTCGTTTACAAATGGTTAATTGTTGATGCTCTTGTAAACCAGATGTAACAAGAGCTGTTTATGAGAATAACTCAAGCTGTATGTCGAAGTGCTGAACGATTGGACCTGAGGTGCCAAACGACTGTACCTGATTTTCTGGAATGTTAAGATGAGTATACCCAAATTGTTTTGAATGCAATATGATTAATAATGCATCTCTTTTTCAGGGTGTGATCTATTAGTATATTTTTTGTGATCTATTTTTTCAGGGTGTAATCTAAGAGTATATGTTTTGTACACAGGGATTTAAAAACTTAACATATCTAATATACCTGAGTAAATATTTAAGTGCCTATCAACGCTAGCTAATTACCAAACAACATGACAACTTTAGCTGATTTCATAAAAGCAGGCAAGGAATTAGAATACACAGGAAAGGAATTAGAGCAATATGCTGATCAAAAATTTAGGGAAGCAAAAGATGCTGAGAGAGATGAACGTGCACGAGAAAGAGAACATGATAAGGAGATTAAGCAAAAACATTTAGATCAGGAAAAAGAATTAAAGCAAAAACAATTAGATCAGGAAAGAGAATTAAAGCAAAAACAATTAGATCAGGAGAAAGAATTAAAGCAAAGAGAGATAGATGAAATGGCAAGAGTGAAGGAAAAACAAATACAGGTTGAATCAGAGACACAGTTAAAGATGAAAGGTATAGAAGTAGATTCACACTTAGAGATCTCCGCTACAAAACTTAAGAGTCAGCAAGAAGAGAATAAACTTAATAAATACAAACATATTATTAAGCCATTCTGTAAAGAAGATTTCATATCAGCTTGGACAGAAAATGTCGAATATCAGCTGAAATACCACCAAGTACCAATCGATATGTGGGCCATGATTTACATGAAGAACCTCAGTGGGGAACCCCTTAAAGTTATAGAATCAATACCAACGGATCTTAGATCTAACTATCAGTACATCCACGATAGGATAATGCAACATTTCTTACTTGATGCCCCTGGGTATCAAGTGCAATTTTCTAAAGCGAGATAGGTAAAGCCTGTCGCACACAACTTGTGCAAGGGTTGTTTAATATTATATGGGGGGACATGAAGCAATTCATGTGTTGACCCTAAGAAAGTCAACTTTGTATGGGTAGTAAGTTAATTTACTATTTGAGGGCAGGTCTTATAAGACAATGGTCCGGTTCAGACAAAACCTCTAATTAATATAATATTGCGATTGAGAAGAGGGCTCACGCCAACCAGACAAGTTTGTGGCGATCACCAGTAGCCAAGTAAAGTGATACTACATTGTGAAAATAGTCAGTAGAAGTCTATTGAGTTACCCAGAACCAAGTTATCAGTAGTCTTTGACAAAAATTAGATACACTAATTTTGTAGAAACCTCTTGCGTCACAACCATGAGTCAAAGTTTGTAACGCAACACAAAAGGGGAGGGTGTGTGTCAAAGACTCAGGGAAGACCACCCTGAATGAGTGGTCTACCTCAAGTAGATTAGAGGTAACCCAGTGCCCCTACATGAGGGCAGGGTAGGTGTAGGGAGTAGATAGGAAGGGGAACTATCAAACAGTTCTCTCATGAGACACGGAGGTGTCAACCAGAGAGTAAGCACTCTGGTCACGGCATAATCACGCCAACGTGATAGACACGGAGAACTAGAATGAAACTCAAGAGAGGCCACTACTCTAAGCGTGCTGAATGAGGCAGCACGCAAAAGCCGAAGTACGCACAAGGTCCCTCCGCGTACTGTGTAGTCAGCACGCGGAGAATAGGCAGACAGGGGACAGACTTTGTAGGGAACACATCGCTTAGCGTCGATGCGTATTCTTTAGCCGAGTAGATAGAATTAGCAGTAGGGTTAGGAACGACTAGTGATAGGCAATTCTGTGTATTCATGTGTGATTCATTAGCGACCGTTTTGTGCATTTATGTAATGTAAAGAGCCAGTGGCAATAAAATGTGTAATCAATTCCTCTCGTACGACTGACAAATCTTTTTGTGTGGTGCGAGAGAAGTTTATCCCGTAATGCCTGTAGCATCGCTTGATGACACAACTTATTGTTCTCATGTGTGTTTGTTTAGCTCAGAAGCCCAGGGGTAATGTGATTCAAAGAGCTAAGGAAATCAATTCATACATGCCATATTTATAATAAGAAAAACTAAATTTAAAAAATACCCAACAGAATACATACAGAAACTGCGCCACCATCTTCATCATCTGAATCATGCAGGCCCAATGCAGCCTTCTGTAGCTTCTTGCGTTCGTCTGCTAACTGAGCCTCTGTTTCATCAAACTTAAATCCTTTCCCACTGAAACCACTGGAACGTTTCACTTCTTTTCCAGCCTAGAGATGAGACAATATTAGTCACATATTCCTGTTTCTTCCAATCATCTGACTTCATAAAAACATTATTTATTAAATATCAACTGGGGAATCCACTGAGGCCACTAAGACAGCTCATACATACATTCACATATACTGTTTGACACTCAAAGGAGTACAAGAAAGAAGTAGGAACTAGAGGACATACTAACAACATAAAAATTGAAAGCTATAGGTGTATCTAGTTGGTCATGCGTTGGAGTATACTTGTTCCTGCAGTGAGTCGCTGTCATTATATGGAGGTGACAGGTTCAAATACCAGTGGGGTATTTATAGCTTTAAATTTTTATATTGTCTAGTGTGTCCTCGAGTCTCTACTTCTTTCTTCTACGTCTACGAGCGCCAAACAGCATAATTTATTTATGAGCTATTATTTATGAAGCCTGGTAAAGTAGTAATGTAAATAACAGTCAACAATACGAAACAGCTTTACTAACTGCGCCCTTAACCCCTTCACAGTAATAACCAAATACTGAAACCTCCACAAACATGATTCATCTATCAGACAATGAAATGCCTGTGTGTTACCAGGTCCCGTAAGAGAAGCAAAGAATAGTAACCTACCATGCATCTCACTAGAGGTAGCTATTGAGGCTAGCATTAGATCAACTACCTCGACCCTTAAAAAACTTTAGATGCAAAATCCAACCAATCACGAACAAGAGGACTTGATATGAATTGATTGAAGAAAACCAAACAAGAAAATGATAATTCAGACAGGATGTTTCAAACCTCATGATTCATGACAGATCCCAAAGAGTAGAAATAAGACAATTCTCGAAACTTTGCTATTTTACTGTTTTCATTGAGAATGCATAGGTCAACATGGTTATTTATTACTTACGTTAATGGAACAGTCATAGAGCTGTCTGAATAACTATTGAATATAAACAACAGATGCACTGAAGGCTCGGGCAACATTTTCAACCAAATGATTCTCTATCACACTACAATATTAAATGTTTACACAAGAAGACAGACCGCATTCTCTCAGCACATCCTCGGGAGGGGAAAGTTGGGAGTACATGTGACAATATAAAATTTAGAGGGGAACAGAGGCAGGGGGAGACCAAGAGAGAAGATGCTAGACAGTATGGCATCAGGAGGGGAAAGTTGGGAGTACACGTGACAATATAAAATTTAGAGGGGAACAGAGGCAGGGGGAGACCAAGAGAGAAGATGCTAGACAGTTTGGCATCAGGAGGGGAAAGTTGGGAGTACATGTGACAATATAAAATTTAGAGGGGAACAGAAGCAGGGGGAGACCAAGAGAGAAGATGCTAGACAGTATGGCATCAGGAGGGGAAAGTTGGGAATACACGTGACAATATAAAATTTAGAGGGGAACAGAGGCAGGGGGAGACCGAGAGAGAAGATGCTAGACAGTATGGCATCAGGAGGGGAAAGTTGGGAGTACACGTGACAATATAAAATTTAGAGGGGAACAGAGGCAGGGGGAGACCGAGAGAGAAGATGCTAGACAGTATGGCATCAGGAGGGAAAGTTGGGAATACACGTGACAATATAAAATTTAGAGGGGAACAGAGGCAGGGGGAGACCAAGAGAGAAGATGCTAGACAGTATGGCATCAGGAGGGGAAAGTTGGGAATACACGTGACAATATAAAATTTAGAGGGGAACAGAGGCAGGGGGAGACCGAGAGAGAAGATGCTAGACAGTATGGCATCAGGAGGGGAAAGTTGGGAGTACACGTGACAATATAAAATTTAGAGGGGAACAGAGGCAGCGGGAGACCGAGAGAGAAGATGCTAGACAGTATGGCATCAGGAGGGGAAAGTTGGGAATACACGTGACAATATAAAATTTAGAGGGGAACAGAGGCAGGGGGAGACCAAGAGAGAAGATGCTAGACAGTATGGCATCAGGAGGGGAAAGTTGGGAGTACACGTGACAATATAAAATTTAGAGGGAAACAGAGGCAGGGGGAGACCAAGAGAGAAGATGCTAGACAGTATGGCATCAGGAGGGGAAAGTTGGGAGTACACCTGACAATATAAAATTTAGAGGGGAACAGAGGCAGGGGGAGACCGAGAGAGAAGATGCTAGACAGTATGGCATCAGGAGGGGAAAGTTGGGAGTACACGTGACAATATAAAATTTAGAGGGGAACAGAGGCAGGGGGAGACCAAGAGAGAAGATGCTAGACAGTATGGCATCAGGAGGGGAAAGTTGGGAGTACATGTGACAATATAAAATTTAGAGGGAAACAGAGGCAGGGGGAGACCAAGAGAGAAGATGCTAGACAGTATGGCATCAGGAGGGGAAAGTTGGGAATACACGTGACAATATAAAATTTAGAGGGGAACAGAGGCAGGGGGAGACCAAGAGAGAAGATGCTAGACAGTATGGCATCAGGAGGGGAAAGTTGGGAGTACACGTGACAATATAAAATTTAGAGGGGAACAGAGGCAGGGGGAGACCAAGAGAGAAGATGCTAGACAGTATGGCATCAGGAGGGGAAAGTTGGGAGTACACGTGACAATATAAAATTTAGAGGGGAACAGAGGCAGGGGGAGAGACCGAGAGAGAAGATGCTAGACAGTATGGCATCAGGAGGGGAAAGTTGGGAGTACATGTGACAATATAAAATTTAGAGGGGAACAGAGGCAGGGGGAGACCAAGAGAGAAGATGCTAGACAGTATGGCATCAGGAGGGGAAAGTTGGGAGTACATGTGACAATATAAATTTAGAGGGGAAACAGAGGCAGGGGGAGACCAAGAGAGAAGATGCTAGACAGTATGGCACCAGGAGGGGAAAGTTGGGAGTACATGTGACAATATAAAATTTAGAGGGAAACAGAGGCAGGGGGAGACCAAGAGAGAAGATGCTAGACAGTTTGGCATCAGGAGGGGAAAGTTGGGAATAAACGTGACAATATAAATTTAGAGGGGAACAGAGGCAGCGGGAGACCGAGAGAGAAGATGCTAGACAGTATGGCATCAGGAGGGGAAAGTTGGGAATACACGTGACAATATAAAATTTAGAGGGGAACAGAGGCAGGGGGAGACCGAGAGAGAAGATGCTAGACAGTATGGCATCAGGAGGAGAAAGTTGGGAGTACACGTGACAATATAAAATTTAGAGGGGAACAGAGGCAGGGGGAGACCAAGAGAGAAGATGCTAGACAGTTTGGCATCAGGAGGGGAAAGTTGGGAATACATGTGACAATATAAAATTTAGAGGGAAACAGAGGCAGGGGGAGACCAAGAGAGAAGATGCTAGACAGTATGGCATCAGGAGGGGAAAGTTGGGAATAAACGTGACAATATAAAATTTAGAGGGAAACAGAGGCAGGGGGAGACCAAGAGAGAAGATGCTAGACAGTATGGCATCAGGAGGGGAAAGTTGGGAGTACACGTGACAATATAAAATTTAGAGGGGAACAGAGGCAGGGGGAGACCAAGAGAGAAGATGCTAGACAGTATGGCATCAGGAGGGGAAAGTTGGGAGTACATGTGACAATATAAAATTTAGAGGGAAACAGAGGCAGGGGGAGACCAAGAGAGAAGATGCTAGACAGTATGGCATCAGGAGGGGAAAGTTGGGAGTACATGTGACAATATAAAATTTAGAGGGAAACAGAGGCAGGGGGAGACCAAGAGAGAAGATGCTAGACAGTTTGGCATCATGGTATAGAGGGATATCAGTTTCAGAAATGATTGGCAGTACACGAGACAGAAGGCTATGGACAGACATGGCCAACGTTACATGGCATGGATTATAAGATTTTTCTTTGTCTGTCTTGTGGGAGCACGTGCACACCTCGGAGGAGCAAATGGATTACCATGGTCTGGCAAGAATGAGACAGCAAGGAGAGACGAGGGGATCTGGCCGACACTCAACGCTCAAAGGAAAGGCGAGACGGACATATAATCAGATTGCTACTGGTACCGTTGGTGTTGGAACTCTTCGCTGGCTGCTGAGGATGGGGACGGAGCACTTATGGGAATGCCCCGAATGCTATGATGTCGATTCCTAAATCAATCAATCTGGACATTCCAAAAAACATGGGCAGTCTATCGAACAGAAACATCACACAATGATAAGCTTCTTGTTACTGACACAATGGAAATCACATGCCCATTGCATGTACTAAACTCAAGCAATGAGTAAGTATTCACTTACGGCTTTCACTTCTTCCTTGTAAGTATCCCAGAGTTTCTGTACATCTTCTGGGACCGGAGATCCAGACAACTCTAAGGCACGTATTATGTCACTTGCATATCGACCTTGCTCTGCTGTGATAAATGTGTATGCAAATCCTTTGTTGCCAGCTCGACCAGTTCGTCTGAAATTCAAAGTTAGAAATTATTTTTAAATCTCAAGGAGTTCAAAGGCTCAATATGGAATTACTGTAGGTGCACTCAAAACAAAAACAAGAAACTACAGGAATTACTACTGGATAACAAAAGAAATTCATGAATTACTGGAAGCATACAGGCTACCACAAATCACTGGAATAACTGCTCGAGAACAAATGTATCATTTTTTGATGTAGTCACCACTGCGTTCAATGCAAGTCCTCCAGCGCCCTAAAGTACTTGGATTCCTGTAGAAACAAATTTTCATCGTGTAACCGCTCATGCACCATCTGCTGTACCTCTTCATTGCACAGAATAAGTCTTTCCTCCCAATGACTCTTTGAGTTGTCCAAACAGGTGGAAATCACTTGGGGGCTAGGTCTGGCGAGTATGGGAGATGTCATACACAATGAAAATACAGGTCACTGATCAAAAAACGGATAATAGAACGCTGTTCCTCTTTGGGGCATGCCAAAAGTGGGGCGGCCATCTTTAAACTGTCAGTACAATGTCACTGTGATGTCCCATGCTTAAAACTCTTGACAGTCTTAACAACAATACTGACAGGTTATGAGACAATGGCATAGTTATTGTAATTTCTAACACACTTTTATGGTTTTCATTTGAAGCCCCCTCATACAATGCACCATCACCAGTCTGTTGCCAGGGCCCGTCAGGGAAGCAAAGAATAGCCACACTGCCACCTACCATGCTGTTTAAGAGGTGGTTAAGGAGGGTGAGCATGAGACTGGCTACTTCATCCCATAGAACATTTGAGCTGCAAAATCGAACCCTTCGTGTCAAGTCTACACACATCTTGCATGAGATGGCGATGGTCTATTCTCCATTGGCAGACGACAGGCAGAAGAAGGACAATGTACCACACATTGAAATTATTTCAAGAGCACCATAGATACTGTAATAGATGCTTAAAACATTTACCTGCAGTCATTTTATGAAGTCATACTGACTGGTATTACACCAAGGATATTCTTAATATTATTATTTCTTATCCTGCAGCTCCTTATTAAGGTAAGCATCCTGCGCAGGCATTTAATTTCTGTTGTTAAATTTTTTGTCATCGATAGCACTGCTAACCATTGTTCTGTTCAAACTGTGCTAGCGTTTACAGGTGCACACATTTTTCACCCTTAGTGCACCTATATTTTGCCCTAGCAGACAAGGAGACAATATATAGACAGCATTTATGAGACACTCAAAAGGAGGCTAGCTCACAACTTGACAGCTAGTAGCTCACAAAGAAGAATGTTCTGTCACAACACACTACAGCTGAGACAGAACATTGCTGTTAACATGGAGAGAACAATATGTTGAACAATGCTCTTTTTGTTCTTGTGACATGTGTGCTCTGCAATGTTTGCTCAATTATTTGAACTGACTGTGTTCAATATTCTGCCAATAAATTATGCTACCTAGGTATTTTATTTATTATTTATTGTTGTTGTATTAACATTCGTGTTTATTGTTTCCACAAAGTTCACTCCAGTGTATAGGGAAAATGCATGCTTTTACTTTATCAGCGGTTAAGACACTAACTATGAAGATGTAAAAACAAAAGCTTGTCTTCGCTGACAGATTTTCAGCATTGTAGTTTGTCATTCTACTGTTCTATATATTAATTTCCTGGACCCAGCTCCATATTTTAATCACCTGTCTGAGACTGGGATAGTATTACAGTTTTCCTGCTAAGAATTCTTGTATTGTTTTGTGTCCACTGATAACGCCTGGTTGAAATGTTCACAGATATCTGTGTGTGTTTTTCCTGTCCTTGAACTTTTAATTATATTTTCTGTTCATTCAGACTCAGAGACTCAGAAGTTGTGTGATGTCCTGGTTAGTTTCACACCCATCAACACAGTGGTTCTATGTTCCATGCCAGGTAGTAAACAAAAATGTCAAAAGTGCAGGAGTCTTTTACACGCCTTGAGCCATACTGGGTATATGGTGCTAGCCCTATATTTGTATAGACCAAGTGGCACTCAATGGATGATGGGGGTCAATACCATGCCCACTGCCTTGACTTTCCAGGACATTTTCTGGTACCTGTTTTAGGCTAGGTCAACATGGCAACAAGTTACATTTTAAAAACTCACCACAATTGGGATATGAACACACGACCACTGGGCCAGCAGACAAACATGCTGGCCACTGCACTACCACGACTCCCTTACAGAGCACTTACAGAAATATGCACTTAAACAAATTCCCACTGGAAAAATCTGATATGGTTTAAAATTAGTATAATCATTCAAACTTGATGCTTGATTTTGAGAAGATGACATGAAAACTGCATAAAGTAAAAGCCAAGAAAGTGTTCAAATAATACATACCCACATCTATGAACATAATCTTCATAATGGTTTGGGCAGTCAAAATTGACAACCAGAATCAACTGTTTGACATCCAAACCACGAGCTGCCACAGATGTTGCAACCTATCACAGAAAGAGCAAAACTGTATAGAATCAACTGATAATTTGACTATGAATAATGATAAATTATAGAGCTAAAGACCATCCATATTTATACATATAAAAACCTTTCCATCAATACAGCTGTAGAAATATACATGAAACTAAGGATAAAGAAGACAGGAAGATTTTTTGGAAATAGAAACACAGAAACAAGTCCATCATCATCATCAATAGCCTTGCCAATCACGTCTCTCCAGAGGCAGTCCCTGGTGCTCTAGATCAATTCTATTAACGACACTTCTCCATGCCATCATCTTAGAACAAAAGAGAAAGCAGCGGCTGCAGCAGGATATAATAATATGAACTGGAAACAATTAGGTATATTTTGCTCCTGCGATAAGAAGAGACTTACTAAACACAGACACAATGCACATTTACATACCTTACACGATAAGAAAATCCATCCTACAATGGTGAACAACCACATGTGACTTATCCAAAACATCAGAAGTATTCAATAAATATATAAAATGAAATAATAAAATAACAAATAAGTACAAAAGGACAACACAGAACGGCCAACGTTTCGATTCTAAGAATCTTTGTCAAGGACAGGACAACACAAATAGATGAAGAACGAAAAACAAGAACAACAAAATAATGCGACTACTCGCAAATATGGCAGTTGTGCCGGTTGAGCAAAATTAATAAAATAATAGAACATAATATACAAATATGTTTATAATAAAAATATTAATGCTTACTTTAATCAATTTAATAAATATATTCATTTGTGTGTGTGTGTGTGTGTGTGCGCTCACTCGCTCTGAACTCAAGCGTAGTCCATACACACTATTTAAAATGCAGACAAGAAAATCCGGGTGATGTGGAGGCGGAAGTACAGGCGTTATTCTTCAAGAATTCATTAGACGGTGATGCTGTCAGTTACACTAATGGGTCGTTCGTTCGAGGAGTGAGAGGTTCATGGGCCTTTACGGCTCAGACCGGAGGGAGAATTGTGAAGGAGGATTCTGGTGCTTTTGCTTTGACCACAAGTAGCCTGACTATGGAAGTCATGGCAGTAAGTAAAGCAATAACATGGCTCAAGACACAGACATCCACTAGGGCATGTTTCCTTAGCGACTCATTGAGCATGCTCAAGAGGATAGAGATGGGGTGGATTCGAAGAGAGTGGTTGCTGTCTCTGGAGCGGTCTCAGCTGGCAAATATTAGTTTCATTTTCGTGCCAGGGCATGCAGGAATACAAGGAAATGAGCAGGCTGACAGGCTCGCAGGTAAGGCTGCAGTGGAGGACTGGCGCGCCATGGACCAGGCTGACATTCTGAATGCTTCACGAGAAGTAAATCTTCAGAAGAACCAAGTGATGACTGTGCATCTACAACCATGGTCAGGATGCGAGAATAGCAAATTAAAAGAGGTGTGGCCAAACAAGAACACTATGCAGGAAGCCAAAGAAGATTGATAAACCAACACAGAACTGGTGTCGTCAGTCGCTACACGCTGCGGGATTTGCTGAGGAAAGGATCCGAGCACTTATGGACTGAATGGTTCGATGTGCAATGAGGATGATCTGTCGGCTAACTAACTATTTAAAGTAGTGATGGACTGAATTTTGCCTGTGGGTTAGCTTTCCCTATTAACAGTGTCTTCGCCATCAGGCGAACCCACTCCGACTTCAGAGGTACTGGTAATTAACGTTCCCAAGTCAAGGACGACAGGTCAACATTTTAGTCCAGCTGTCCAATGTAGAGGTTGAACGCTTTACTCCGGCATCAGCACACCAAATGTTTAAGAACAAATGTTCTTATCCATTTCGCCATGCGGACCTGCATATATACATATACTTGTAAAATAAAACCAGTGTTCTTTGTCATGAGAAGAGAGGCAATGAAAAATATTGTGCCGACTGGATAGATATGTGATAAAAAGGGCAGAAACAGACAGAGAAATGCAGCATGAGATGGGATGGTGACATGGAAGAATGTCACGAATAGAATTTATCAGGAACACCAAGGAAGGAAATCTGTTGCTTTATAAGAAAAATTTTAAAAAATATAAGAGAAAAAATTTACCAGTAGTTTAATAGTTCCAGATTTGAAATCCTGAATGATGCTGTCTCTGTCATACTGATCGATTCCTCCATGTAATGACAAACAGGTGTAGGAATGCTTCATAAGATCCTTCATGAGGTCATCTGCATGCTCTTGTTTATCAACAAAGACCAAAATGCTGCCACGTTCGGAGTACACACCCAGCAACTCCAACAGTTTGAAGAACTTCTTATCCTCTTCTAGAAGAAGCTAAACCCCCCAAAAAAACAATACAATACAATCAACAAAGCAATTCTTATATTTCATAAATAAATATGCGTGTATTGTTTGGTGCTCACAGAAGTAGTGGTAAGAATTAGAGACTAGAGGACATATTAGACAACATAAACATTGAAAGCTATGGTCAGTAACTATAGTGTGACATCAAGGGTTGTCTCATCAGATCATAAACAGACCTGTCTGGGCTGTATTTGGTACATTATTGTACAATATATGTTCCGCAATTTGAGGTGCTTGCCCATATGTACAAATTAGTTAGTCGGGGAGAAAATAAAGGTTAAATGCACTGGGTTTTATCATGTTTGGCTCAGTCTTTCTATGCAGACTGGTAAGCTCTGGTAAGGGTTTCTGTAAAAACTGCACTCATCTGGGTGGGTCTTTGCCACAGAGACCCTTCAAAGACTATGGGAAGTTACATGACTAAACCAAGCACGCATTTAAATTTCACTACAGCAGGAAGTCTGCATAGGTGTTTGCTTCATTTCATACACATGTGTGTAAAATAAAACACATTAACTAGTATCATTATGAAAACAAACATACCACATGCTGAGTGACCTCTTTGCACACCACACTGCGACCTCCCACTTGGACCTCAATTGGCTTTGTGAGGATACGTCTGGCAAGAGCCTCCATCTGTCTGGGGAAGGTGGCCGAGAACATGACTGTCTGCCGGTCTGGGCGAACATTGTCAATGATTTTCATCACCTGTAATAGTTTCAATCAGAACCTGAATAGCAATGGGGTTTTTAACCACAAATAAGGCACACTAATAAGAGACAAGGCCCCATTAACATAAATCAGATGTTACCCATAAACCAATTGCCTCTGGGTATTGATCTGGAGTCTGTTGACAATGAAACATCTACAACCTGTGGAGAGCCTGGTTCTAATCCTGGCCAGTCTGTGTGTGCTATACTAAATCCAAACCTGGCTACATTCTAATGTGCTTCCTTGCAGATCTAAAGTCAATACCAGTCTTCAAACTCTGGCTAATTTAACTGTGCAGCATACTGAGTGAGACTTATTTTATTTATTTTCCCATAGCCAAGCATGCAAAACATCTGAACTACTGCTCCAAGATTCAGCAGAATTATAAATTCCTCTAGTTTCATTTTCTTTTCTTTTTGTTCTTGCCCCGATAGAAGAAGACCCTCAACCAACATACATCAAGACCTTCTTAGATCTTGCAGCTAAAGTTTTCTACAGGATTAAACTCTCAAAGCTGCCTCTTACATCGTGCATACTAGGTTATAGTGTTATTACTCCTTGCTTTCTTTTATGGTATCTGGTAACACAGGTTCCTTAACTTTAAACATATAAGTCCTGTAGTAGCAGCCTGCTGCCGGCATGTGAAGTGCTGGGACCATCACATTTTGTTAGGCCTGAATACAAGGAGGAATAGGTGTCCTGTCTTTTCCTCTCTTAGTAAATGGTGAGAGCTGGCATTTAGCCCTTGCCTCACTGTACTCATGCCATTACCAACCGTCCTAACCATTACATCACCACACCCACTATATGAGTTCCTTACTCTGTAAAAGAAATGTACACTATCCATACCGTGAACCATGCCTAATCTGTTTGGGTTGGAGGCAAACAATATACCTATAAGCCACTCTGCTACATGTAAATATCTATCAAGGTAATTTACCTGTGGTTCAAAGCCCATGTCGAACATTCTGTCAGCTTCATCTAGAACAATGTACGTCACCCGTCTCAAGTTGGTGACTCGACCTGTTGATAACAACAGAGTAAACATTTCAGGACAACTGTCTCATAACAGATATTTCTTTGTCTTAAAATATCTTGCCAGCTGATGTGGGTAATTACATCTTTTCACAACTCTTGCTCCTGTATCAATTCACATGTCAACATCTTTGCATGCCATAATACAAGAGTTTAGGAATCTCCATGGTGAAGTGGTCAAGCTGCTTGACTCGTGCTCTGAAGGTTGTGGGTTCGATTCCTGGACTGCGTCCCTTACGGTTCAGGAGTTAATTTTTCAGAGACTCCTGTGGGTCGTCGCTAGAGCTGCGGAGTTGGTGCTTTGTGCTGCACTTTCTGCACTGCGGAAAGAGACAGAGCCATATGGGATAAAAACCCATGGTGCGATGAAGTCCCTGTCGACTTTTAAGCGACTTTTTTAATACAAGAGTGTCTAGTGTCTTTTCACTGTACAGTCCTCAATCTCTATTTTCATTCATCTTACAAGCTGTTCTGTCACAGCAGCATGAATTAAAAAGTCCAGAAATTTGTTGGATATCTTCTTGATCTTTTATTCCATTCATCTTACCAACTGCTCTGAAACAGAAGCATGGATTAAAACGTAAGCAAGTTTGTTTGATATCTTTTTACTGTATTTTTTAGTTCATTCATCTAACCATGGTTTGTAACAGCAGTATGAGTTAAAAAGTAAAACAGTCTGTGGGATATCTTCTTATGTATCTCAACATAGTTCTGAACTCTGAATATTAAGTTCGTAACATTTCCAAATACATGCTTCTCTTTTATGTATTATTTTAAATAGTCAATTAAGCTTATTTATTTACCATAAAGGTATACTGAATTTGTGGCTTTAGGCTCACATTTTTGTGTAATAGAATACAACTATTGTATAACTGTTGTGTAACAAAATGCACAAACCAATGATCGTTTGAATTCCGGTAAATAATGTTCCTCACTCTAAATCCTACAATGTTTTTAATTGTCCTGTCATTCTCACATGCTACAAACATTTAAGAAGTACTGTGATATATGTATGCTGCATGGAGTATGAAATACTGTGCATTTAACATACTCTAAGTAACAGATTCCTCAATTAGTCCACCACCAAGTGGTTATGATATGAATGGTTTATTTATATAGCTATATCATCTCTGTCAGCACTGTGGCGAAGAGGTTACAAACGCAGTTCACAATCTCGCATACCACATTTAAAACACAGCTGCAGATGATTTGGAAACAGACTGCCTTATGCTTGTTTTCAGACAATGGTATGCATGACAGCCATTCAAAAGGCAATGGCAAACTACTGAGTGTGAACTTACCAAGAAATCACAAACAGCCAAAAAATGCTATGGTTGATTGTGACGTCCTGTAAAGGATATGCAACTAACTGTTTATACCATCTCTTCCAGATCCTAGATGGATCTACCACCCAGAAAGTGCTTGGGTTTTGAGTAATGAATTCTCTAATCTTTATGTCACAAGGGCCACAATTGTAAGAACACTGAGAATGGACAAAGAACAGATGTGCTTAACATATGACGTGCTGCTACTAAGACGGACAGAACACACATGGATGTGTCAAGACTGCTATGATGTTGACTGTAGCTAATATATAAAGTCAAGTGGCCCGTGTCTTTCTCCGTCCCCCACTCAGAACAAACTCTAGTAACTATTATATCCTGATGCTTCAATTTGTCCTAAGATACACACACAAATACTCTTACCGTTGTTGGCAGTCAACATGTCGATCATTCGGCCAGGAGTGCACACAATAATCTCACAGCCTCGCTTGAGCTCTGCTATCTGCTCAGAAATTCCAGTTCCACCATACACACATACAGCTCGTAAACCATGCGGCTTGGTGAACTTCTTGCATTCGGCTGCAATCTGTAGAGCCAGTTCTCGAGTCGGAATCATCAGTATAGCTGTCAGAGATCAGATTAATCACTTTTAGTTGCTGAATAGCCCAGACATACAGGAGACTTGTCATATGGTTGCAATATATATTTTTAGCCACATCACACAAAGAGAAAAACTAGAACACACTGTAGCAACAGTTCAGACTAACATACTTTTAAAAAAAAGAGTCAGAAAACAAAGATAAACTATGGGATAGCCTTGCAGCATGACATTGAACAATGGAAGCACATAAATAGTTGATAAATAGCATCAGGAAAAAAAAAAGAAGAAGAGAAAGAGATAGATAGAATGCTGGATAGTCCTGCAGCATTGCGCTGAAAACTTTCAGCACATAAATAGTTGATAAAGTAAAAGAATTTGAGATATGGGGAGATACAAAAATAGTTGATAAAGTAAAATAATTGGAGATGTGAGGAGCCATGATCAAGCATGCTGTTTGGCAAGGCTTTATGATGGTTATGATGAGATATCAGCTGGTAACTCAGGGAAGACAAGGTGAATGAAGTATATTAAAGAGCACAGCTTTTATATTCAATGTACAGCTTTTATATTGTTCAGTATGGAGGATAAATTCCCAGACATAACAGTCATCACAAATTGTAATGTCAGTATATGACGTTGCATTTTCAGTATTAAAAAATTGTTATGTCACAATTAGAGCTGGTAACATACTGTGACACAAAAAAGTAAACCTGTGCAAATTACAAGCTATTATGGCTTCTGAGATAAGGTAAACAAACTTCATAATGCATGCAATGTGAAGCTACTTTAAATTATATAAATGCATATACATACGGCATTTAAACAGCCATCTTTACGACTATAATATTAACTGAAAACTTTACCAACATATGTCAAGTTATTCAACCTGAAGACTGTTAAGAAATATTCTTTTTTTTTAAAATGTCATCCCATCATAAATCTTGCTTTGCATCAAACATAAACTTATTCTTTGGAATGTAATGCCATCAAAGTTAATAAGTTATCAGTTAGGGTATCTTCATTGCACTCCGGACAGCTCCATAGGTGCTCAGATCCTCCCCCCAGCATATTCATCAGTGTTCAGTGGCTAATAGTGCCAGTTCTGTGCTGGTTAATGAGGCACCTCGTTTTCCCGATGTACCTCTCATGTCTGGCCGTGCCAATTCTTACTCCCAAGTCTTTCATCCTGGACAGCGATGTGGATTCACTGACGTCAAAGCCTTCTGTTCTCGACTGTCTTTAAGGACATTAACATTAATAAGTGTGAATGCTAAATACTCTATTCCACATCACACTGGACTAGAAATAACAGTAGAAGAAGAAGCAAGAGTTGATCAATGCGGGGACATTAAGACACCTGCGGCAGGAAAATGTGAAGATGCAGCAGACCATGGCGACAGCAACTTTCTGCAAATGATCTGCTACATGATGATGATGACAGTGAAATTCTATTGTGTGTAGTTTTTATAATTAGTTTGATTTTGCCAAGGCTGCTGCAAATTTCAGTTTATTCTTTAGAGTTTCCACTGCCAAGGAATCTTAACAATATGGATGTCTATTTTTTTTAACACTAGCCCAAGAAGGCTGGGCATCAGTGGAGAACGCAGCTTCTTCAAGTTCCTTATTTTTTTCAACACATACAGAATTCTAAAGTTAGAACATTCAGAAGCCTGAAAAGTTTATATGAAAGCAATAAAAATGAGAACTGGGGGATATGACAGAGCAGTAGTTGGCACGCTCATTTGCCGGCCAAGCGGTCATGTGTTCCAATCCCCCATGAGATAGGTTTTTTTTTAAAGAGTAACCTGGGCTCCCAGGTTCGACCCAGCCTAAAATGGATACCAGAAAAGTACAAAGCCGATGTGAAACTGACCACATGACTCATCCAAGCACCGACAGGTCTATACAAATATAGGTCGAGCAGCATATGCCCAAGACGTCTGAAGGCGTGAAAAAGACTTTTACTTTTTAATTTACTTACCATTTACCCAACATGCCTCATGATGTGAAAAGAGATACTTAAAAACAAAATGATGATAAAACTAATCATAGCTTATTATTCAGACAATAAATATGTAAAATAGAATAACCACAGTATTTCTTTTCACACCTTCTGATGGATTTGTTATACTGGATAAAAAGTTGTCAGTATAATTTATTAGTCTCTGTGGCTAAGGGCTTGCAGACGCGTTTCGTTAGCCAGCTTACCTGCGTTCGAAACACAGCTGCGACCGATTTGGCAGCAGACCGTGTCGCACTAGGTTTTAACATGTTGATATGGGAGCCGGTTGTTCAGAAAGCAATGGCAAACTACTGAACGTAAACTTGCCAAGACATCAACAACAGCAGTAAAATGCTGGTGTTACAGCGATGTACCTGTAAATGGGATATGCAAAAAAAAAAATTTATTACTACAACAAAATTAAGTAAAATATTTGAATTTGTCTTGCTTACCAGTTGGTCCATCTCCTTCTTCAAGAGGTGGCTGATCCATGATGTGCCTGATCATCGGCAAGACAAAAGCCAGCGTTTTACCACTGCCCGTCTTGGCAATGCCGATCACATCACGGCCAGACATGATAGCTGGCATAGCTTGTGCTTGAATAGGTGTAGGTTTCTCATAGTTATGCCTGTACCAAAAGACATGTTTCATTCACTAAAAAAATTATGTTCCTAATTTCACACACTCATTTGCTACAATTGTGTTAGATGCTCAGTTTCATTATGAAAAGTTTACACAGTTGGCACATCATTTACAGTAAAGAAATATAGAATACACACATGACCTGACATCTGCCACACAGCTATTGAAAAAAAATACATGATTCCGAGAGGATAATAGGAAAGTCCCTATAGCAAAGTGGATAGTGCACCAAAAGCCAGAGATACAAAGATATGTCACACTGACGAAAACATAACAACGAAGAGATACGCTGTGGAGCCATCTTAGTGTTCGGTTGTGTTTTCAATTGTGGAACTAAATTCGTGTGGCAATTGGATATTTGGATGGAATTACAAGTCAGCTTCAAGTGGATAACAGGAGGAGGCATTTGTTGAGAAGACGCCATGGATCTAAGAACCGCTGGACTGAAAACTAGACGAATCTCAGATAAACATACCGGCAGGGATCGGATGGAACAGTGAAATAGAAATAGACTGAGCGTCAAGGTGAATGATGATGCAGATGCAGATATTGTTTGTGGATGCTGTAAATAGATGTTGTCCCGGTCTAAACGGGAGCGCTATGATGCCACTGAAATTATATCTTGTGATCTTGTAACGCACACCCAAATAAAAGGTGTGGAACTTTTACCGGAGCGACGTTGATTATTTCTCAGTTTCAAAGTTTCAAGTTTATGAGGTGAGACTTGTTCTTGTTAATTATACGAGCTATTTACTGTCCTGTGTAGATTCAACAATACGTAATCACGTGGATTCACATCGAGGCAACATCAATCAGCTATAGCAGCAGATTAGATGGTCCACTGGTTTGCTTCTCTTCTTAGTTCTTCATTCACGTGGAGTCCATCACGTGGAGTCCATCACGTGGAGTCCATCACATCTAGTTATGTATCTCAAAAGCCAGTGTGTCCGACTGTGGCGTGCATTTGTGTCAAGTTTGCCTCCTCTAGAAAGAGACTCCATCCAAGGTAGGAGGCTATGCCTATCGTGGCCAAGTTTTTCTCTCCCAACAATTGTGCCACGTACAACACTCTACAACCAACTCTTTGTGATTTCCAATCGCTATTCAGTTTTTAACTTGCACAACTTACACAGAGGACCTCCTGTTTTTCATCCTCATATGAGGAATCTGGGTATCTGATATCACTATTCAAGAGATCATGGGGACTTGTGATATGATTAGCTATCAGTGGTCCTTCGCTGAGATCAAACCATGGCTCTGGTGTACCTAGCCACAGATGCATCAAAGTATGAACATAACTGGTGCTCCAGTTGCACTCTGTCAAAATCTTGTTATGTGGGATATGTTTGGTTCATAGTTTCGCACTTATAGGATTTGAAACCATAAACTAAACATATCCAAGGAAACATTCAACTTGACAAAATTCAACTGTTTGTTCATGGTTTCACACTTAAAGAACTTAATCATCATCATCATCAAGTGCCGTGCCGGCTGGCGTAGGCGTTCATGGCTCATCCTCCTAGATCTCGTCTTTGGTTCTCTGGATCAACTCTGCTGCTGATATTCCTCCATGCCACCGTTCTCAATCCTCCAGCATCACTTCTCTTGGTCTCCTCTGCCATCTCTTCCCTCGATCTTTCCAGTTGTTACGATGTTCTCCAATGCCTCTCTTCTCATCACATGACCGAGGAAAGCTGTTTGTCTCTGTCTTATGTTTTTATTTTATATAATGTTCTAGTTTCATTAGCCTGTTTCAGGCAGTCGTCGTTAGTTACTCTGGCAGTCCAAGGAATTCGCAACATTCGTCTCAGGAACCACATCTCTGTTGCTTCTAATTTCTTCTTAATTTGTTCATTTACATTCCAAGATTCACTGCCATACAGCAAAACTGGTTCTACATAGCATTTCAGCACTCTCTTTCTTACATTCAGTGACAGTGACTTATTGCATAAGATACTCTTCATTTTATGAAATGCGGCTTTTGCCTGCCCTATTCTGCTCCTAATCTCTGTTGTACATCTTCCATCTGATGTTATAAATGCCCCTAGGTATCTAAAATTATCAACTTGGTTAAGGATTTTCCCTTCTATTTCTATGTCACATTTTGGTGTCACCATTTTCTTTGATATTACCATTGTTACTGTTTTCTTGATATTCAAGTTGAGTCCTTTCCTTGCACTCTCTGTTACTACAACGTCTAATAATTGTTGTAGGTCTGTTGAATTATCCGCCACCAATACTGTGTCATCTGCATAGCGTATATTATTTATATTATAACCTCCAACTAGTATTCCTGGCATCTCTTTGATCTCTCTCATTATTACTTCGCTATACAGGGAGAAAAGATCTGGTGACAAGACACACCCTTGTCGTACTCCTAGCTTTATCTGTTCGTAACTACCCTCTTTATTTCCCATTTTAATTGCTGCTACTTGGTTCCAGTAAATATTCTTTATTATTCTTAAATCTTTTCCATCAGTGTTGATATCTTCCAACATTTTAATCAGTTCATCATGTTTTACTTTATCAAATGCCTTAGTATAATCTATGAAGCACAAATATATGTCCCTCTGTTTCTCTATTGACCTTTCTATTAGTGTCCGCAATGTATAAATTGCATTGTTTGTGCCCTTTCCTTCCACAAATCCATACTGTTCTTCACTAATTTCCATTTTTATTTTCTTTTTGGTTCTTCTCATTATGATTCTGAGTAGAAGCTTAGTGATATGGTTTATAAGGTTAATTGTACGAAAATCTTCACAATCAATTGCTCCTGGTCTTTTTGGTATAGCTATAAATACAGAACTTAATATGCTTATTAATAATGGCAGCTCAACAAGGATGGTAATGAGGCCAAGAGATACAGATACTGCCACTGATATTGCACTCGTCACTCAGACAAAAAAATCAGACATACTGTGGATGGTATTGAGCAATTATAGAAGTGCCACCTTTTTTGTTGTGTCCTGGTATCAACAAGGCCAAGACGAGAAAGACACATAAAGATGTCTATTGGTCATATATTTTTTTTTTTTAAACCACAAAATCTTGGCAAGGCTGAATAAAACAATTCAAGATAGAAGGAAACATGCGTTGCTCTTATACAATGAAACAATTTTTAAAAAAATAAATTCACAAACAAAGATGTATGCAGAAAAACAGCCAATGTTCCCTCTAAGTCAGTAGTTCCCAAGCTTTTCAAGCAGAGGGCCATATCTACAATTTTCAGTAGTTAATTGGGCCACAACGTTATAAAATTATAAAACTCGTGCAATATCACTCTTACTTTTCTTAGCTTTCATCAACAACATTCTAATACTGTAAAGGCAGTCATTGTCTTCATAACGTTTCATGGCGCATTGAATACTATATGAGCATAACAACCACGAGCAGAGTAAATTATCGCACGCTGAGTGCATTTTTGAAATTACTAAAATATATTATATTAAATAACAAGGCCTCGCATGCCACTTTCTGACAGCTGGCGGGCCACAAATGGCCCCGGGCCGTGGTTTGGGAACCACTGCTCTAAGCTATGGCACATCACGGGCAAACATTCTGCTTGTGGGAAATTAACATAAAAGTCAAGAGCAAGCCCACATTTGACTATTGCCCAAATTCCACTGCGGTATATACTGAGCCAAACATACAAGCACAAACACAATAGAGAACAGCTGAGGGAACAGTTAACACAAACTAAAAACATATATACAAGGAAAATATCAACAAAGCACGTTACTTTTTTAAGGCTTCCATAACCTTTTTGCTGACCCCACACTGAGCCCATGTCTTGATTGGCTTGGGGCAATGTTTTCCTCTCACTGAAATACCTTCCATCTCATTCCGGAGATCTTCTACCTCTGTGAAATAACAAATACCATCCATTTCATTTTAATTATCAAACAAAAACAATATTTGCGCTCTCCACTGAAGCTTGCAATTTGTTTTTTAACTGCATGTCCTTTGCAGGGCGTTAAAATCAACCTCAGCTCACATTGGCTGTTTTTTACTAGACAATTTTACGTCTAGTAGTTTGCCACTGCTTTCTAAACAAGAATTAAACATTTATGTCAAAATATCCCATGTGTGGAATGAACCCATGTTGCAGCTGTAAGAAGAGACGGTGTAAGTGCATTAAACCTCTCAGCCATGTTGATCTCTGAGCTTACAATAAGTCATTTTATTGTTACATCATATATAGATCCAGGACACCAATGACTGAATGAACAAACGAACGAACAAACTTTATTTTCAAAGGGTTAAGAATTGGGCAAGCAGGCCTGTCTAGCATTCTGCCCTTCTATCACTCTCTTTCATACATTATTTTATCCACACATCATTCTTCTTCCTTCTTCTTCTGCTGCGTTCATCCTGAGTTTTTTTTCCGGATGTGATTGCGTTGTGCCTGCTTACAGCAGAGCTGCATTCTTGCGCCATTAGGCCGACACATTCGACTTCTGCGGGCATTTTTTAACCAGGTTAACCTTCCCGGCACACATCATTCAAGTCTAACTGAGAACAACAACAATATAAAAGATATGCATTATAAAGGCATGGGGAAAATGCAAAAAATCAATACAAGACTCACTAAAATTAATAACAGATGTGGCAATTGTAATTAGCTATGGGGAACATACTAGTCTACCAAAGGGGGACTGACTGATTTGTTGAGATACACGAGCTCTTACCCTAGGTGGCAGAGCACATGAGGATGAGTTTATGTAACTCAAAGGATACTCAGATTGCATTTAACCCTTTACAGGGCAGACGCTTGTCCGTTTTGTAGACCTGAACGGGCAAGACTTTTTCAGGTTCTGTAAAATTTCGGGTCGCGTTAGTAAAAACATCACAAATAAGGTGTTAGTCAACCGATTTTAGTTAAATAAACAACACAATGAAGGGAAAAGCATGCAGAATATGTTACTCACGTGATTGTTGCCGGTAATCCATATATGAACACAAATATTTACGAAATACAGCATGTTGTTTGTGATTTTCCGTCATCTATACGGCAATTTACAAACACATTTTCAGAATCATAATCACTTTCTTTAAAGTCTGACTCACGACTGCTAATGCAAAGTAACGCTTTGCACTGATATCTAGCGCCGATTAATAATCAACTTCGTGCCCTTTAATGTCATTTAAAATGAACAGAGCGAAATCTCGGCTATCACTTGAAGAATCGCCGAAATCCATTTTGAAAAACAGCGTAAAAATCCCGAAAACTATCAAAAAAAAGTCCGTTAAAGTCTGTTCAAAGTCATTGTAGCGCGTTTACAAATGGCCGGCCACGTTGTCAAGCTATCGGTGAAAGTGAAAGTAGCCATCGGAAGTGTCCGGAAAACGAGATGATCGCATTTTTATAATAAACGACTAGTCGTCCAAGAAGACGCGATTGGGCGCTACGCCCGTTTAACGCATCGAACGCTATCAGGCGCTATGCCCGTTAAAGGGTTAAAGACTATTTTATATCTTCCGCACATATAAATACAGTTTTAGCACGAGTTTACAAATACTTAAATTTGGAAAAACCGCAAATGAAAACATGTTAATTCCATGCACTAGGATTGTCAACACTATAACTAATGAAACAGTCCCAGGGAAATTAAATGTGGAAAATTCAGAAATGAGATGCAGACAATATTCATAAATGGGTAGGAAATGCCCTAACAGAATATGAAATGCTGGCAAGAGGCAGTTAAAAAGTTAGGTGTATATCCTTTACAGGATGTCTCAGTCAACCCCAGCATTTTTGGCTGTTTGTAATTTCTTGGCAAGATTACATTCAGTAGTTTCCCATTGCTTTCTGAAAGACCGTCACTCATACCATTTTATAAAAACCAACGTGTTTCGAAAGCGGGTATGCGAGATCACGAACTGTGTCCGTAACCCCTTCGTTGGTGGCAGGCACATGTCAAATCAAGTCATACCGAGTGCAGTGAGGTATAGTTCCCACAATGAAAGTCGGAAGTTTACAGAAGAAGGCAAAGGAAGCCAACTGATGCGAACTATTCTCCATGATAAACACATAAGTTTGATGTGCACGATAATAACGATGACATAGTAACATATCACTTGTCACTGGCGTTATTTAAATGTTTTTAAAGATTTAAAACATACCTTCATTTGTCATTTTCGCAATCTCTGGCACCTCAACATAAAACGCTTTGCGGAATGAGGCATAATATATCTTCTCATGATCTACTGCACTCAAGTCCTGATGATGAATAACAACAAGAGTCACAATTAGAATCCATCTAGTCCAAAAATGTGATTGTGGTGTGGTCTAAAATTATGGAAGCACACAATCAATTAGAATCTAACAAGTCAATATTCACCCATGTGTCACTAGCACTCACAAGGAAAGCAAAGAATATAGGAAGCAAGTTGTAACCTACCATACATGTCGTAAGAGTGATTAAGGTAAAAGATATAAAGGAACCATATATATATATATATATATATATATATATATATATATATATATATATTATATATATATATATATATATATATATATATATAAAAGATCTAGGTAAATACGAGGCTTCACTCATACTGTTCCCTATGAAATAGGGTCAGTGAGGTTGATTGTTATACCACGTATTATAGGATCAAATCACCCAATGCTTGTGTTATTGGGGTTGTATAAGATCCGACCACACATGGTATAAGTAGGCACAGAGAAGCAAGATTGTTTAGAGAGAGAGAGAAAGAGAGAGAGAGAGGGGTATTGTTCCTGCGATGTGCCACATGGGGTATGCAGAGTAGGTCGGTCTACAAATATGAGGTGCCGCACGCACATACACAGACAGACACAGACAAATTCTGTCTATGCACCCACATTGAAATGAAGAGGATTTATTGTAGTTTATTTTATTGTGACTGAAGAGACCAAACATCTTTTACACTTTTATATAAACATCAGTATAATAGCAAAGTAAACATAAAAATGTATATTTAATTGCAACAAGCACAAACTTGATGATGGTGATTTTACTGTAAAACATATGAAGAAAGGAAAAACAGTTGGGCAAGATGAAATCACAATGGAAGAATTAGAAGTATTGGGAGAAGTTGGAGAAGATATATTAACCAAAATGTTGAATGATATTTACAGCAGTGGAGAATACATACATATATATATATATATATATATATATATATATATATATATATATATATATATATATATATATATATATATATATATATAAGGGTCTTTCATTTGAAACCCGTTCCAATGGCTTTATTACAAAAGCATGAAAGAAACATTAACAAATATAGTAGAATTAAACAAAGCATCCATTTTGAACGAATTATGCACCATGGGTTGGTCAGAAGAAGTCGCCGTAGACATTCAGGCAAGCATTTCATTGCTCAAGTAGGCTGCGAAAGCCGTCCGCAAAACAAAGATTGTGGTTGCTCACTGAACCAAGTGTTTACTGCGTTCATTACGTCTGCATCTGTGTGAAATCGTTGCAGTTTCTTACAAATGACTTTTTGAATTGTCCCAATTGACACATCAAATTATTTTACTAGAGAACGCATGCTTTGAAAACGGTTTATCTGTACTCCAGCATTAATTTTTGTGATGGTTTTTTTCTGTTGCAACCATATGCGCTTGACCCGGTCGTTGAAGATCTGTCATGAACTGACGTCCTTTCCAAAATATTTGTACCCAGTCTGTCACTGTTGTCTTCAACACACATTTGTTACCATACGCTGCCTGCATTATTCGATGAATGTCCACTGGTTAACATCCTTCAAATGAAAGAAACTAAATCACCGCTCTTTGAGGTTCTTTGGACGGATTTTGGATCAACCCGACCATTTTCTCAATGGTCAGAAACAGAACCTATGCATCATGGGACGATAAGCACATGCTTTTATTCACTGATCAGTACTTATCACATGACTATGACATGATCATGTTCAACGTACGCAATTACGCGCGGTGTGGCACTGAACGGGTTTCAAATGAGCGCTCCTAATATTAGTAAATTATCCCTAGATCAGGAAATTGGTAAGGCAGCAACAACAATGAACAGGTTAACAAAAAGAGTCTGGGAGAACAGGAAGCTTACTGCCAAAACAAAAGTACATGTCTATCAAGCCTGTGTCCTTAGTACTCTTCTTTATGGCAGTGAAGCCTGGTCAACTTACTCACACCAAGAGAAACAGTTTAAACAGCTTTCATATGCGGTTTCTGCGAAGAATACTTGGTATTAAGTGGCAAGACAAAATCACAAATACTGAAGTATTGGAAAGATCAGATTGTATGACAGTTTGTTCCATGCTCAGTCTTCGTAGACTTAGATGGATAGGACACATTAGGAGGATGGATGATGGTAGAATACCAAAATACATCTTTTTTGGTGAATTACAGATGGGCAAGAGATCTCAGGGTCGGCCTTTACTATGATACAAAGATGTGTGTAAGCAGGACATGATTGATACAGGCATTGATAATGCACATTGGGAGCAAGTTGCCGCTGAATGTGTTGCATGGAGGGCACATATCAGAAATGGAATACAGACAAAGGAGAAAATGATTGCAGATAAGTCACACACCGAGCGTGTGAGATGAAAGATGGTGCATGATGGTGGAAATGACCATGTGTTCACATGCATCCACTGTGGACGAACATTTACAGCGTGAATTGGCCTTATCAGTCACATTCACTACTGCCATAGGTTGTAGTTATTATGCCTTTTTGAAGCACAATGTAACAAACTATCGTGTCAAGACGGCAAGGTGCCAATATATATATATATATATATATATATATATAATATATATATATATATATATATATATATATATATATATATAAAATGAAAGTCAGTGAGCGTTTGTAATCAATCACAACTGTTTATACACAGAATGTATGGTCTGCTGAATGTCACAAGACCAGGTTTTATACTGCCAAAATCTTCAGACACCTCTTCATGGTGGCAAACCACGGATAGATCACCATGCCTTACCGCACATTCCAAAACCTGTCTTGCACACCCTTGTGCTTGAAAAGGGAAAGCACGGCTTTGTAACAAAGTCCCCGTGGAAATGGAACTTTCCTTTTGGGTGGAGAGGTTAAGTTCTTACACCATCTGTCTCGGGCTGCGAAGGTTGTGGGTTCGATTCCGGGCCACGTCCTTTGGTTCACGAGTGAATATTTTCTAAGACTCCTGGGGGTCGCCGCAGGAGCTACAGAGTTCATGCTTTGTGCGACGCTTTCTGTGCTGCAGAAAGAGACTGAGCCATATGGAATAAAATCCTGGTGCAATTAAGTCGACCCTGTCTTAAGCAACTTTTCCTTACACCAACCCCACTCCAACAGATGCAAACCAATTTCAGAGTTAATTCCACCTAATGGCAATGCATCAAACTTAAGAGTTAACACCAGTCTTCAAGAGCATTCCCATTCAACCAAACAACCACCAACAAGAAATGTATAGCTGATGACTGTGACAGTGAAACCACTCAAGACAACTGTAAACTACACTAAGTACACTTTTTTGGCTAACCTTTTTGCGCTTGTTCAAGTTTGTCATGGAGTCCAAGTCTTCTTCTTCCTCTTCTGAAGAATACTGCAAAATAATCAGAGAACATAATTTAAGCATAAAGGCAACACTTGCACATTTGGATTGCTGTCACAAATCTGCTCCTGAATTTATTCCTAAAAATTCACACAAACCACATTTGACTTTGAATTTTGGAGTGTATAATTTTAGTTTCTCAGTAATCCAATACTGTATATTACATAACTAATAAATGCATCTGTAAGCAGTAACAAAGTTTGAAATAGATACCATGAAACATAATTACAGATGATGTTGATGAGGGTGGAAAAGACCATTGTTTCACTCCTGTCAGTTTATTTAAAACACATGTTTGAGACATACCACAACTGCTGAAAGGGTTTTACAAACATATTTACATTTTTATACAGTCATCCAACAAATGTTGCCAAGACGACAAATGAAGAAAAGTAAATATAAAATTGGCTGAAGTGCACCCACATTCTCATTCCTAAAGAGGTAGAAAAAACAAAGCTTCATTCATTAATATTTTTTCATCCATGCTTCTTTCATCAATACACGAATTAAATTCACATCTGCACATACAAAATATCCAAGTCTCTCTCTCTCTCCTCCCCATATGAATAATGACTTATGGTCCCCATTTGCTGTTAAGCAAAGGGAGATACTGAAGTTTTCAATGTTGAAGTCAATTTGTACTTATTTACCTACCTTACTGTATGAAGGTCAACTAAAAAGAGTTCTTGAATGTAAAATCTTTTGCAAGTAAAGAGGAGATTGGACAAGGAAAATCTTCAATATCTAGGCATGCACAGACTGTGAGTGCAGGGATTAGAAGCAAAACAGGAGGCAGTAGAATACAAGCATCATTTAAGAAACACTTAGCTGGTAACCAATCCAAGGACTGTCCAATCTATGTAAATAATGCAACAGAAAATGAAGTATCATCATCCAGTGCCATCTCCTCATTAAAAGTTGATCGCAATGAACTTCTAACATTTTCTGTTCTGCCTTTTTCACAGTGCATTCAGGTTTCTTCTAGTACATCTCTTGTTATTGTCCACCCACATACAACGTCTTCTTCTTCTTCCAGTATTTCGTTGGCTTCTCCACTATTACACCCAGAATATCTTTCAAAAGGAAGTTGTGTCCCTTTGTAATCCTGAAGTACTTTAACTGTCTTATCTTGATCACATTCAATGTTTTCTTCAGCTGCAGTATTTTTAAGATTTCTTTGTTCTTTTCTGTTGCCACAAGACTCCCTCTATTCATTGATATAACATCTTTACAACCTCAATTTTTTTTCTCTTGCTGGCTGTTTAATTCATGATAAGGTAATGAAGTATATATGTTACCAACAAGCCCTCAACAAACTAACACCAAGACATCCCATCATTTGCTATCCTCTATAGCACCCTTCATGTCCTCCCCACATTATACATCTGACTGTAATTCTCTTCTCCATGTGTTTTAGGTCTTTCTCTATTTCGTTGGTCTTGTCGGTTATAGACAAAGGACTTTCTAGGTATATGATTATTTATATATATATGTTAGTATACTACAGTCGAGTCCACTTAAGTCGAACTCGGATAAATAGAATTTCGCTTAAGTCGACGTTATTGGCTTGGACCTGGCCAAGATCCTTCTTTATTTTTGTATAAAAATTCCTGATAAGTCGAATTCGGTTAACTCAAATTTTCGGATTAGTCGAACATAAAAATGAATTACCGACTATATAAATGTCCACGATTAAGTCGAACTGTTCATTTCACACCCCCAAAAATAAAATTGTTTCGCGAAAGAATGTGTATTTTTAGTCAGCCCGGAGAACAATCTCACACATAATATGTTGCTTCATGTCAACAATGGCTGCTAGTGGACAAAAGCTTAAAACTTTGACTTTAAAAAGAAAGACTGAGCTGTTGGAAGAGGTTGAACATAGTGGGAAGAAGAAAGTGGATATAGCTAGAGAATTTGGTATTCCAACATCGACACTTTCCGGCATTTTAAAGCATAAAGACCGCAACAAACAATTGTTTTTCGAATGTCAAATCGACAGTGATAGGCAGAGAGCTAGAGGAACTGCTGCGTGCGATTTTGTTGATGCTGCCCTTTTAAAATGGTTCACTGTGATTAGATCGGCAAATGTACCAGTAAATGGGCCTTTACTTATTGCAAAAGCAGAAGAGAGAGAGCAATGTGACTGACATTTCAGTGGGGCCATTACATGTCTTGGAGGTCAGACAGACTGGAATTGTAGTGCTGGCTGGTTGGATCATTTCAAAAAACGACACTGCATCACTTACAAGAATGTGTGTGGAGAGAAACAGTCAGTTGACGAAGCAATGGCTCACTCATGGACAGAAGACATGCTCAGACCTGCTTTAGCTAAATATAATTCTGCGGATGTATTTAATGCCGACGAAACTGGATTATTTTGGAGATTGCTACCTGATAAAACAATTTCTTTCAAAAATGAAAAGTGTCATGGGAGGAAAAAATCAAAAGAAAGAATAACAGTGGTTGTGTGTTCCAATATGGATGGTAGTGAAAAATGGCCTTTATTTGTGATTGGAAAATTTAAAAATCCTCGTTGTTTCAAAGGCCTGAAAACATTGTGTGTGAATTACACAGCCAATTCAAAGGCATGGATGACATCAGAACTGTTCAATGTGTGGCTACAAGAATTTGATTATTCAATGGTGTGTAAACAAAGAAAAGTTCTTTTAATTGTTGACAATTGTTCAGCCCACACAAAAATTAACAATCTGAAGGCAACAGAGCTTTTGTTTCTGCCACCTAATGCCACATCAACACTTCAGCCTTGTGATCAAGGTATCATTCAAAATCTGAAAGTTCTTTATAGATCCACAATGTTGTCAAAACTTGTGGGTCATAAGGATTCTGACCTCATTTGTGATGATTTCAAGATAACCCTTCTTGATGCTATTCTTATGTTAAAATCTTCATGGGACAGAGTTTTACCAGCAACTATTGCAAACTGCTTTAGACAGGCTGGCTTCTTACCTGCAGTAGATGTCTCTGTAAATGAGAATTCCACACCATCAGCGAGCAGTGAGAGCAATGTTACTGACATTTCAGTGGGGCCATTACGTGCTAGATTGTATAAAGAGCTGAAGATTGATCCAGAGGAGCTTGTGAACATTGACAATGATGTTTCGACTAGTGCCACTCTTTCAAGCACTGATATTATAGGGCTATGTATGCCAGTCATTCAACCAACAGACCCTTCCAGTCCTGACTCTGATGATGAGGATGATTGGGGGTTGCAAGCACAACCTGTATCGCAGTCAGATATTTTGGCATCAATTGACATTTACATGATGCAAAATGGATGTTCAGATGATACAGTCTCACAATTTTGTGCCTTTAAACAGGCAATGGGAAGACATTTTCCACAAGTCAAGAAGCAAAGCAAAATCATATACTTTTTCTTTAATTAATTTGGAAATTTTCAAAACTAAACATTTCAACATTTTTGATATTGTAATGCTATTTATTTGTTCACTACCTGTGTTTCCTAAGTGTACAATCATTTTACTCAGTGCTACTGCATGGTACACATGTATTAGTGTAAATATGTGTGCAGTCTGGATAAGTAGAATTTCTGATAAGTAGAACAAATTCCTTCGGCCCCTGCGACTTCTACTTATCCAGACTCCACTGTATCAGGTTTTATAAACCCTAGCATCTTTTCATCATCTCTTGGTTTTCTGGTATTTATTTACTTCACTCCATGACCTCACTGGCATGTAACAAACGATCTTGTAACTTTGACTGAAGCAACAACAGTAAACAATCACCTGCCTTGTCCATACATCACCTACCTCTAAAGCATCCATGTTATTTAACATCAGCTCTCCTTTATCCTTTGATGGTTCCTCCTGCTTCTTTTTCACGACTGTCATAATTCGGGTTACGACTTTACCCTGAATCTGTAAAGACATCAGTACATGTGGTTGAACATTAACAAACTATGCAGTAACAGCACTGATGAAAGATTCAAAAACAGGTCAATATGGAAAAGATTACATACCATTTGTAACAAATTTTTGGCAGCGGGAATAAAAGTCACTTAAAAGTCAACAGGGTCGACCTCATTGCACCTGGTTTTTATCCCACATGGCTCAGTCTTTTTCCTCAGCGAACTGCCGAAAGTGTCGCACAAAGCATGACCTCCATAACTCCAGCGATGACCCCCAGAAGTCTTTAAAAAACATGTACTCCTGAACCGAAGGGTGCGGCCCGGAATCTAACCCACAACCTTCGGAGCCCTAGTCAGGCGGCTTGACCAGTAGGAATAATAACAGTTAATGAAATTAGATTTTCTGTTTAGTTAAGTAAATGTCTGTGAGCTGTGATTGATGCTTGCTTGCTAGCCAGGTGGTCATGAGTTTGATTACACATCAATACAGATTTGGTTTGCTTGTTCGCTCGCTTTGAATTCAAGCGTAGTCCATACAAGTGCTATTTCTTATTGTGCACTGGACTGATTTTTGCATGCGGATTAGCTTTTCCTTATTAATAGTGTCCCTTGCAATCAGGCGAACCCACACCGACTTCAGATGTACTTGTAATTTACGTTCCCAAGTCAAGGATGAGAAATCAACACTTTAGTCCAACTGACAGGTGTAGGGGGTTGAACCCGCTACCTCAGCACAAGCACACTGGATGTTTAAGAATTAGCACTCTTATCCATTTGGCCATGCTGACCTACAATACAGATTGTTTTAACTAGCATGGGCTACCTGGTAGACCTAGCTGAAAATACAGGGTGTATTTGTAATGACTGTGCAGTGTTTTAAAATATTGCCGGTCTAAGTTTTGTATTCATCCTCTATAAGGTTCATGCAACATAATAGGTAAATACAAAACTTAGACCAGCATTATTTTCAAACGCTGTACAGTCATTAAAAATACACCCTGTACCATCTCCACAATGAAGGTTGGTTGCAATGGATTCCCAATACTTTCTGTCTTTCATTATAGAGGTAAACCTACTGTTCATCTATCACTGAATGTTATCTTCCCACTTGTATCATTGCCTGCTTCTTACTCATGTGCTCTTCACTCCCCCCCCTCTCTCTCATGCACATACACACACCCTCCCAACCTTCAGGAAAATTGCACTCATGGTCAGAATGACGAGGTCAAACAAAACCATCACTTTTAGAACTTAACCACCTCATAAAAATCAAGAAAACATCACCCACACATTTTTTGTGGAAACAGATTATAAACCACTATTTCTTGTGCTTCTTATCTCTCAATGGGATATAGGCCTCAACCATCAAGCCAAAGCCCTCTTATCCTTTGCTATCTCTTGTAGTTACTTCCATGGAAATTAAAACTATACAATCAACACTCATAACATTGGGAGTGAGGATGAATGAATGAGGCAGGAGAACTGGCAAGGTATTGAGAGACTTTTTGGTGAGCCGTGATGGGAGCTTTGTTTTGCAAACATGTTACATAATGATGCTGACCAGGTTTTAAGCCAGCTAACGACAACATTTTCAGGACAACTGTATCAAAGCAACAAGATGGAGTCATACTCACCTTTGACCTCCAGGTGGTGGATCAAATATCTACACAGCTCGAACAAACAAACAAATAACAGGTGTTCCTGAGTAAACATGGTGTGTGTTAAATATTCTTTGGTAGATGGATTTTATAAAGATTGGCCCACAGAGGTACCCTGGCAACACATCACAAATTTGAAAAATCCACACACAACAAAATACTTAAAGTCTGCATGAATTCTGATAAAAACACGGTGAGATTCTCACCAGAGTTATGAAGTTTGCCCACCAAGCTAAAAACATCCTTGTGTGATGTTAATCAAATCAGTGTACACACGGATAAACTAACAGTGTACAGAAGAATGTCACTGAATCAAATTAATCAACTAACTTAAAACAATAAAAAAAATTAAATACTGGTTTATAATTATTTGCTTAAGACAGTAATTTTATCAATGACTACTTACATCTCCTTCTCCAAGAGGCTTCTTGTCTTTATCCTTCAGTGTTTTCATTTCATCATTTACAGACTGTGAATGAATGATACAGAGCTTACATGCAGAAGAATCAAACTAGATATTGTGAACAAAACACATTTTTAATCACAGAAATAAGACAAAATCATCCTTGCAGTGAAGGATGACGGTTATGATCTGCAGTAATTTCTGTTATACATTTTCAATTTATATCCTGGCAAGACTGTATTTTCATAATATTGTGATGTTATCTGTTGGTTTATAACAGTGATGATCTCTAGCTCTTTTTCCCTCAACTTTTCTTTCTATTATGGTTTTCAGAAGATTGTTATGCTATTTGATGTGACCAAAGTACCTTATCTTTCTGCCAGCAGTACCTTTTTATAATGAGTTATTCTGGTAGAAATGTCTTATTTGTAGGCTGTATAAGAATAATTACATTAACATAATAGCAAAAGGAAAAAAAAATGAAAATCAATGTTGACAACACTGAGTTTATGATCACTGCAGTAGAATAGTAACTAAGATACTTGTATAAAAACTACAAAACATTTTAAATCCTTATGGAGCATAATATTCAGTGGAAGAAACTTTGACACCAACAACACAGAAGAAAAGAATAATAAACTGAAACAGAAATGCAATGCTACAATGAATTATAAATTTCATAAGAATAGACAAGATCAGACATCCTACCATGAAGCAAGTGGAGACAGCAATGGTGTTGCACTTTACTAAAAGACAGCAAATCAGATGGTTTGATCATATAACAAGTTTAAACAAGACACTGTCCCACAGAGCTATGGCAACACAAATAAAATAAGAAGCCATCCAAATAAACAATGGATTGATGAAATGAAAAAGCTGAAGCACACATCAAAGCTTGCTCCAGGCGTGTCTTCTTAACCTCATACTTAAGGTAAAATAAACAGTAAAAAGAGTTAAACACATTTCATTACAGGTGGAAGTATGAAGAGTATATCAGAATAACACCTGAGCAAAGAAATGTATGTTTTTGTATTACCAGGGCTCATACAGGAAGCAAAGAATAGTAACACTGTAACCTACCATACACACCATAAGAGACAACAAAGGTGGGACTGACTACCTCATCTACAGATCTACAAATTGATGGGAAAGACCTTTAACCCTTTACAGGGCACAACGGCAAAAAATGTCTTTACTACAGAACAGGCAAAACGTCTGAAAGCGTCCGTGACAACTAAGGGTTGAAAACACGCGATCTCGAGACTTTGCGAGACTTCCCATTGTTTATGTCCGGTTTTGCTGATAACTTGATAACGTGGGCGCCATTTGCAAGTGTTCTCTTTAAATTTGATCGGATTTAAAAAAAATTGTTGTCAGGGTTTTAATGCTTTGTTTTTCCAAATGGATTACGACGATTCTTCAAGTAATAGCAGAGATTTCACTGGGTTCAATTTAAGTGACATTGAAGTGCACGAAGTTGACTATGAATCGGGGCTAGATATCAGTGAAAGCAGTGTACACACTTTGGATCTCTCGGACTTCAAAGAAAGTGATTCTGAAAATGTGTTTGTAAATAGTGTATATATGACTGACAATCACAAACAATATGTTGTATTTTGTAAATATTTGTGTTCATATGTGAATTACTGGCAACATTGGATTATTTATTTCACATGTGAGTAAAATAATCTGCATTCATTTTCCTTCATTTTGTTTTTTATTTCACAAAAATCTGTTCACTAACACCTTAGATTTGATGTTTTTTACTAACGTAACCCTAAATCTGAAAGATCTTGCCCGTTCAGAGTTAAAAAAACGGAAAAACAGTGTGCTCTATAAAGGGTTAAAAAACATATATTGGAAACAACAGGCTGCCATAAGGATTGATAATGAAGTAGGCCAATATCAGCTTATTAAGAGAGGTGTGAGACAGGGATGTGTAATGTCTCCAGATCTTTCCCTTTTCACTGAAAATATTTTCAGAAATGTAGAAGATATGAAAGGAATCATCATTGGGGGACAAAACATCAGTAACATTAGATATACAGATGATACAGTATTGATTGCAGACAATGAGCAGGATCTGCAACATTCAGTACATGTGGTTGCTAAACACAGTGATTAACTAGGTTTAAAAATAAATTGTACGAAGACACAGATTATGGTCGTCACTAAGAAAGAGGGAATGCCACAATGTAATATACAAGTAAATGGGAATATTCTTAAACAAGTGAATCAGTACAATTATCTCGAAACAGTCATAACATCTGATGGGATATGCCTTGAAGAGATTAAACAAGAATCGCCATGGCGAAGATAGCCTATTGCAAGATGGAAAACAAACTGACCAATAACAAGATTTCATTTGCAACGAGAAAAAAAGTGTTGAGATGTTACATAGAACCTGTGCTTTTGTAGGGATTTGAAGAATGGACAATGAGCAAAGAGGCTGAAAAACATCTGATGGCTGTGGAAATGTGGTTTCCAAGGAAAATACAAAGAATACCATGGACAGACAGAAAAACCAATAACCATGCCCTACTAGAAACATGTGCTCCTGTGTGTTGCCAGGGCCCATAAGGGAAGCAAAGAATAGCAACACTGCAGCCTACCATGCATGTCGTAAGAGGCGACTAAGGAGGCTTGATGGTTCCGTCGCCCTGCTACTGAGTGAGTGCGTGGCGCGACACTGTGAGCTGTGAGTTTCGTGTGAAGTGCTTTTGAATCTGCCCAAGTTTTTTTTGGAACGTGACTGCATGTTTGGAGCGATGGCTGGTGGCTATGTCCCAGAGTTGACCGGTTTTTGCCTTATGCAGAAATGCGTGGCTGCTGGGCTTCTGGTTGACTGCCACTGCCGTCGGTGATGAACTGTATTTTCGTGGACTGTGTGGGTGAACATCTAGGAAACATCCAGATAGGAAAATGACTGGCGATTCCATCAGAGATGAATTGGGTGTTTCGTGGGGGACTGGTGTGTTGACATTCTTGCGGTGGCATTATGCACAGTGTATCTGTGCTGGCTGTTGTTTGTCGAGACTCCTGTCTTTTCCACTTTTCACATTGGGCAGTGGGGAGCGTTTTGTGTGATATTCACTGGCACAGGAACGGAGCATAATGGGGACGACCCGTTGCTGTGAAGTTGGAACTGCGACTAACTAACTAACTACTAGAAACAAATGAAAATCGTAAACTGATTAGAGATGCAGACTGACTACTTTTTGGTCACGTTATGAGAAGAAATAAATTGGAGAACTTGGTGACAACTAGCAAGATCTAGGGGAAGAGAACAAGGGGAAGGCAGAGAAGTATATAACTGGATGGCTTGACAATGTAGCATAGTCGAGTCAGGAACACTGAGCTGATCCACAACTCTGGTGATCAAGTGAGATGGTGAAACATGACTGGACTGGCCACGCTTAACGGCATGGCACATGATGATGATGATTACTACCTCATCTAGTAGCCATCCCATAGAAAACGAATTGCAACCAATTATGAATGTCAACAAAGGGCGTGACATGAGTGTTGGTTGAGGGATTATGATGCATTTGGAGATTAAAAGCACAGAAGAAGATAGGAAAGATTTTCTTTTAAAACAGTAGAAATAATATATAAATACAATCAATCAGGTGCCATCTCCACAATGAAGGTTGGCTACAATGGATCTCCAACACAGTCTAATTTTTATAAGAATGCTGTGTCTTTAAACGTGGCCAAAATATTTAACGTGCCTCTGTTTTATTTCTTTCATCAACTCTCTTTTCATTCCCAGTTTTTCTAGAACCTCTGTTCTCTAATCAAAATACACAACAACAACAAAACAAATACAAGAAAGACTAAAACAACTTCACCACCAGTTGTACTTATACACACACACAAAAAAACCAACCTGCATGTAAGCATCAAGGGGATCGATTTCATCATCTTCATGTTTTTTGTCCCCTCCAGCTTCATCATCCTCATCTTCATCATCATCCTCCAGTGTCCACTTTTTAGCCACAGGAGCTATGTTGATGGGTAGAAGCTCTTGTGTCTTCTTGCGCTCTGCTCTCCACTGCTCGATGCGCTCACGCCGTTTCTGCATCTCAACCTCCAGGCGCTTCTGTTCCTCTTCCTTTCAAATGATAAATGAGACACATGTAGAAAGCTGGGTTTGCATATAATTACTGTTGATTATGATTGCTACATTGTGAGTCTAATTTAAATTAGACAGTTTGTGATACTATCATTTCAATATCAATCTTGTGTGTTCTTCATGATACATCAGCAGCAACGATTGCTGTCCTTCAGTGTAACATTCTGTGCAGTTTTAGAACATATTATCATAATAAAACCGCTGCCAAGCTAATACTGGAGTCCAAATAAACACAAAGACTAGGAAGCTTGACAAAAGGAAAAATATGTACATATACAGGCAAAGGTTTCGACCAGCCTTATCAACAAAGTTTTTATGTTCATCAGATTACCTTCCTCGGATCCCAAATTAAGTATTCTTGTTTTTTAGTTGTTTTATTTTTCTTGTTTGGTGATAAAGACCTCTGGCTGAAATGCTTGCCGGTATATCTGTGTATGTTTTTCTTTACGTTGAGCTTCCTAGTCATATTCTGAATTTATGTGGATTAACATAGCATATGACAAGGGAGTTTAAAAGGCAAAAAATATACAACGCTGAAAGTTTCAACCAGTCTTATAAACAAACAAAAACAGGAGAGAAAAAAAAACAACACGAAGAACTTATCTGACAACAGAATATTTCACCCACATACAACAGCTAATTAAAAATATTGTGCTGCGTTCACATGTAATATCTCCATTGCCAGTTTTTCATAGCCTTCAATGTGTCTTTCATTTGTCGAGCTCCCTAGTCAAATTTAACATTATTTTCAATATTAACTCACAACTATTTTGCAACATTTAAATTCCTTTGATCATCTACTTGATTGTTCCATTGCAAATTAACTTTATCCTCCCACCCTTCTATTCCATTAGGAATTCTACCTAAGGGTATTGTTTTCCTTAAGAATATACGCCAACAGCTGGTTGGTCTGTGTGTACTCCTCATTTGAAAGCTGTTCTTTACTACCTCTATTCAATTTCTGTACCTGTTAGCTGTAATTATTTTTTTTTTCTAGAGCTGGCAATTCTATTTCCCTGACATATGGTAAGCTAATAAGGAATTGTGGTCTCATTATCTGGTCCTTATTTCATAATTTCCTTTAGCATAGCTAAACTTTCCATCTAGAAATATAAAAGAAGCATTATCCTGCTGCAGCATAAAATCCATTATTAAGATTAAACTGATTTCTGTAGGTGACTAATGAGTCATATGAAACCACACAATAAGCTTACGTTTAAACTGTTATCAGCAATCTCTCAAATTAACAAATGTATTTCTCATCTATAAAAAGCACACTATTACCCTGTTATCAGCAATCTAGAAATATCAATAAACAACGTATTTATCATGTAAAAATTACAATACTGCTTACTTTGTCAATTGGTTCATCTTTAACTTTGGCCTCTGTGGAAATAGGTGCAGGTTTCTTCCTCTCTGGTGTTGGTGATTTGGAAGATTTCTTGGCAACTTTTGATGGTGATGTAGATCTTGATCTGGATCGAGATTTTCGTTTGCTGTGCACAATGTAAAAAAACAAGATTACAATTTAAATATTTGTGACAAGCAGCAGACACACATAAGTGTGTGTTTTGTGCAGCGGCACGGGGGTTGGGGAATGTTCAATACTCAAAATTGTTCACCATAAAAACAAAATATAAGTTGAGGGGATCTGGCTGAAACAGATTTTCTTTCTAATGTAGTTACATCTAAGTTTCATAAATTAAAATACACACAAATAATGCTCTACGCTGTCAAATTATGACAAAATTTTGCATAATGTAAAAAAATTATGTTACTAATTGTGCACGCTCATTTGCTACAATTGGATCACACGCTGTTACATTATGAAAAGTTTTCATTGTTGGCACACCAGTTGAGTTGAGCTAAAAACTGACCACTGTGCTCAGGACATTCCCATAGCACTCAGTCCCCTTGATCCACTTTTTTAGTCACTGAAGCTACTACTAATCGTTCCCACCGCTGTCTGATTGAAAGTTCTCATGGTCTTCCCTCTCAGTTTTGAGATTCTACCAGAACCCCTGCCAATCCCCAGCAATCTCATCCTTTCCATATATGGGTTCTCAATTTGTTTCCCCACCTTCTCAATCTTTTCCCCCACCTTCTTCACCTGGTGCCACAAGCGCCCGACCACCTCTCCCTTGTCCCTAGGTAATCTACCACCAAGAGGTGCATTCCCTGCTAGCCTATTAGCCTGTTGTTATCAGCACTCCCACATGGCCAGCGCAAAAAAGTCTATACAATTCTCACAATCTGTGACCTCAGAAGCGAGGTGAGCCATTTCACACAAAACATTGCTTTCTCCACCTTACTAAGTAAGCATGCTCCTAGAGTCCGTAATTAATACAATGTGTGTTGCAGTGGTCTCCTCTAACCAACGGAATGCACACCATTCACAGTAAAGAAATATGAAATGCTTATATTTTAAAATAAAACAAAATAACTAGTGTATAAATGTAAATAGAGTTACCCTCTGTCTCTTTCTGTGGATCTCTTGCGTTTGTCTCTTCGTTCACGAGATCTACTTCTTTTTCTTTCTCTTACTGGGCTACTTTTTCTATCTCTTGAAGTACTTCTTTTTCTCTCTCTTGAGCGTGACCTTCGCAATCTTTCCCTTGACCGTGACCGCCTAGATTTACTTCTAGAGCGACTGCGCTTCTTTCTGTCCCTTTCTCTGGACGAAGATCTTTTCCGATATGACCTGCAATGAGAGAGAGAGACATTGTAAAGTTTTCTATCATACCATGCACGCGTTTACATCTGATATAAGCATCAGTAGACATATTTAAAAGACTGAGTGAATAAAATGAAATCACAAAACATAAGTAAATTTTAATGGCATGGAAAGAAAAAAGTATATCAAATCCGAGACCACAGATCAAGATTGTGTTCTTAAAAGACTTAATAGCATAAGATAAAGACAGCATGGATGAGGAAGGAGAAAAATAAGATCAAAACCAGGTTAAATTTGTTGACAGTACACTTCCACTGCATTCACCCAGCATTATTTTTAAAGATGGTAGCATTGTTTACAGCAGTGCTGTGATAATAACACATTCCAGTCAACACATCTGACTTTCTGGTATTCATGACAGTGTTAGCATTCCTGGCTTGTTTCTTGGGATACTTCATGATCTCAGTGTGGTGTCATCAATGTTCACTGCAGTCCACAGGAAATTCCCCCAACAAAGTTATCCAGAATAGCCTCATGCATGCTGTTCAGTCCAATGGGAAAGACAGGTTAACACAGAGATATTCCTTGCCATCAAAAGAGGCTTCTCTTAATGCAGTCAACACCTGATGCTCTGGTTCTGGGCTCACCCAAGGAATAATCACATCCTGCACATGGTTTCTAAGCCTCATTTCTGTATACTGACTGTTTGGGTTATGCCTTTAGAAACCAACAGAATGCAGTCTGCAGACTCACTTGCATGCGGTTCTGTAAAGGGCCTGCTGGCATCTGAAGTGAAGTTCAAAGACTCATTCATTCAGTAGCATGTCCCTTGCAGAACCTCGCTCCCATAACAACCTTCCGGAAAGCTTCTCGATCACAAGCAAGATGTCCCGCGTCTGATACACCCATCTCGAGATCATCCGTCACATCCTGCACCCATCTTCTCTTTGGCCTTCCTCTTCCTCTCTTCCCAGGCATATACCCTTCCATTATTGTTCTCTCCAAACTTTCGTGACGTTTCAAGTGACCAAAATACTTCAATTTTCTTTGTTTTATCGTCTTTAATAGCCATCCCTCCTCAATATTCAACTCTTGAAGTATGGATGCATTTGTTCTTTTCTTTACCCAAGATATTCTTAGAACTCGTCTATAACATTTATATTCAAAGGCGTTTATGCGCTGTTCAGCTTGTTTAGTAAGTGTCCATGTCTCACAGGCGTATGTTGCAATGGGAAAGATGCATGCTCTTAAAAATCTAATTTTTGTAGTTCTGTCTGTCCCACTCCATAATTTATTCATCTGCTTTAGTCTTTGAAGAGCAATGGACAGTCGCCGTTTAATTTCTTTCATTGTGTCACCGTTATTGGTAATCAATGACCCAAGATATTCAAAATTTTCCACCACCTCCAATTTTCCCCCATTAATGTATATTTCTTTCTCCATAGTAGTTTTATCTGTATGCATTATCTTTGTTTTTGCTATGTTAAGATATAAGTTGTGATTTTCACTATTCAATTGGGTTGAGGCTATTAGGTTTTCTATGCCATTCTGTGTTGTGGATAGTAATACTGTATCATCAGCATATCGAATCTCTGGTATGTCATGACCGCCGATATTTAGGGCATCATATGGCTCCCTGTTTATATCATCTCTTACATTTCTCATTATATTTTCAGCGTACAGGTTAAACAAATAGGGTGACAGCACGCAGCCCTGACGGACTCCTTGCTTGATGTCAAACCAATCTGATGCCTCGCCATCTATTCTAACTGCTGCTTGTTGGTCTAGATATAGCATTTTTATGAGATGTACTACATGTGATGGGAAGCCCATATTCCTCATGATTTCCCAAAGTTTATGATGTTGTACACAGTCAAATGCCTTTGAATAATCCACAAAATATGAGAATAGGTTTACATTAAATTCTCTGCACTTCTCTATTATTAAACGCATGTTGAATATGTGATCTCTTGTTCCTCTTCCTTGTCTAAATCCAGCTAGATCTTAGACTAGAATGATCTTATTCTTTCCCCATTTTTATGATTTTGACAGTATGTACATCACCCATCCAGAAAGCTATGACAAACTTAAATTAAGTTGCATGTCCTTCACAGGATGTAGCAGTCAACCCCAGTACATTCAGTAGTTTGCCATTGCCTTCTGAACGACCAGCTCCTATACCTTTTTCAAAAAAAACCAGCACCGCTGTGTTCGAACCCGGGTATACGGGCTCACAAACCATGTTCGCACGCCCTTTTTGAATGTAAAATTGTTTAGCAAATCACAGTCAATAAATACTGGGGGTAATGACACACAACTCTCATCTCATCTCATCATGTTCCTCTTGTACCTTGCGGTGTCGAGGTGAAGTATAAACTTCGTGAGAGTGCCCGGTTATGGGCTTCGTATATCGACATTCCCATGGATTCTGTTATTCCCTCAGTCCAACGTTTACGTGGTCGGCCTCTTCCTCTGTTTCCATCTGGTCTGTACATCATTGCTTGTTGTGGCATGCTGTTGACTGGTAGCCTACTTGCATGGCCAAACCATTTGACTTGCTGCTTTCTAATAAAATCTAGAGCAGCTTTAACCCCTACTTTAGTCCTGATTTCTTCATTTCTGATCTTATCTCTTCTTGATACGTTGAGTATTCTTCTCAGAAACCTCATTTCTGTTGTTGTGATTTTTCTTTTCTCTTTTTCTGTCATTGTCCAGGTTTGGCATTGGTAGCAGAGAGTTGGTAGGAAGATTGTGTTGTAAAGTGCTTTCTTAGTAGTTATTGATACATGTTTGTTCTTTAGTATTGGTGCCATTTGTCCAATGAGTTGATTTGCCTTATTGCACCTATTTTCGATCTCGTCTTCTGATCTGCCATTTGATGATATTATACTTCCTAGGTACTTGAAGCTCTTTACTTGTTTCAAGGGATGTTCGTTTAGGTGAATTGTTGCTGTTTGTTCTTCTTTAGTTATAGTTATAGTCATTACCTCTGTTTTGCTTGTGCTAATTTTCATGTTATGTTCCCTACACATTTCGTTTAGACTATTCATGTGGTCTTGTAATTCAGCTTCTGATTTTGCTATTAGTGCTTGGTCATCCGCAAACAGGAGTTCTCTAATGGTTAGATTTGCAGATGGTTCTTCTTCTGTGTTCTCGTCATGCGGTATTCTTGCTGTCTCTGCTTGGCTGGTTTCTTTACATATGTTGTCTATATATGTTATGAACAAGAGAGGGGACAGGACACAACCTTGTCGTACTCCAGATCTTTATAAAAACATTAAGAATGGGCATTTAAACATCAATGAGACGCTGGTTAGTAACTCTGTATCAATTCTATGCAACTATCCTGATTACATAATTTCACCAAAATTAACGCAGTATTTATGTATCCCGAAGAAGTTTCCGGCTATGGGTTTGTGATGTCATAGTACCATCACATTTTGTAGGTCTGAATGCACGGAGGGATAGATGGCCACTGTTTCACTCACTTAGAGTCCGACCGCACTCATAACATAAAATATTAGAACAGCTCCCTATCAACTTAGCGAACGTGCGTTAAATTAAAACAGTACCTAGCATGGGTCGAAAAATCTAAACATGATTCAGGAGACAGCCCCTTTTCCTCAGGAGCCAGCATATTTTATTAACACGGGCTAAGGCAAACATGAATCAAACTCAGATAAAGCTACATATTTTGAAATGAGCCATTAAGTGTCCTTTACCGGAGGTCCAGTCAAAGATATCATCATGAGATAGCTAAAGTTATTCACTTGTAGCATCTTCCAATGGCACAATAAAAATGTATGTCTCCTTCACCTTCCATTCTCTGATAAACAAATAGATAATATCAGCATCTCATCAACAGATCTGCCAGTATTTCTATCAAGTAAGATACTGATATGCAGGCTTTCCTTCATTTCACATATCAGATCTTCATGAAGATATGAGGCACTATATGAAATAAACTCGTAAAAATTTTTTTTAATTCACCTACTTCTCTGAATCAATCATATTAACAAAAAGAACCAAACCTTAAAAGTAAGTGTCGGATCTATCATTTCTGGCAATACAGTACAATGCCATGAAATGTACATTCATATATTGCAGTACATTAGCACACCCCCCACCCCCACTATGTTAAATGGGCATATTCAGGATTCATCTTTGTATTTTCAGCTTCCTGACACTTGAAGAACATGCAAGATTTGTCATGCCAAAATGGTCCAGAACATCCAAACAAAACTTTCAAATTTTGGTCTATAGTTTTGGAAAACTTACTGCTAACTTAGCGATTCCTTCTTCATAGCTTAACCATGGTAGTAGTTCCAGTGACGATAGCTTAAATTTTCATTGGCGCAACTGAGGGAATTTAGAAACACTGTCTTCAATGCAACACCATCAGTTACCAGCACTGATGCTACATCAAAGAACATCTGATACAAGAGTAAGAGGACACCTGAGTAGAAAATGTATTTTCTTGCATTGCCAACACAAGGACATAGAATCACATGAAATGACACTATCCAGTGCCACCCGTCAAGTGCTGGAACATCAACTATTACTCCCCACGATGCTTGATGGCAGAAGTGAAAGATAATGAAGATGATGATTATCTTCAATGCTAAGATTTTCATTGTCGTTGTGAACACAATAATTAATTTTACGCTGATATATCATATTGAAAATTACAAATGGCGCTTGGATTGGCTGGCTTCTCATTTTCGTTTTCTTTTCTCTCATTTTGTGGTATATTTACGGGCATGGTTGGCCTACTTAAAAAGAAAGCTTTAAGAATACACTTTTCTTTACTTGCACCAGTCCAATTTACATGGATTCTTTTTACAAACTGTAGTAACTGTACAACACAACACATCTTGACACAAACTCACAAACAATGAGGCATGAGATGCACATGATGTATTGGCAGATAAGCCGCTATCTGAAACTATAAGACCTTTACCATCAACATTAAGGTAACAAGAGTGCTGCAGAGATCAAAAGTTGGCTTGCAAGGGTGCAAAAAGGAATAACGGCACACAGATAATACTGATTTCACGGTACATGGGAACAGAAAACGTAAATAAAAAAACACATAAGATGCTCACTTTAAAAACAAGTAAAGGTCATGTCTAATTATTTTCTTTTAATGTTGCATATTCCTTACAGGACGCTGCAGTCAACACCAGCATTTTTCAGCTGCTGTTGATATACCAGGCAAGATTACGCTCAGTAGTTTGCCATTGCTTTCTGAGCGACCGGCTCACATACCTCCATAAGTTACCAGCGCGGCATGAACCGCTGCCGATTCTCACCCAGCTGCATTACTCACGAGAATATACGGGATTACGAAGAAAGACGTTAACCCCTACAAAATAATAAAACAATTTAAAGAACTGAATTTGAAAGTTCAGAAGCCAGGTAAAATTTTCAGGTGTCTTGGTGACCTGGTTTCTGGAATTTCTACCTATTGTACCTAGTCTATTTTGTGCAGCTAGACTCCATTAGTTTGCTGGGTGAGCATGTGTCAGTTGTCAGTTCAATCTACAAAACAATCCTGGTCAATCAATACTACAATAGGTATGTTGTTATGCTGTGCCCAAGTTATATATTTTGTTTATTCCAACGCTGCTATATATGTTGTTTTATTCTCCCTGAAATAATCCGAAGCTGCAAATAAGACATTTGTCGTAAGTAACAGAAATTAAAATAATACCTCAATTTAGAATTGACTGACGAAGTTCAGGCCAAAAATGCCTGCTTCGTAATTTTCTTGTTTAACTTTGTTTTAGAAAAATGTAAGTACCTTCGTGAAGGGATGATTTAATTGCTTGTACTAAGCTTCTTCTGGCTAATTATTATGACTAAATCCAAAGTTATATGTTTGAAACAGTTTTATACAGAAACATTTACCTGTTGTCTCTGGCCATAATTCCTTTGGCTACACAAACTGTTGTCTGTCGATATTAGAAGTAAAGTATAGTACCGCAATGAAGGAATAGATCAACAATCTACTACTTCAATAAATTTGACTCTCACATTAGGGCCGAATCACTTTTCCGAAAGTATTTATTACAGAGTATAAAGTCGCAGAATCCACTTTCTTCCATGCTTGAAGTTTATTAAATATTTCACACAAACAGTTAAAAGGACACTGAATAATTATATTGATGCATATACCAAAAGTACCTGTTGGGTTTAAGATTATATATCTATACATAATTTGTCTATTCCCACTGAAAAATGGTAAACAATTTTCAATCAATTATACACACACACAAATTCACACATGATTATAAGTTTCTTTGACACAAATTAGCACCAAACATCCATATTTTACTGCAAAATTATCCTTGGATACATTCAGTTTACATATCCACTATATAAAGGGAATTCCATTTTTTCCTGTATGGCAAACATTTCTGACAGGTCAAAATTTACTGTGGCACTCGATCACTCACTGTTCTCCCCATGTCTAAAAAAGCAAGGTATTGACTAGCCAAGTTTATTTATTTTTTAATTAACTTCTTGCCTAGTATTAAATAGTGACAGGAGATCAACATGGCCGAATAGATAAGAGCTTTTGTTCTTAAACATTCAATGTGCAGATGGCGAGATAGCGGGTTCAACCCTTCCACCAATTTCTTCAGAGTTCTGAGCCATTGAGGTTCTTTGCTGCAGAGCGGTTTCAACCCTTCCACCAATTTCTTCAGCGTTCCGAGCCATTGAGGTTCTTTGCTGCAGATACAATCAGTCTCCATTCGTCTCTCTGGTTGACCCTCTCTCGCCAGTCGTTGATTCCAAGTGCTTGTAGGTCTGTATATATATTATCTCTCCACCGTCTTCTTGGTCTACCACGGGGTCTACAGTCATTTATTTCCTGAGTGTAAGCGAGTTTTGTTTCCCTATTATCTTCCATTCTTTCTATATGCCCCAGCCATTGTAGTCTATTAGCCTTCATGATACCAGTGAATGTCTTTGTTACTTCTTCTTTTCCAATCTCCACTTTGTGTATCCCTAATGGGTCCAAAGATGCGTCTTAAAACTTTGTTCTCAAAGGTTTGTAGCAAGGCTTCGTCTCCTTTCGTTGTACTCCAGGTTTCAGAGCCATACAGCACAACTGGTCTGATCAGTGTTTTGTATATTGTGATCTTGGTGTTACGAGATAGCGCCTTTGATTTTAGTAGATGTTGTAGTGCATAGTAAATCTTATTTCCAGAATTGATTCTAGTTTGTGTTTCTTTCCTTATGATGTTGGAGCAGTTGAAGATTGTACCCAGGTATTTGTATGTTTCCGTTCTTTTAATAGTCATATTATCTATTTGTATGTGGCCAGAGTTTTTAGCCATTCCTTCTCTTGAAATTACCATATATTATGTCTTATCTTGGTTGATAACCAGCCCCATCTGTTGGGCTTTTTCCTTTAAGTGAGTCAATATTTCCAATGTCTTTTGTTCATTTTCCCCTATAATATCTATGTCATCTGGATAACCAAGCAGCTTGGATGTTCCTCCAATATCACATTCCTCTTTTACCCTCCTTACAACTTTCTCTAGAGCCAGATTGAAGAGTAGCGGCGATAGTGCATCACCCTGTTCCACCAATTTATTTGGACTAAAATTTTGACTTCTTGTCCTTTACTTGCGGACGTAAATTACAAGTACCTCAGAAGAGTGGGTTCGCTTGATGGTAAGGAACACTGGTAATAAGGAAAGCTAATCCACTGCAAAAATCAGTCCACTTCACTAGAAGTAGCAGCACGCGCATGAACTACACTTGAGTTCAAAACAAGCAACCCCCCCCAAAAAAAAAAAAAAATAGTGAAAGAAATTTAAATATTATCTACACTTAGAATTGACTTTAATGGGGTATTATTGATTTCACTTTTAAAAGCTGTGTCCAATGTCTTGCCTCATAATTTAATTTTTATTATTTTAAACAAAAATTATGTACTTTCATGAAGAGATAATTTTATTATGTTTGCACTAAGCTTAGAGTTACAGTAATGAAATGGCTATTTGGTGGTCAACCATCATCATATAATGTCATATGTGTCGGGTCTCATCTCATCCCTCTTGTACCTTGTGGTGTCGAGGTGAAGCATACACAGCGGGAGAGTGCCCGTTTATGGGTTTCATGTATCAAGATTCCCATGGACTCTGCTAGTCCGTCTGTCCATCGTTTATGTGGCTGGCCTCTTCTTCTGCTTCCATTTGGTCTGTACATCATTGTTTGTTGTTGTATACTATTAGTTAGTAATCTAGTTATATGGCCAAACTATTTAACTTGCTGCTTTCTGATAAAATCTTGTGCTGCTATAACCCCTACTTTAGTCCTAATGTCTTCATTTCTGATCTTCTCTCTTCTTGATACACTGAGTACTTCTGTGTTCTGTTCGTCATGTGGTGTTCTTGAAGTCTCTTTTGGTTGGTTTCTTTACAATTGCTGCCTATGAAGGTTATGAACAGGAGAGGGGACAGGACACAACTTTGTCATACTCCGTATTTTATGTGAAGGGTTTTGAGTATCCTCCATTTGTTCTCACTATGCATTCACTGTTGTCGTATAAGCTTTTACATAAGTTTGTTAGATGTGTACTCACCCCATAACATTTAAGGATTTCCCACAGCTTGTTTCTATCTACTCTATCAAATGCCTTTTCTTGGTCAACAAAGACTAAGTAGAGTGTTTCATCCTCGGAGGAGCAAATGGATTACCATGGTCTGGCAAGAATGAGACAGCGAGGAGTGACGAGGGGATCTGGCTGACTCTCAACGCTCAGAGGAAAGGCGAGACGGACATATAATCAGATTGCTACTGGATGAGATTGTATATTGGTGTTGGAACTCTTCGCTGGCTGCTGAAGATGGGGACAGAGCACTTATGGGAATGCCCCGAATGTTGTGATGTCGATTCAATCAATCAATCAGTGTTTCATTAAATTCAATTGATGTTTCTATAAGTTGTCTAAGAGCAAAGATAGCATCTGTGCATCCTTTGTTTTTCCTAAATCCAATTTGTGTTTCGCTTAGCTGGGGTTCTATAGAAGTTTGTAACCTTTTCTCAAGAATTTTGCAAAATATTTTCCCAGTATGACTCGAAAGGGAAATGCCTCTGTGTTGTGTGCAGTCTCTTTTACTGCCTTTGTTTTTCCAAATTGGGATAATTATGGCATTTCCCTAGTCTCGTGGTGTCTATTGTTCTACCCAAACATGGTTAAATAGTCTATGTTGCCATGATGTTCCTACTTCTCTTGCTGCTTTAATTAGTACATTTAGTATTTCATCTTGTCCCAGTGATTTATTCAATGGGGCTAATCAATCTCTTCTTTCAGTATGTCTGGTTCTAGTTCTGTATCGGTTTCCTGAATTCCTGTGCCATCTGATGGAATGTTGAGAAGTTATTCGAAGTACTGCCTCAATCTTTTTTTAGGATTTGTTTTTGTTCACTTATCGGTTCTCCATTTCCGTGGTTAATTATTTCATTTTGGTCAAATGGTTCTGCTCTGGTTCTTATTGCACTGATCATTTTGTAGAAGTTTCGGTACTTCATTTTTAATTCACCACGTAGTTATTTTTAGCACTGACCTAGATCTGGTGGGATCGTCGATTTTTAGAATAGGGATATCGTGATTCACTTCGTCGTCTGTCGAGAAGTGTGTTTATGAGTAGCAAAAGATATGGATATATACTCCGACGACATTGAGGGCCCTCTGGGCCCAGAAACATTTATTGCATCTATCGATCGATGTAGCAGTCCACCACACACTCAACCAGTAGTGACACCCCTAGACCCATTATGGAATTACCCTGATGTCAAGCGATTTCCCAGGAACTCTTGGGATTCCTTTGTTTGCGGTGAATTAAAAATGAAGTACCGAAGTTTCTAGTTCCCTCCTTGCAGTTTTTATTTAGGGTTTCTCCATATTCCTCCAAGACTTTTTGTTTGTCTTTCTTCACTATTCTATTTGCATGTCTACTTGCTATTCTGTATTCTATGAAATTATGGTTCTGTTTGCTCTTCCCCCACTTTTTATTTGTTTCATTTCTGTCTTTTACAGCTTTCTATACCTCAGCGTTCCACCAATTTATTTTCTTTATCTGTGAGTTGCGTTTTTTCGTGGTTCCACAAGTTATTTCATCAGTATTTAAAATACTTGATTTGAACATCTCCCAGTCTTCTTCCACTGTTTTTCTTTCTAAAGGTAGTGTTACAAAGATTTCAGTTAGTTCTTATAATTTTTCCTCACTGTCACATCTTTAAAGTTTTTTTTTTTAACCCTTTACAAGGCATAGCGTCCGATTCCGGCCAATGCAATAAAACGCGCATAGCGTCCGATTCCGGCTTTGAATACTAGTCATTTTAAAAATGCGATCTCGCGAATTTCCGAGACTTCCTGTTCCTTTCTACCAGTCTTGCTGATAGAGTGAAAGCGTGGGTAACATTTGCAAGTGTTTTCATTAAATTTGATCAGATTGTTCATTAGTTTTCGGGATTTTTGTGCGTTGTTAATGAAAATGGATTTCCTCAATTCTTCAAGCGATAGCGGCGAGTTCGAAGGGTTCAATTTAAGTGACATTGAAACGCACGAAAGTGACGATGAATCGGAGTTTGATCTCAGTGATATCAGCGTGTGTAGCGTGCACACTTCAGATCTTTCGGACTTTGAAGAAAGTGAATCTGATTCAGAAAATGTCGCTGAAGAAAGTCGGGCGGGGCCGTCTCGCGACGCAACCGGTTGGAGCAACACCACAACAACACTGAATATCGAAGAATTTAGTGAAGGAACTGGCGTCAACTTATCAATAACAACTGACGATCATTCTCAGCGTGCATTCTTTCTTCAACTCTTCGAGGAACAAACGTTTCAAATGATTGCCGATCAAACAAATACGTATGCTAGGCGAAAGATCGAGCGAGTAGGTGATCGAGGCTGGGTTCCAACCAATGCAACCGAAATGCAGGCCTATTTTGGTCTGCTCATTTTATTGGGGATCTACAAACCTCCTCGTTTGGAATTGTGCTGGTCTGCAGATATTATGTTGGGAATGCCAGGTGTGAAGAATGTGATGCCGCTCAAGAGATTCAAGAAGCTGGAGCAGTATTTACATGTGGCTGACAACAACACAGCTGACGGCAGTGACCGCCTCCACAAAATTCGGCCTCTCATTGACATGGCTAATAGGACTTTCTTACAACATTACAAACCTAAGAAAGAAATTGCCATTGATGAGGCAATGGTGCCATTCAAAGGCAGGAATGCACTAAAACAGTATCTACCAGCCAAGCCAACAAAATGGGGAATGAAAGTTTGGTGTGCTTGCGAGTCAGCAACTGGTTACCTCCTCCAGTTTTCTGTTTACCGTGGCAAAATAGATGGTGCCATTCAGCATGGACTGGGCCATGATGTAGTGATGCAGCTTGCTGCCCCCTTTTTGGGGAAGTATCATCACCTCTATTTTGATAACTTTTTTTCGTCAGTTGCGCTTTTTACTAACCTTCTCCAAGAGAAAACTTATGCGGCAGCAACAGTAAGAAAGAACCGGAAAGATCTGCCTCTGGCATTCAGAGAAAAAAGAAAAATGACGCAAGGGGACCATCAAGTCTTCCAGAAAGAGGATCTGCTTGCTACTGTGTGGCATGATAAAAGGGATGTCTTTATGCTCTCCAACAATACCTCACACACATTGACCACTGTTGAGCGATGGGACCGGCACACTCGCACCAGAAAGCCTGTGTCCTGCCCTGCTGTCATCAAACTCTACAACCAATGCATGGGAGGGGTGGACAAGGCAGATCAAATGAGGGGGTATTACTCTACACTGAAGAAGTGCAGAAAATACTGGCGCTACCTCGTCAGTTTTGTCTTCGATTCATGCATAAACAATGCATTCATCCTGTTCGAGCAGTCCACTGCAAAGCCCAGCAAACGCTACGCCCTTCTGGACTTCCGTCTGGATTTATGTAAGCAACTAATCGCAGGATTCTCCAGCAGGAAGAGGGCTGCAGCAAAGAGGAAAGGCCAAGCAGTAGCTCCAGAAAGTGTCCACAACCACAAGCTCATGAGGTTTGAGGGCAGGAAGAAAGCCTGTGTGGCGTGCAGTCACGCCAAACATCGTACCCATGCAGGACGAACCATTGAAAGTTCGTATGGCTGTGATGTGTGCCAAGTGAACTACTGCAAGGACACTTGTTTTCCCCAGCATCTTGGAGGCCAGTGAGCAGTTGGCAGTGTTTGTACATAGTGTATATATGACTGACACTCACAAATAATGTGTTATATTTTGTAAATATTTGTGTTCATATGTGGATTATACCAACAAGACTGGATTATTCATATGACATGTGAGTACAATTATTAATCTGCATGCATTTCTTTTCATTTTGCTCTTTATTTCACTAAAATCCATTCACTAACAACTTAGTTATGATCTTTTTACTAACATGACCTAAAATCTGACTAAAACCCTCAAAAATCTTGCCTGTTTAGAGTTAGAAATTGGAAAAACCTGTTCCCTGTAAAGGGTTAAAGTTTACTTATTTACATGGCATGTATTTGCCTGGTCTTTGTTTTCTTCTTCTGTTGGTTCTTACTGTGGTAATAACTGCTTTGTGGTCTGTGTTTATACTTAAGTTAGGCACTGCCCTTGCATCTAATATATCATTTCAATTATCATTTCTTTTACTGTGCTGGTCTCCAAATGCTCCAAGATGTTTTTCTATGTGTTCAAATCAAATACATTATTGAATCGGATTGTGTTTAACCCTTTAGCGGGCAAAGCGTCCGGGAACGTTTCTACCCCCGAACGGGCAAAACGTTTGAAAGCACCCGTAGCTATTATGCATTGTAAAAATGCGATCTCTCTGCCCGTTCAGGAGTACAAAACAGACAAACATCTGCCTGGTAAAGGGTTAAATTGACTGGGGTTTTTAGGAAGACCCAGCCTAAAATGGGTACCCAGCAAAACAAATGCCCTGGGAAGTAAAGTAAAGGCGGCCGACATGATATTAATAATTACTGACCACATACATACTAACATAGCAACATCATTCATTGTAATTGTTGAGTCCCGCCTAGTCTACAAAATTATGGTGCTAGCACTAAATAGTTTTGTTGATTGTAGAAGCTGTCGAAGAATTAGTTTTGTTGATTGTAGAAGCGGTCTGTATGTCATTATGTGACGAACATTCACTGGTCATACACGCATCTACAACACCAAGGATAGTTTCTGTCTGTGCACTTTTATTAAATGACTGTGCACTTTTTAGTTTTAAAGCATGTATTGATGCTTTGAAAGTTTCCTTCTCTTGTCTAAGGAGGCGGTAAGGAGGCGGATTTCTCGAAGAAGAAGGTTTTCGTTTTTAAGCACAGCAATATTAGTGGTGTTGCTGGTAATAAAATCTGTTAACCTCATCTCCATCTAAAGCTATACGAACTAATAATAAAAAATCTGGAGGACAGAAGAATTACCCCATGACTGGAAAGAGTCATTATTGATACCAATCTGTAAGAAAGGAGACAAGTTCCAATGTGAAAATTATAGAGGAATATCACTACTGTCCACAAGCTATAAGATACTATCCGCAGTATTACTAAATAGACTAAAACCATATTCGGAAGACATATTAGGCGACTACCAGGCGGGTTTTAGACAAAACAGATCAACAATAGATCAGATATTTATCTTACGACAAATAGCCGAGAAAAATTGGGAATATAAAAGAGATCTCCATAACATTTTTGTGTATTTTAAAAAGGCTTATGATAGTGTCCTTAGGAATAGTCTATGTCTATGGAATGCTATGCAGGAATTTGGAATATCAAGGAAGTTAGTCAGCATGACCAGACTATGCATGGAAGATACTTATAATATAGTAACATATAAAGGCAGGGAATCAGACCCTTTCCAAATAACATCTGGCTTGAAACAGGATGATGCACTATCCCCGAGGTAGACCAAGAAGACGGTGGAGAGATAATATATATATACAGACCTACAAGCACTTGGAATCAATGACTGGCATGGGAAGGTCAACCAGAGAGACGAATGGAGACGGATTGTATCTGCAGCAAAGAACCTCAATGGCTCGGAACGTTGAAGAAGAAGAAGAAGGAAAGATACAAATTTCATTTAGTAAATAATAAGTAATCCTACTACTACTTTGTCGTTTTACCTTTTTTATTCTTCTTATCTTCTCAGAAGATAAGGAATCTCAAAACTGAGAGGGAAGACCAGGAGAACTTTTAATCAGATAGCGGTGGGAACGATTAGTAGTAGCGAGAACTATCACGATTTTAAATTTGAGCATTTACTAATGAGACCGCCACAGTAGATAGGCCTTGAAATTCAAAATCTAATGGTACCTCAATGATGCCTGTATGTCACTTCTAAGTGAAGATATTCACATTTTTGTGAAGGTGAGACGAGTTGCAATTTCTCATGCTCCTCACCCAATATTGTCGCTCTCCAGTGTGTCCGATTACCTTTACCAGCGGGTGTGCGTGTCTGTGCGTGCGAGATTGTCTCAAACGGTCATATGAAAACTGACTTCAAAAATATGTTCCATCATGTTAAATGATTACAAAATAGTACAAGTATACAAATAAATTATTATTAATCTTTAAAATTGTATTCACTTTAACTTTAGTAGTTCAAGTTGCACATTTTGAGTGTTACAAAGTGTAGCGCAATTGATATGCGTGGCCGTCATGACCCGTGGGTTTCCAATTCACAAAGTCACATCTTCGCAGAAAATCTGATTTTCAACCACATTTCAAGCAAGTTTAGCGATGCAACTATACTGATTCAGGGGCGATATTTTATATGGCAATTAAAATTCACATTAAACAAAGCCATCTATTGGATCCATCGATTCCGATACGCGATCATTCCGCTGCCTCTGTCGGATGCGCTCCCCGGCAGTCAGCAGCTTGCACAGATCCATAGAGCACACTTTATTCACAAACTTCCAGTTTCTTAGTTCTATAAAATATTTTAGTTCATAATGTTTAATAGCCGGTCTCTCTGGCTGAGGGGTTACAACACTTTCTCCGTAATCCCGTTTATCACGCAGTCTCATAGCGGGCGAGAGCTGGAGGTGGTTCGACCCCCGCTGCGTGACTTGCGGGATAACTGAGCCGGCCGCTCAGAAAGCAATGGCAAACTACTGAGCGTAATCTTGCCAAGAAATCAAGAGACAGCTGAAAGATGCTGCTGTTGACAGCGATGTCCTGTAAAGGATATGCGAATTTTAAAAAAAAAAATGTTTAATAGTTTCTATTATATCACATAATCATTTTGTGAAAAATTAAATTTAAAAAAAAAATATGCCCAGCCGGGAATAGAACCCCGGTCTCCCGCATGACGGGCGGAGTGCTTACCATGATTCTTTCTAGCGAGGACACAATGATTGTTCCACAAAGATTATTTATATAGTCAAGCCGCCGTTTTGGGTTTCATGGTTGTAACATCTTCGCCTGTTTTCATTTTTCTCCGCGTGCGAGGTCGCCTTAACCAAACGGGTCATAGGCGGATTATGAAAACTGACTTCAAAAATATGTTCCGTCATGTTAATTGATTAAAAAATAGTAAAAGTATACAAATAAATTATTAATAATCTTTAAAGTTTGTTCTCTTTAACTTTAGTAGGTCAAATTGCACGTTTTGAGGTTGAAAAAAGAAAGTGTACATGCCAATTCGATCGATATGCGCATGCGCAGTCGCTATGGCACATGACCTTGCGTTTCCCCTTTCACAAAGGCACGCTTCGCAGAAAATGTTGTTTTTCATCCACATCGGAGAGCAATTACAAAGGTGAAACATTCCAGATATATTTAAAATTGTATGCAGAATTCAAAAATACATCTATAATTGAAATAATTCTATCGACAGCGCCAGAATAGTGTTATAAAGTGCACATGCCAATCTGATCAATATGCGCAAAGAACAAAAACACATCTTAGCAGACAATGTTGTTTTCATACACATCGGAAACAATTACAGTGATGAAACTTTCCATATATATTAAAAATTGTATGGAGAATTCAAAAATACATATATAATTGAAGTAATTCTATCGACAGCGCCAAAAAAAATTAATTATGGTAAGTATGAAGTACACTCTTATTTATATAAAAGGTTACGATGATTTCAACCAATCGCTGTGCATGGAATATTAAGCAAACCATTCCTGGAAAACCCAGGATGACGTGTGTTATTGTCACGTGAGATTTGAATGAATGAATGAAGTTGAAAGAATGCATGGTCGTAACTAGCGAACTGGAAGACATGGTGAATCACGGTGGAAATGACTTAGTATATCACTTCCGTTTTAATTTCGGATAATGGCACGATGGAACTGGCTATAGTATGACTCTTCGCTGGCTGTTGAACGAGGGGACTGAGCATGGGTATGGGAATGTCCTGAGTGCAATGATGTCGGTTCTTAACTCAACTCAGAAGATAAGAAAATTATGAAACTTAATTTTAGGGGGAAAAAAGTTGTTGCATCACAGGACGGAGCAGTCAACCCCAGCAATTTTTGGCTGTTTTCGTGATTCCTAGGCAAGTCTACGTTCACTTCAGTATCAATAGTTTGCCACTGCTTTCTGAACGACCGGCACGGAGCCGATTTTAGCTTTTTTTTTTTTTTTTTTTAGAATTTTAGAAAGCGACAGCATAACTGAAACTGATAGACAACTCTTTTTCTTTCTACTGTCGCCTTTCTCAATCACTCAATCACAAATCACAATGATTCAGTAATTCACAATCTAAGTCTAAGTTTCTAATTAAATTAAATTATTAATTACGTCTAATTCTAAATGTAAAGTTTACAAATTGTAATGTGTCTTATGTACACAAAAATGTACCTGCTGTCTCTGGCCATATTTCCTCTGATGTAGACTGCTGTGTGTAGTTATTAAAAGAAAAATATACAGTATTCCGATGAAGGAATTGATCAACAATCTGTTAGTTTCATAAACCTCGACTCTTACGTTTGGCTGAGCCTCTTTTCGGGAGGCATTCATTACAGAGTAATTGTCGCAAAATCCACTTCCTGCATATTACGCCATTAGTTTTCCCACTTTTTGGTAGGCAAAAGGAGATGTCTATCTATACAGGAGGAATTGACACCGTATGAATTGGCAGTTCTAGCTAGAAAATAGGTACAATGCAATAACTAAAATACAGAGTATAGATGAACAATGGGAAATGTTAAGGGACTCCATTCATCAAACTAGCAAAGAAGTATTACCGGAGAGAGGCAAAATAGCTAAGAAAAAATGGATGAATGAAGATATCTTAAAACTGATGGACAAAAGAAAACAGAGTAAAAATGACAAACAAGAATACGCTAAGATAAATAAAGAAATAAAAGATAAATGTGGGAAGGCTAAAGAAAGGTGGTTAAACGAGCAATGCAAAAAAAATTGAATTAAATTCCATTAAAGATACAAAAAATATGCACAGACAAATCAGTGAGCTTACAGGAAGAAAAATAAGAATAAATACAGGGTGTTTGAAATCAAAAACAGGAAAGATAATATTAGAGGAAGATGCTATAATGAAGAGGTGGAATGAGTATATAAGAGAATTATATGAAGAAGAAAGGGGAGAATTAACAGAAGATAGTAACTTAGAAGGTCCACCTATTCTGAAAGAAGAAGTCGCTGACGCTATGAAACGTATGAAGAAAGGAAAAACAGCTGGGCCAGATGAAATCACAATAGAAGAATTAGAAGTATTGGGAGAATTTGGAGTAGATATATTAACCAAAATGTTGAATGATATTTACAGCAGTGGATATTTACCCAGTGATATGCTGAAATCTTTATTTATAGCTATACCAAAAAGACCAGGAGCAATTGATTGTGAAGATTTTCGTACAATTAACCTTATAAACCATATCACTAAGCTTCTACTCAGAATCATAATGAGAAGAATCAAAAAGAAAATAAAAATGGAAATTAGTGAAGAACAGTATGGATTTGTGGAAGGAAAGGGCACAAACAATGCAATTTATACATTACGGACACTAATAGAAAGGTCAATAGAGAAACAGAGAGACATATATTTGTGCTTCATAGATTATACTAAGGCATTTGATAAAGTAAAACATGATGAACTGATTAAAATGTTGGAAGATATCAACACTTGATGGAAAAGATTTAAGAATAATAAAGAATGTTTACTGGAACCAAGTAGCAGCAATTAAAATGGGAAATAAAGAGGGTAGTTACGAACAGATAAAGCTAGGAGTACGACAAGGGTGTGTCTTGTCACCAGATCTTTTCTCCCTGTATAGCGAAGTAATAATGAGAGAGATCAAAGAGATGCCAGGAATACTAGTTGGAGGTTATAATATAAATAATATACGCTATGCAGATGACACAGTATTGGTGGCGGATAATTCAACAGACCTACAACAATTATTAGACGTTGTAGTAACAGAGAGTGCAAGGAAAGGACTCTCCTTGAATATCAAGAAAACAGTAACAATGGTAATATCAAAGAAAATGGTGACACCAAAATGTGACATAGAAATAGAAGGGAAAATCCTTAACCAAGTTGATAATTTTAGATACCTAGGGGCATTTATAACATCAGATGGAAGATGTACAACAGAGATTAGGAGCAGAATAGGGCAGGCAAAAGCCGCATTTCAGAAAATGAAGAGTATCTTATGCAATAAGTCACTATCACTGAATGTAAGAAAGAGAGTGCTGAAATGCTATGTAGAACCAGTTTTGCTGTATGGCAGTGAATCTTGGAACGTAAATGAACAAATTAAGAAGAAATTAGAAGCAACAGAGATGTGGTTCCTGAGACGAATGTTGCGAATTCCTTGGACTGCCAGAGTAACTAACGACGACTGCCTGAAACAGGCTAATGAAACTAGAACATTATATACAACAATAAGACAGAGACAAACAGCTTTCTTCGGTCACGTGATGAGAAGAGAGGCATTGGAGAACATCGTAACAACTGGAAAGATCGAGGGGAAGAGAGGCAGAGGTAGACCAAGAGAAGTGATGCTGGATGGATTGAGACGGTGGCATGGAGGAATATCAGCACCAGAGTTGATCCAGAAAACCAAAGACCGAGATCTATGGAGAGCCATGAACGCCTACGCCAGCCGGCACGGCACTTGATGATGATGAGCTAGAGATATCCTGATATCAGCCAAAGATTTAATTGCGACCAAGAAAAGGCACCATAAGCCTTTAATTACATCAGACATGTTAGAACTGATAAATCAAAGAAGAGAACTGATACAGAAAAGAGGTGAAAGCAGAATGAAGTATAAATAATTAATAAGATTAAATCTTTATTTCTTCAACTCGAGAAATAATTTCTCGAGTTGAAGAAATAAAGATGTAATTTTTCTGAAATAAAAAGAACACAAGAAATGCAAACACCAATACAAAGATTGCTGTATCAGAATAGAGTAACATCACAAGAATGGAAGAGATTACGAAACGTTCAAAGACATGAAGTTATTGACAAGAAATATCCAACCTCAATTAGTGGTAAAAACTCAGCCGGGGAGCAACCACGACAGGAGGTTTCTGATCAACAGTCCCCTTGTTTGCCTCTTCTTATTCTTATTAATTCTAACATGCCTGATGTAATTCAAGGCTTATAGTACTTTTTCTTGGTCGCAATTAAATCTTTGGCTGCTATCAGGATATCTCTAGCTAGAACTGCCAATTCATACGGTGTCAATTCCTCCTGTATATACATCTCCTTTGCCTATCTAAAAGTCTTGCTACTTCCACTATTGCTGCCAGTTCGCTGAGAACCTTGTTGTGGCGCCACGTGAGTCTGTCTTGCCCAAGAGCTGCCTGGCATGCAGAAAGTACGTGTTCTACTGACTGAGCCCTCTCGGTCTGCATGTTGCTACACAGGGGAGGGGATTTTAGGGAGGAAATACGAAATGGGTGGGGCGGGCAATAAAAGATTGAGAACCACTGATTTAGACCAACAAGCAGCGGTTAGAATAGATGGCGAGACATCAGACTGGTTTGACATCAAACAAGGAGTCCGTCAGGGCTGTGTACTGTATCCCTATTTGTTTAACCTGTGCTCCGAAAATATAATGAGAAATGTCAGAGATTATATAAATCACGGAGCAATATGTTATGATGACCTAAATATCGCGGTGGTCATGAAATACCAGAGATTCGATATGCTGATGATACAGTATTGCACTATTGCTATCCACATCACAGAATGTTATAGAAAAACCTAATAACCTCAACCCAAAAGAATAGTGAAATTCATATCTTATATCTTAACATAGCAAAAACAAAGATAATGCTTACAGATAAAACTATTATGGAGATAGATATATATGTTAATGAGGAAAAATTGGAGGTGGTGGAAAATTTCAAATATGTTGGGTCATTGATTACCAACAATGGTGACGCAATAAAAGACATTAATAGACGAATATCTAATGCTCTTTAAAAACTAAAACAACTGAACAAATTGTGGCATGGGACAAATAGAACTACAAAAATTATATTGTTAAGAGCATGCATCTTTCTCATTGCAACATGTGTCTGTGAGACCTGGACACTTACTAAACAAGCTGAACAGCGCATAAATGCCTTGAACATAAATGTTATTGACGGGTTCTAAAAATATCTTGGATAAAGAAAAGAGCAAATGCATCCATACTTCAAGAGCTGAATATTGAAGAAGGTTGGCTATTAAAGATGAAAAACAAAGAAAATTGAAATGTTTTGGTCACTTGAAACGTCATGAAAGTTTGGAGAGAACAATAATGGAGGAGTATATGCCCAGGAAGAGAGGAAGAGGAAGGCCAAAGAGAGGATGGGTACAGGATGTGGCGGATGATCTCCAGACGGGTGAATCGAACGCGTGACGACATGCTTAGGATCGAGAAGTTTTCCAGAGGGTTGTTATGGGAGCGAGATTCTGCAAGGGACATGCTACTGAATGAATGAAGGAGGAAATATAAATCTCAGTGCGGACCACACCCACACAGCCAGTGCCGTCATGCAAATATCAACACGGACTTCGGGAGGCCGAACTCCAACAGAAAGTACACCAACTGCATCGGAAAACACGGCGCGAGATTCCTAGGCTGGGAAACAATGAAAATTTTTTTTTTTTTTGGTCACATATCCTTTACAGGACATCGCTGTCAACGTCAGCATCTGTCAGCTGATTGTTGATTTCTCGGCAAGATTACGCTCAGTAGTTTGCCATTGCTTTCTGACGACAGGCTCGCATACCCCTAAGTTACCGACGCGAAGAGAACCGCTACCGATTGTCGCGCACGTCACGTTATTCACGAGAGTATACGGGATCACAGAAAAAGTCGTGTAACTCCTAGACCAGGGAGACCGGCATGAAAATTGTAGTCAAGTCAAATTTTTATCAAATATTAAGGTTAGGAGACAGAACAAAGCGACCACCCGACTAATGAAATGCGACAAAGCACAGTTAGAAGGCCAGCTGAAGGACCTGAAATCTTAAGTGACCAGCATGGGGAGAAAGCAGATCAGATACAAGAGACACATATAACAACCGTTCAGTGCATCCTGACGAACTGAAGCTCATGCAGTACAAGATTGAACAGGGTGTGCCTCGAATGGCTGTAATTCCCGGGAAAGTTAACCTGGTCAACAAATGCCCGTAGATGTTGAATGTGTCGGCCTAACGGCGCAAGAGCACAGCTCTGCTGTAAACAGGCACAACGCAATCACGCCCGAAAAAAAACCTCCTTATGAACGCAGAAGAAGAATGGATGTAATCAAGGCAGAAACAGAAGAGGCTGACAAAGATTCAAGAAGAGAGAGAACTACCAAAACGGCTCACGGTAAAGAATGAAACATCAGAAACAGAAGACATCAATAATAAGTCCCAGTCAGAAGAAGTAACAGAAGAGTAGGTAGAAAGTCGAAACAAAAGTGACCAATGGTGGACGGTGACCGGGAGAAGAAATGACTCTCCAACAAGATCAAACTATCCAGCCGTCCACGACACAAGATACAAGAGAAGACCACGAAGACAGAACAAGACCAAAACTAAAACTGGGAAATAGATGGAGTGATGACAACTGGTAAAACACTTCCTGAAGAAAAACACCATGAGAATGGGCGGGAACCCGATAATACCTGGCATTACAAGTGTGCGACTCTGGCCAGATATGTAAAACCACAACAAGGATGAAATGATTGTTTGTTTAGTTTAGTTTGTTTAGTCGATGAACCAACATCACGGCACACGGGTGCAACCCATAAATGCTCCGGTCTCCTCCTAACTCAAACCTGAGTCTGGAGAAACTCAGCTCAGTGCACGAACTCCGTAGCACCGCTGAGGATCCTGAAATACTTTGGGTAGATTTTTAACTCGAATTTTTGCCCGGGCAGCGCCGTTAGGCTACTCTTTTTCGATTTCCAACTGCCAAGGGATATTTTACGTGCGCAACAATACACACGGGCGTCCGATCTCACTACTTAGAGACCAGGGGAAATTTATTACTAGAAGTCCACGAGAAAAAATCCCGGCATCACCGGGGCTTGAACCCGGGACCTCCAGCACGCGAGGCGGACACCATACCTCGAGACCACGCAGCCCCCGGATGAAATGAATACACAGATAACTAATCAGAATACAGGAAGCAAAAATACGCAACCCTGTCTTCGCGAGCATAAACAGATACACAATAAGGGTCCCAATTATAACCAATCGAGAAAATGGAATTGGAACTCGTTATTATACTGACTTTCGCCTTTACATTCTTTGGACAACACTCACCTTCAAATTAATATCTTGTGTGGGTTAAACCGTTGTCAGACGTTATTTGTGGCTGACTTAGTCACAGGATTACTTAATCTGAGCCGGGGGTGGATCCTAATATAACTTCTCTTTCAGGTTGAACGTTGTAGGGGTAATGGTATATATGAAATCCATAGCTCCGGCGAGGAATGGAAGTTGTGGTTGTGATGGCAGTCTTCCGATTTTTGGAGGGCATGTGCCGCATGTTGTCTTTGTAAAGGACTCACAGAGTGTGCTTTGCAATGTGGAAACTAAGATGTTTCTGGTGAGGTAGTTAGCATCGCTCGACACGACAAAGATTGCGAGCGTGTGGATTTTCTTTCCAGAGCATTCAGGTGTGCGGGGCAATGAACTGCCTGATAGCTGTAATAGATTATCAATTGCTGTCTCTCTGAGGGGAGAACTATTTTACGATAAAGGTGAAGTGGTGTGTAGAATCGTGTGTAGAGTGCAACTGAACAGAGGAGTATCCATATCAAGAAAGCCTGGCTCAGAAAGGGGTGAGTAGTGAATAGGTCTACAATACTCAAAGCACAGAGGGACAGCCAAGTGAACTTTCTATCAAATTGTATCGTGGCTATTGAAGCGATAGCGAGGATGTGTGGGAATGTCCCGAGTGCAGTGGTGTTGATGTTACATGCAGTACCCAGCAGTTTCCTCTCCTTATGAAATGAAAGAATCATTTAACTACCAATTCCTTCTTCCGGCCCCCCCCCCCCCACCTCAAGTATGACAAAACCCTCAGAGTTGAGTTTGGCTCGGTGCTAGCAACCTGGCACATTGGCAACGAACATCCATCCACGCAAAATTGTCCAGGGCGCCTAACAGCTGAGATATCCCCTCCTTCTACTAAAGATTAGCTGGTGTGTCGGGTGCTGATTAAAAGTATTCCCAAGCCTTGACAATTTTGCTAAATTGAGGTAAAACTACTTAGTGGTAAGTTTAACCACCCGTTTTATTAAACGTTTACTATGGCCATGACTACCGTTTAGAAGGTGATCGATCTCGGAAAACAAGAGTTCACCCACAAGATATATCACCATCATCAATCGGCATCATCAACGAATTCTACGAATTAGATACTACAAGTGTTATCTATGCTATTGTCTGAGCAGCCAAGGCACAAATAAGAATTAAGTAGCCATAACAGAGACACTTTACTTAAAAAGGCTAAGCAGACTTTCAGTTAAAGCTTACCAAAGCTACACCATTTTATTTGTATGAACACGCACATTAGAAGTGAATTGAAACCTTTGCTGCAGCGATTGATCTTGAGGACGCGTACAACAGAGTACCATTGGATTTTTTAATGCTTCAGCTTCTTGAACTCAAAATAAGTCCATTCCTCCTTAGTTGGATTGCTGCAGCCCTCTTCCAAAGGAAAGCAGTTTTTAGATGTGGCAGTTGGACGTCGGAACCAACAACAATATATCCTGGCCTACCACAGGGATCACCATTATCTCCGGTACTGTTCAACGCCTACACTGTGAGAATCACCAGTGAGCAGATCACTGGATCTGGTAGGACATTGTCATATGCCGACGATGTTTTAGTGTATCGCCAGGGTAAGGATAGAGATCAGGTTGCTGTGGAACTACAAACCGAACTCAATCGCATAAGTACTTGGTGTGTTGAGGCTGGGGCAATGGTCAACCCAACAAAGGCAACAGTGACTTGGTTCTCGTTGAATAATCATATTGTCAACACTCCAACACCAACTGTAAATCTGTGTTCAGAGACGGTGGAAAGAACGCAGGCAATGAATTACCTGGGGATACGGTTTGATCGAAGCCTTGCTTATAATGAGCACATAGACCAGGTGATAACAAAGGCCAAGCGGGGGTTGGCTGCGATGCGGGTGATGGCGGCAGCAAACTGTGAGCAGCGCCATCTATGTCTTCTATACGAAGGGCTGGTCATGTCTGTTTTTGAGTATGCGATGGCAATCCTGACTCTCAGCCGTAAGCAGATAGAAAGGATGGAAAGGATACAGAATGAAGCTATGCGCATTATTCTTGGATGTACAAGAGATACAGCATGCAGGGCGATGTGCTACCTTCTTGATTTTCCAACCATTGAAGACAGAATACAAGTCTGCAGAGCTCGCGCCTACCTCAGAGTTAACGCAAACACACAACATCCACTGCATAGTGAAATTATGAAGGTGAAGGGCAGCAGGTTAAAAAGAGGACGGTCGTGGATGGGTCAAGCCGAAGACATTCTTCAACAGGTGTGTTCACTTGAGGACTTAGAACCTGGCGAGGAGTGGGTACAAGTGCCAACAGATTTCTGCACATCCTTATCAGTTTGCATCCAACTAGACAGAAAATGCAGACAAGAAAACCGGCAGCTGTGGAGGCGGAAGTACAAGCGTTGATTTTCGAGAATTCGCTAGACGGTGATTCTGTCATTTACACAGATGGGTCGGTCGTCCGACATGTGAGAAGCTCATGGGCCTTTACGGCTCAGGCCGGAGGGAGAATTGTGAAGGAGGACTCTGGTGCTTTTGCTGAGACCACAAGTAGCCTGACTATGGAAGTCATGGCAGTAAGTAAAGCAATAACATTTTTCGAGACACAGACATTCACTAGGGCATGTTTCTTTAGCGACTCAATGAACATGCTGAAGAGGATAGAGATGGGGGGGGATCCGAAGAGAATGGTTGCTGTCTCTGGAGCGCTCTCGGCTGGCAAAGATTAGTTTCATCTTCGTGCCAGGGCATGCGGAAGTATAAGGGAATGAGCGGACTGAAAAGCTCGCAGGTAACGCTACTGTGGAGGGCGGACGCGCCATGGACCAGGCTGGCATTCTGAATGCTCTACGAGAAGTAAGACTTTTGCGAGAACCAAGTGATGACTGTGAATCTACAACCATGGCCAGACTGCAAGAACAGCAAATTAAAAGAGGGGTGGCCAAACAAGAACACTACGCAGGAAGCCAAAGAAGACTGATAAACCAACACAGAACTGGTGTCGTTAGCCGCTACACGCTGCGGGATTTGCTGAGGAGGGGATCCGAGCACTTATGGACTGAATGGTTCGATGTGCAATGAGGATGATCTGTCGACTAACTAACTAACTAACTGACTGACTAACTAACTAACTAACTAACTAACTAACTAACTAACTAACTAACTAACTAACTAACTAACTAACTAAATAACTAACTAACTAACTAACTAACTAACATTAGAAGTGAACTGAACAGTGTTTGATATGCATACACCTAACGATCTGAAGTAGTCATCATCAAGTGAGAACTGAGGAAGGGCAGCGGAATAAAATTGCAGACAACCATCGTGGGAGCTACGGACCTGAGCTAAGTTCTGAATCACCAATGTGACCCCAAAACACCGTAAAAGTGCTTTGCTGAGCTTCAATAATTATCCAGTAAATGAAACGGCAATGCCTGCTGTATTAGTATTAGCCAAGGACAAACATTGATAAGATCCTTCATTAACGTTTGTCTCGATATATTTCTATCTCCCGCTAGGAGTAACTGTTTTCATTTTTATAATTAAACTGTAAGGTCTGATTTATAGATCATTACACAGAAATTTAATCTATTGAAGTTTAGTGCCCGTTAAACCTCATAATAATTAGAATATTAGATATTAGAATAGTGTTATAGTGTGAAAGTATATATATATATATATATATATATATATATATATATATATATATATATATATATATATATATATATATATATATATATATACACACACTACTTCTTGTAGTGCTGAATTGAATTTTGTGTGTGGATTAGCTTTCCTTATTCAGTATTCCTCACCATCAGGCGAACCCACTACGACTTCAGAGGTAGGCCTACTTGTAACTTACGTCCCCAAGTCAAGGACGATAGGTCACCATTTTAGTCCAACTGTCTGGTACAGGGGTTTAACCCCTGACCTCGGTATCAGCACATCGGATGTTTAAGAACACGCGATCTTATCCATTCGACCATGCTGACCTACGAAAGGATATAAGTTGAGTGAACTAGTTGAGGTTGTGTCTCTCTTGTGTGTTACACTAAAGGGCGCTTGGGCTTCTTATTCATCACAGTGTATCGTGTCGCTGCTAACTAAGTCTGCTGTCATCTACTGGTGAATAGCTTCCAACTTTAATTGCAGTTCCCTGTGCCACTGTTAGAAAAGTAGATTCATATGTGACTAGAATTCATACTACCTAGCCCACAACGAGCCATTTAGTCTTCGTTTCCGGCAGTGGGCTGACTGCACCAAGGGCCAGTCACTCTATCTACATCCTTGTTGTATACCATGCAACCCCCCCCCCCCCCCCCCCCCCCCCGCCCCATTTTTCATTTTACAAGAGTCAGCTATTATTATATTACCATACCTACGTAATATATGCACTTAATGACAGGAATGCTTATTGTATACCAAGCGCTTTCAGCTGATGCAAAGAGAACAAGGTGGAGAATTGCTTGAACTGAATATCAACGAAAATATAAACAACTATAGGTACGCTGATGACATGTTACTAGCAGAAAGTGAACAGGAGTTACAAAATATCTAGGAGAAAGTAATATGCGCCGAGCAGAATGAGGATTGTTCTGATAGTTCATGTCGTTGGCGATCAGCCCTGTTCACAGCCCTCTGTTTAGTGTACTGATTCAATGGCAAAGGATCACCAAATTTTACCTCCCATTTTTACAGAAGGACGATATATCGCCATACTACTGCCATGGCATTATTTATTTTATTTCGCGATATTTTCCAAATTCCAATGCTCAGTGATCTCACATTTACATTATAATATTTGTTCGTTTGATTGTGTACGATGTTTGGTTTAAATCTATTTTTTATTTTTTTGGCGCTGTGTCAGTTAGGTTGCATTTCCTCGCACTAAGATAAGGCTTGGTTCCTCCCAGTTGTGCTCCTACATCCGAAGCAGTTGGCACAATGTCAGGCTTGGTGTTCGCCGTTCAAGACTTGACTCACAACTGCATTGACCTGTTAACAGTTGTTATATATATATATATATATATATATATATATATATATATATATATATATATATATATATATATATATATATATATATATATATATATATATATATATATAATATATAGAAGTCAATATGAATAAAGTCCTCAGATGGAGCGGATCATGATGATGATGATGATGATGATGATGATGATGATGATGATGATGATGATGATGGAGCGGATGTAGGCCACAATATTAATTTATTTTTTGTTCTGTATATGTTGGACACTCATGCAATAATGTTCAGTGGTCATTTTACTATAGCGTGTTTATTTTTGTCTGCCCCAATATAAAATTCCATATCTCAGTAACCAACTGAAGGAAAATTATGAGATTTAGCATATAACCTTATCATTATGTCAACCCAACAAAACAATTTTTTGTTCTGGAGATTTTACAGCAAATTTCAAAGTTTGTTTATATGCCGTATATAATTTACGGGTCGGAGATGAAATTCATAATTTTAAATGTATTACAGCGTAGCCAGACAATCAGCGTTCATTGTTGAATATTTTACGTTTTTCACGGGACTGGCCTTATGCCAAGAACCCCGCGCAGTTTAAACTGGGACTGTTCAGAGGTGTCGTCAAACTGTGGGTTATTTCATGAAACCTGATTATTATTATTATTATTATTATTATTATTATTATTATTATTATTATTATTATTATTATTATTATTATTAAATCTTACCACTTATCGCTAACATTGAAATGTGTGAATATTTTCAATGGGATTGAATGCGAAATTGTGTATACACTTCAAAGCATCGCTATGAAGTTGTACACATATTTTTGTATAGAAGCTGATCGCAGGAAACTGTTTTATACTATTACAAATTCCGAAAAAAGAACAATGCATGCATTGGGTTTGAGTAAACAGTCATTTCGTCGATGGGTGCAAGAATCTGGAATTAAACCACCACGCAATAACCAAACGGTAGGTAGAAAGGTTATTGTAGACAGCTTTGACAAAGATGTCATAAGACGAGCTATTATAATAATGCTTTAAAAAGTCGCTTAAAAGTCGACAGGGTGGACTTCATTGCACCGGGTTATAATCCCATATGGCTTGGTTTCTTTCCGCAGCGCGGAAAGCATCGCACAAAGCACGAACTCCGCAGCTCTAGCGACGACCCACAGAAGTCTCCGAAATATTTAACTCGTGAACAGAAGGATGCGGCCCGGAATCGAACCCACAACCTTTGGAGCCCGAGCCAAAAGGCTTGACCACTTCGCCACGGAGACTCCTAAAATTATAAAAATTTTGGATTTTATATCCAGGATTATCCAGCATTATAAAAATAGCATATAAAAATGCTGGATGCCAAAGAAACAGTGACTGTAAGAGTTTGGTTTGGTTGAGAAAGAACAATAACATAGAGCTATCCAAAACAACTATGTGGCAAATTATAAGGACATTATCTTCATTTTTAGAAAGCACAAGGGAGGTAGAAATATTCTTTGCGAGCAACAGCATTTAGGAGCCATGAGAAGCAGACACCTACGTGAAATAAGGAACATGCGCAATTGTGGCATAGTGTATTTGGATGAAATGTGGATCAATGCGCACCACACAAGTGATAAGGAATGGCAATCAGTGGATGGACAGATAAAGCGATTATGTGCCCAGTAGTATGCGACAGCTTTTGGTCATGGCCTATGCTGGTAATACGCATAATGGGGTACAACAGAATGCTGGGCTCGTGTTCGTATCAAAGCATACAGACAATAGGGATTATCATAATAAGGTGAATGGTAATGTATTTAGAGATTGACTCGAGAATACTGTGCTTCCATCCCTATATAGACCGTCGTGTCCAATTATGGACAATGCATGATATCAATGTTGTTGCCCAAGAAGACAAAATACCTACAGCATCGAGCACAAAGGGAGCAATAAAGATATGGCTCCGAATGGAAAACATACCATTTCCAGAAACGTATTTCTAGCTAGAATTGTTGTCCCTTATAAAACAGACGCCAAAAAAGCAAGAAATATCAAATCGACAAGTTGATAGAAGAGCATCGTCATGGTTGCTTGAGACTTCAGCTGTAGCACTCTCATTTTAACCCTATAGAACTTGTGTGGGCTAAAATTAAAGGACAGGTGGCAGCTGATAATACTATATTCAAATTGTCTGACGTCAAGATACTAATCCAGTCCGCGCTATTAAATATTGATAAAAGTTACTGGGAAAATGTGAGGACCATGTGTTGAAAGAGGAAGAGGACTATTGGAGAAAGGATGGATTGAATTTTATGCAACCGAGAGCAGTCATCAACCTACTGGAATCGTCCGACACAGATTAAGGTCTGAGCAGATCGCAGACCTTAATCCGCGTGTACGCTTACTGGGGTATTTTGCTCCAACCATTCAGACGAATTGCAGGCCCTAAACATTACAGCATCAGCACAATGTTAATGGCAACAGTTTGTATTTCACAGTGATGAATTTTCAATTCCGCAAGCCCTCAGCGGTGACAAACAACTGGCATTGGAAAAAACAAAAACCCACTAAGCGCATTGAATACCAACAGAAGAGTAATATTCGCGGTGGAAACTGACATATTGTGGCATAACAAGAAACGTGAGAGCAAACACGTTGTCAAATTAGGGACAACACACGTGCATACGAATCAATCTATAAGCTTCAATGAAAAGAGGACCAACATCTTGGTCGTTAAGAAGAAAGCCCACTACAGAGACACTGACAACTATTTTCACTAGCGCAAAACAGGTAATCATGTTCCGTCTCTGAACAGTAAACAGCAGAGTAGACAATCTTTCACGAAGACTCAAAGCGGGTCTGTCACCCATGTGTACGTGTGAACAAACTACACAGAAAGCAGAACAGATCCTTAAAATGGACACATGATGACTAAATTGCGGTATCATTTCTGGTCACTCCATACGCACATTAACGCACAGCTATTTGGAAGCTTTCACGAACTCAATATAAAAAGCTAAATGCATCCTAGTAACATGAATACTTGTGTACAATTATTAACCAGCAGTTGAAGTAACAAGATGGAAATGAAAAATAAGGTAAGAAATATATTCCTTCTACTTTCCTGTCAATTTACACATTATTTACCCCATGCCTCTGTAAATTCTCTGTCTTTACTAATATTACACATTGCACCCCTCTCGGGAGTCAACGTGGTGAAGTGGTCAAGCCGTCTGACTCGGGCTTCGAAGGCTGTATGTTCGATTCCTTCATTTCACGAGTGCATTTTTTCGGAGACTTCCGAGGGTCGTCGCTGTAGTTACGGAGTTCGTGCTTTGTGCGACGCTTTCCGCCCTGCGGAAAGAGACTGAGCCATACGGGATAAAAACCCGGTGCAATGCAGTCGACCCTGTCGACTTTTAAGCTACTTTTTTTTTTTATTGCGCCCACTCCCATACGAATCTGGCTACGCCTTGTACTTGTGTCCTTACCAGAAATAACGTGGTTTACTGGTAAGACTAGTTTGCTAGCGTGAATTCACTACATTTTCCCCAAAACATCAAAGAAATGTCGCCGCTTTCGATGATTTAAGTTGCTTTTGGACCTATCAAAGACATATTCCTTGGGTGGGGGTAAATATAAGACGGCAGGAAAAATGTCATAACGATGCAACAGAAAGTTTTCAAAATAATTGATCGTGAATGACGGCATTCATTTCTGGACATACTATAGTTGCACAGTTACATTCATCGGCATTTCCTACCTTTAGTTTATGAAACATGTGGTATTTCAGACTGCTGTCTGACGATTGTTACTTATTCTCTTCTGTGGAGTTGGTAATGTATACCACCCTTCAGGTAGTCTGGATGATCTGATTTACACTTACTTCTCTGAGTGCTTGTAAACAATGTCGTGGCCTCGTCGTAGCATATCTTTCGAAGGCTGAGGTAGTCTTTCGCTTTCATCATAACATCATCTTGTACAGCAGGTCTAATGTCTAGCGTCGCTCCCATCACCACACACTGAGAGACGTCAGCATGGCCGAATGGAAAAGACCGTGTGTTCTTAAGCATCCGTTGTGCTGATGCCGAGGTAAGGGTTCAACCCCTACACCGGACAGTTGGACTAAAATGTTCACCTGTCGTCCTTGACTTTGGGACGTAAATTACAAGTACATCTGAAGTCGGAGTGGGTTCACCTGATGGCGAGAGACACTCTTAATAGGGAAAGCCAATCCACACGCAAAATTCAGTCAAGCACTATTAGAAATAGTGTGTATGGACTACGCTTGAGTTAAAAGCGCAAAAGAAAAACCAAACTCTGGAAAGTTTCTCCATCCCTTGCAATTTCTCCCTTCTCGTGCACCTTCGTGATCAAGGCGTCATGTGTACATCTTTATGTTGTTTGACCCCTCCCTCTTTTTCCACGAACCATATTCCCATATCTGTTCTGTCTGAGCCACTGTGACTTTTCATATGACCGAAGTATTTTATTTCCTGGAAAACACACACACACACACACACACACACACACACGTACGTATGTGCGTATGTACGTACGTACGTACGTATGTACGTGTGTGTGTGTGTGTCGGTCGGTCGGTCGGTCGGTGGGTCTGTCTGTCTGTCTGTCTGTCTGTCTGTCTGTCTGTATGTATGTATGTATGTATGTATGTATGGACATCCTTGCCGGTCTCCCTGGACTAGGTGTTAAACGACTTTCTCCGTAATCCCATTTATCCACGTAGGGTAACGCAGCGCACGAGAATTGGTAGCGGTTCTCGCTGCGTTGGTGACTTACGGGATAAGTAAGCCAGCCGCCCAGAAAGCAATTGCAAACTACTGAGCTTAATCTTGCCAAGAAATCAATACCATCTGTAAAATGCTGGTGTTGATAGCGATGTCCTGTAAAGGATATGCGAGAAAAAAAAAATACAGTCCCTACAGTATGCACCTGTCGAGATTGTCACACAACGCCGCTTTACCATCCTATGAGACTGTCCCAGACTTCAAAATTTATGGACCGCTTAGAGAGAGTACAGAAGAATGAACTGCATTCTCTACAAGCACTGTACAAGACTGCCTAGCCTTGACATAAGATTACTCATAAAAAGCCTACAAGTAAACAAACCCCCACGGACTGCTTTATACCTGGGAACAGTTTAATTTTACACCAGTACAGATCACCTGCAGAGGTTATCATTCCAGCCAGACAGAAGGGCAGACGTGAAACGAACCAGGTGAATGCAGTCATTCACAGGAGAATGGTATGGAATGTCGGAGTGATAATGGAACGTGTCGGCTGGGCAAAAGTGTGAACCAGACCAGCGGTTGGGGAGAGGCTATTAATTACCTGTAGAAAGTGCAGGGTGTCTGAATGATAACAGAGACGGACGGCCGGCCGGCCAAACAGAGTAGCCTAAGGGCAATTAAAAACAGATGGACTGGCAGACTCAATGCAGTGTTAAGCGAACCCGCGTGAAGGAGTCAGATATTTCAGTCTCCACTGTGAAAGAGGTGTAGGGGTGGGCTGAATAAGTAACACCAGAAGGTGCGATTGAATGGAGGCAATTAAAATCCCGGGAATGTAAATTATAACTTGAAACAAACAGGGAGGCGCCAAAGAGATTAAGAGCATTTGTCGTACTTAAAATAAATACGCATGCATAAATCGATTCACTTTAGATTCGTAAAATTTTAAAACAGGTATGAACTATCTCCTTGTATACGTTTGTATTCCTAGGAATAATTTGATAATTTGGTGTGTCCAGTGTGTGTCGCGTGGTTACACACCCGCTTCACACGCGTGATCCGGGACTGTTTCCGGATCCAGTCAGGGATATGCACTACTGACGAGCTCAAACGAGGGCGAAACTCGAGTATAGTGCTTCCATATTGACGTGGATAGGCCTTAGGTTCATACCAGAATGCGATCGGCGTTGCCAGTAGTGGGTTGTGCTCAATATTTAAATTTCAAATCCCGAAACAACCACATAATCAATTGATTGTTGCTCACTGGATTTAGGAGGCCTGGTGTTCCTTGCCAGTGAGAAGTCCTGATCGTTCGGGTCCCATCGATTGACGGACGTCGGTCGCGGCGATTGGGCAATCTTGAGCATAGCCTACGATGGGTAGCGTTGTGATATTCTGTTGTGATAATTTGGTGTGTCCAGTGTGTGCCGCGTGGTTACACACCCGCTTCACACGCGTGATCCGGGACTGTTTCCGGATCCGGTCAGGGATATGCACTACTGACGAGCTCAAACGAGGGCGAAACTCGAGTATAGTGCTTCCATATTGACGTGGATAGGCCCTAGGTTCATACCAGAATGCGATCGGCGTTGCCAGTAGTGGGTTGTGCTCAATATTTAAATTTCAAATCCCGAAACAACCACATAATCAATTCCTAGGAATGTTATTTCTTAGTAACTTTGACGTATGGACTTTCAGTCGATGTTGGACCTAGGTTATTTCATGAACTATTATTGAATATATTGCTATAAATGTGTTATTTTTATGACAAGTAACCTTATGTTAGGCAGATCTCGGCAATGTTCTAGATATACTTTCATGTGTCTTGTCAGATGCTTGTCACTCATATGTAAACTAGTCTAGTCTCCTTTTGTTGTGTGCATTCTCTGTACAGAATATAGTCAATTGACTATATTTCTTTTTATTCTTACCACGGCAGTGGCTAAGTAGTAACTAAGCCGGGCAGACCAGAAATGCGGCTTGTCCTGTGTGGTTACTTTAAAGAGACTTGTTATATGTCTCATTTTGTATGTATACAATATTGTTACTAACTCATGAATTATGCTATTATGCTGAGTATCTTTATGTCTATTTTGAATTTGCATACTTTATGTGTATTTGATGTTCAATATGCAATTTTTCATATTGTACTCACTAGAAGGAATTGGGTGTTATGCTATTGTGTGCTTATGCGAAGCACGCATTGGCATATTGCCTATTGATTGTGTGTGTAACAGAGGCGTAGTGGTGTGGACATTACCTACACTCGGTATTAGGTGTATGGTCCACCTAACCCTTTCAGTGTGTTGTGAACGAGCGTTCACGGTAACTCACGGGGGTCTTTCACAGAGACTGATCACGGCATATAAGCCCGGAGATCAGGTACTATTATATCACCACCGACCCTTTAATCTGCTAAACTAACGGTTGAACAGAGCGGCTGTAAGAACTGGGGTCTGAATTAGTGACATGAACTTAGGACAAATGCATTCCTCATTACGGGACTTTATAAGAGATGGCAGGATTTGTAATTTCAGGCTTGTGAGACGATTGAAAAGTCTTCCCAGACTAGACAATAGGAGAGAGAGATAGAGGGGTAAGGAGGTGAACCTAGTTGAGCTGAAAGAGAGACTCGGCCAAACTGGTCATTGTATATGGGTGTGATAGATTGTATGTACTATTTAGGATTGTACTGATGTAGAAATAGATAATACACATTCTTGGTTATCTCTTCCAAGCACTCAACAGGAGCCCAGATCTTCCCGTGCAGTGACTGAGAGAGACCTGGTGGCGACAAGACAGAACTCTACTGTTCTGAACACCGCACTGCTGTTCTTGCTTATCTCAATTGGGAGCCTGGACACAGATCCAAATAGGATACTCCAGAGTTATGAATTTTATTTCCATCATTTCACTTTCATGGTTGCTGTAATGCATAAACTTATATGTGTTCACCATCATCACATAGACAACCATCATAGGTGTAATGATTATGATAGACAATAAACGTGATTGTAGTTTGTTTTAAACTCATAGTTATCTGTTACTTTCCAATTGTGCATACGTGCTTGTGTGTATGTACATTGATGGGGGATTACTTAGGTACAAGGGAGGGGAAAGCAGTCAGAGGGGATAATCTGTCCTGGCTAGAAATCCTTTTGGAGATGTAAACCTAGTCATCTAACTTTCCCCTTTCCAACTCCTTGGAGAATATCCAGCCCAGCTAATTTAACGAGTCATTTGTAGCTGTACGCTTGGATATTCATAGGCATAATCTTTATTTCAGTCATATAGATTTTGTCCAAAGATAATTTCTGACTATTTAGGGTTGTCAGCCAGTGATAAGCACACATAACTTGGTGGCGCGGCACCCCCACTTTCGACATAGATGCAGGAAATAAACTGTAACCTATTTTCTGTGTGGCTTCTGTGCTGAACATCTTCCTAATTTGTTTATTCACTGTTCATCTTTTATTGATATCCTATTAGCATACTCTCATATCCGACCCCCCAGATACTTGGTTCAAGCCTACTTACAACGAAATACCTAAAACCTGTGGAGGTAACATTACCTATCCAGCCAGTCTGTATGTGCTACTGCTGAAATCCTAATCTGATTACATCCTAATAATATACATCTCCACACATATGGAGTTCCAGAACACCCAGCTGTTTCTTGACTTGAAGAGGAGAATTAGAGGTCTGCAACATAGTCCCCGTGTAAGTGGTACTTTGGTAGGAGAATGGTCTGTAGGAACCTCGCGCTGACAGAAGCAAGCACATTTCAGTGCTCCGACAACATACATGCCTTCACGTCGGTAGTCACAGCCTTCTAAAGGATCTCCAGCCAACGATATTTTTTTGGGAGTCTCCGTGGCGAAGCAGTCAAGCCGTCTGACTCGTGCTCCGAAGGTTGTGGGTTCGATTCCGGGCGGCATCCTTTAGTTCACGAGTGCATCTTTTCGGAGACTCCTGAGGGTTGTCGCTGGAGCTACAGAGTTCGTGCTTTGTGCGACGCTTTCCGCGCTGCGGAAAGAGACTGAGCCATATGGGATAAAAACCCGGTGCAATGAAGTCAACCATGTCGACTTTTAAGCGACTTTTTTTAAGCGACTCCTTGCACTAGTATTTCAATCTTTGAGAGGTCTGATGTAATGCTGCAGCTAAACATCATTGAGGTTTGTTTGCTTCAAGTTGTGTCAATTTGAATGTTCTAAATAAAACTACATCGTTCCAAATTGCTGTCATAGCTTGTCATAGATAACAGATGGCGTTAATAACAAGTAGGGATAGAGACAACACACTATTTGAACGTTAACGGCTATGAATCACGTGAACAAAGGCCCGCCTGAGAGGCGATAGCTAGGTAAACAAAGCGTAGAACGTGGGACGAAAACACTCTGCATGGACGGTCGCTATTGAGAGGCAGAAAGAGCATCGATGTACACTGTTAGAAATAGAGCAGGAATACTTATAGGCTAGAGTGTCCGACTGGATGAGGCGATCAGACCTCTGAAGTAGACGAAAACGATGTTTTCTCCCGTTTGACATACTAGTTTGGTCATCAGAGATAGGAAATGTAGACACATCCTGCTGAGGCTGGCAGTCCAGATAATCCACGTTATACTCGCCTGGTGGATGCCAGGTCTGGGAGTGTATGATGACATTTCAACACAACATGGTGTTGTGGCGAGGAAAAAGGTTTGATTTCCTACATGGTGCTTTGTCATTTCTTTGTATATCATATGACATTCTGTGAGAGCGAGCTGAACCAATGTGTATACACAACGACCTAGACATCCTAAAGTCACAGAGGTTCATGAAGCTCTCAACTTTGGCCAAATACTCCCAAAGCACGTGCATTAATCACCTCTTACAGCGAAAGTCCAGCTTCTGGTTTCCACGTTGCAGAACTTTTAAGCGAACAGGAGAATGAGCAACAGCGAATCTCTGGTGCTGTAAAACCACACTGCTCCAAATAAATGCATCCATGCAATGGAAGTATGCCTATATCTGAAAAAGAGTACAGTGGTACCTCGGGTTACGAACGACTCAGGTAACGAACAATTCAGGTTACGAACAACAACTTCGAAAATTGTATGTCTCGGGTAACGAACAGTGCCTCGGGTTACTGAACGAAGGCGAGCCAGAGAGCGCAAGGTGTAACGTTGGAGACAAACGATCGCGTACATTACAAACAGTACTACAGATGAGCTTGTGGATCTTTAGAATGAACAGCTAGACATTAAAGGTGGAGCAGTCGTCCGATGATGAGGAGTCAGTGACCGTTTCAACTGCCAGGATTAAAGAAATCTGCAGCAAGTGGGCAGACGTCGAAGACTTCATTGTGAACCATCATCCAAACACACTTGTTGCTAACAAGCCCTATGCCCCTGTATGTGATGAATGATAACACGAAGGCCCACTTCAGAAAGATTCTCCAGCAAAGGAAGCGACAAATGTCCCATGATAGTTTCTTGGTGCAGAAAGATTCCTAGTCGGCTGCTAAGAAACAGCGACAAGATACTCCTAAAACTAATGATTCAGAATAACAAAGAAAGTGACAAATTTCCCATGATCGTTTTCTTGATAATAAAGATAGACTAAATCTCTTTTTATTTCACATTTAATTCATGTGGTTGTTTTCTTACTCTTTATTTAAAACGTGAAGTACACGTATTCTTTGCGTTTTGTCAGGTAAACGAAAGGATGTTAATACAAAAGAATGGTTCTTTCATCTTGAAACGGATTGACTTTCTTTCATTGATTTCAATGTTTCGGGTTACGAACATTTCGGGTTACGAACCGAGTTCTGGAACGAATTAAGTTCGTAACCCGAGGTACCACTGTATAGTGATCGCTCTGAGATGGGCTCGCAGGCGGGTTCAGTACTAGGTCCTCAATCTTGAAAGGTTTCAACCACTGAACTGAAAACGACAGTGACATTTCTTCTTCTCCTTCATCCAAGAAGACTACCTCACCACACAAGAGATCAAGGAGACATGTTATATCGTTAGAGACCAATGGTTTATGAAAAAATTCACCAGCCCTATGCTAAGATCGAACCCATCTGAGGCTAATGGTGTAACCTCTCCAATATTGCAGATAATGACATTTTATTTCTAGCAAATGAAACAAGACAACTAAAATATATGTCTTCCAGGCTGCCTTATAATTTTACTTCTATGGTAGCTGGACCCGCTGATTATTATGCAGTAGGATACATTTGAACTATGTGGTGTGCTGTCATGTTATCTATGTCACAAGGACATTTGCTGTAGAAACATGTTTAACTCATGCTAGTCGATTACGTAAAATAAAACCAATGAAAACATACCCTGATTACTCATCTGTAAAATTCATTCCCAAGAAGACACTTTTATTGCATTTGACAAAAGAAAGTGCACATTTACACACGTACAGCAATCTATAGCAAATATGAAGAGCTCAGAACAACTGTGAAGAAGCATGTATTATGAATATATTATAAGTTTACATTTAAAATGTACACAGCAACCTATGTAAACGATGAGAAATGTTTACACTCACAATGTTGTTGTAAATACATTGTAAAATTGTGATGATAATGATATTCATATATGATGGTATTTTATAGGATGAGCAATCTTACAGTTTCCACATTAAAGCTTGCATGCTCTTCACATATTAATTGTGTTATATTTTATACTTCGTTTTATAAAATGTTCCTTGCACTAAAATTAAATCTCACCATCATCATGTGCCCTACCATAGGCATTCATGCATCTTTACATATCTTGGCCCTGGGTGTTCTGGATAAATTATGCAGATGTTATTCTTCCATACCACCATTTTGGGCCATCCAGCACCATTTCTGCTTCTGCAACTTCCACGCTGATCTTTCCAGTCATCATGATATTTTTCAGTGCTTCTCTTCTCAATACATGACCAAAGAACATTATTGGTCTCCTTCATACAGTTGTATATAATGTTTTACTTTTAGTAACCTTTCCAGTCAATCGTAGTTAGTTACTCTGGCAGTTCAGGGTGTTTGCAAGATTTATTGCCATACAGCACAACAGGTTCTGTAGAACATTTCTATGCTCTCTTTAAATGAAATCTAGCTTCTGGTAAATTACATGAAAACATAGAACTAAAAAGTTCTGGCAATATAATGTAAAACAAAAATGTTTTAATACCTTGTTAATGAAGATATAATATGTATTCTTTGTTGTGGCTAAATGTCAAACATTTTATTTATACAAATGTCTTATGAATACTATGTTTTTAATTTGAAATCCTAACTTTCAAAATTCAAATTATATCATTGAAAAACTGATTTATATTTACAATGTTAACAGATGCAATAGTACTGAAACATTTAACAAAAAAATTCATTGCCTGTTAATTCTAACACATCACTTGGATGTAAACTTTGGATACAAGCTTACACATCCGAACAAATACTGTGGAAGTGCAGTATCAAAAGAAAAGAAACCTGGCTTTTTTTTCAGCGGGTGGTCCAATATCTCGATCTCTGACATAACCTGAAACACATTAAACAATCATCTGGCATTTTCTATGAAAAGTAGTCGGTCATGTCATTAATATGTATTATGGAAACCTACGACATATAGGATAGGGGGCTGCTATAGCTCAGTGCTCCAATATCTTGGTCTCCGACATAACCTGAAACACATTTAAACAATCATATGGTATTTTCTATGAAAAGTAGTAAGTCATGTCAGTAGCATATATTATGGAAAACTACAGCATATAGGGAGCAGCTATAGTATAGTGGTAGCTTGTCTCTCAGACTTGCGCTCACGGTTTGAATTCGTGTCGAAGCAGATTTTTAAAATTCACCTGGGCTCACAGGTCAACGGTCTAAAACAGTGTTTCCCAACCTTGTTTGTACTATGCTCCACCTAAGCCTTTCTAAAATTCTTATGCCCCCCCCCCCGCTCCGCACCGCCCCCCGCGCCCCCATCCCCGCTCCGCCCAGCCCCCCCCCCCCCCCAACATTATTTTCAATATTCAAAAATTGAAATGTTCACTAAAGAAACTTGATTCATAGGTTTTAGGAAGAAATCAATAGGAAATTATTGAGCTCTCTTACAGAAAGTAAATTTTTAAAACATATAATGGAGAACTGAAATTCAAGTACAAAATAATTTTAATGAAAGATTTTTCTATATTATTTTAATTATTTATTATTTAAATTTAGTGAGATCCTTGCGCTTGATGCTTGCTGCAAAGAAATCTTATGTCAAGTTCCAATTTAGTTAACTTCCGTATCAAGTCTCACCGTTTTGTTATATCCAGCCGATTTCTTCCATTCTCGAATTACCCCCCTTAACAATCGAATTGCCCCCCTGTGGGGCGTGGGCCCCCACGTTGGGAAACACTGGTCTAAAATGTGTACCATGAAATGTCATAGGAAGTAAAGACGGCCAGCATGGTATTGAACACATCCCTCTACTAGAGTGCCGATTGGTCTATAAAAATTCAGGGCTTACACCAAATGCCCAATGCGACCGCAAGATGTATTCAAAAGGCCCCTTACCTTTTGTAAGCACAAGTGAAAAGAAAGAAGCTCCCATGCAAGCCAGTTTAAAAAACTATCAAAAATTATCTGCATCCTCTTAATTACCTGAACTTCTTACCTAATGCTTTCCGTTTCAATGTGGCTTCTTTTTTAATCTCCTGTATGGCTCTTTCATCATCATCCTGTGAATGTTAATGAACCGTGAACATGTGTTTTTAACATGCCTGTCAAAAGTAATTTTTTTAAAATTTGCAACACATAAATGATCTGACGTAGGCCTACCTTGTTTATGAATTTTTGACTGTACTGTTTGTTCACAGCTTTGGTTAAATACCATCAAACATGGAATTTCTGTTGATAGCTATATTTTTTTACAATTTACCTAACAAGTGGTGAACTAAATTGTCATCCTCTTTGTAATATAATCAAGATATATATATATATATATATATATATATATATATATATATATATATATATATATATATATATATATATATATATATATATATATATATAAGAGAATGTTTGTGTCTTTGTGTATGTGTCCTTTATGCGTTCGCGAACAGTCCATCCAATTGAGATGACATTTTCTACAGATGTTCTTCTTATTCCCGGGCAGCCAACTGGCATAGTTTGTTAGTTTACAAACAGTTATTTACGTAATAAATTAACATTAATTAAAATATTTCAAGGGGACTTAACTTAAGAAAAGTTATATCAAGGGACATTACTTTAGTAGCATTGCTATGTTATGTAATTTAAATAATTGTATTTTTCTAGAAGTTTTATAAAATGTTTATCTACAGTTATCTACAGGCATATGCGTTATAATATAATGATAAAATCTTTAAGGCATTTTCAAAGTTTTCATAAAAATAATGCGCCTATTTTAGATACGTGAAAATGTTCTAACTCATCTTTTTATTTCTCTTCGACGTCTGGTATGCGGGCGGGGCGACGCCAGGCGTATGGACTCCTAAGGGACATCCCCTGCCCCTTCCCTAGCAGGCAGGCTCTACTTGGGTGACCGATTATATCCTGCCGTCATATCTAACCAGCTATGAATAATACAAAGAATTATCGCCGAAGCAACGGAGTACGTGCTTTGTGCTTGATACCTTTGACAACAGCTAGCGGGGAGAGAATGAAGCGGAGGAGGGGACTGAGCACGTATGGGAATGTCCTGAGTGCAGTGATGTCGGTTCTTGACTCAACTCAACTTAACTCTTCGACAGCACATTACATGTTTTACTCTTATTTATTTCTTTCCCACATCAAATTAAATGTTTTTCTTCTTCTATGTAATGTAAATTTTTTTAAAAACATTTCCATATGTATGGCACGTTACACCCACGTTGGGTATTTATGATGACCATGTTAAACATTGCCTCAACGAGTCATATATTATTGATTATTTTTCATCAAAGAATTGCTTCATAAGAGATGTTGGATGAAAGAATGTATGAGAGGAAATAGAGAAGAAGGGCAGAGTGTCAGACGGGTCTGCGTGCCCAATTCTTAACCCTTTGAAAATAAGATTTTCGTTCGTAAAAAAAAATGTAATTTTTTGTGAGAGAAAGTTAGTTGCATATCCTTTGCAGTACTCTGCAGTCAACCCAACGCCCACCATTTATTGGCTGTTCGTGATATCTTGGTAAGTTTACTTTCAGTACTTTCACGTTGCATTTTTAGTTATTGGAATAAAGATAGATCTCTTCCAATCATATTTTCTACTGTCAATCTAACTATCTATTTTTCTATTCTATCTATATTTTTAATTTTCTATTTTTATTTGCACAACAAGTCATATGCGCTATAAACAAAGTGATAAAAACTTTAAGGCATCTTCAAAGTTTTCATAAAAATAATGCATCTATTTTAGATAGGTGTTGGATGGACAGACAGACAGACAGATGGCCGGGTCGACAGACAGACAGAAAGACAGACAGACAGACAGACAGACAGACAGACAGACAGACAGACAGACAGACAGACAGACAGATAGATAGATAGATAGATAGATAGATAGATAGATAGATAGATAGATAGACAGACAGACAGATAGATAGATAGATAGATAGATAGATAGATAGATAGATAGATCCCCGCCAGGAGATGGGCGAAGCCGGGCCGGGTCAGCTAGTGTATACATATATATACGACGACAAAAAGAACAATCGTCTCAGAATTATATTGACAACATTCAGAATACTATCACACTGACAGCTGACTTAGCTAATGAGCAAAAACAAGATCCTACATTACAAATTTGTTTTAAAAGCATTCAAGAACCGTCTAAACAAGCTAAGCATAGTAATTGGCAATTTATTTTGGACAATAATAGTTTATCTAGATGGTACAACAAAGGTCCAACACTTCTATTACAAACAGTGTTACCTACCAAATATCGCAGTGAAGCACTGAAGCTTGCGCATGATTCGCCATTTGCGGGTCATATGGGAATTGCCAAAACTATTCACAGATTGTTGGCACAGTTTTATTGGCCTGTTAAGCCAAAGATATTGCGACACATGTTCGCTCATGTACATTGTGCCAAAGAACCACACAAAAAGGCAAACATCCCAAAGCTCATGTTCAGAAAACTGATCTGGCATCACGCTCATTTCAAAAGATTGCTGTGGGTATTGTTGGTCCACTAAATACTACTACTGATCGTTGTAATCGGTTCATCTTAACCATGATTGATCTCTATACCCGTTGGCCAGAGGCTATTCCACTCAAACACATCACCAGTAAATCCATCCTAGATTCATTATTGTTAATTTTCAGCAGGATAGGATTCCCAGGGTGTATATTGTCTGATAGGGGTAGTCAGTTCATATCTACGGCTACCCAAGCGGCAATGAGAATTACTAGGTATTCCACAAGCTTTTAGTTCACCTTGACACCCAATGACAAATGGGGTCAATGAAAATTACAACGGGGTCCTTAAACGAACCCTAGCAAAAGTTGCAGCTGAACGACCTAAAGATTGAGATATTTTATTGCCTGTAGTACTATTTGCATACCGTGAGGTACCACAATCAAGTACGGGGTTTTCTCCGTTTGAACTTGTGTACGGCGCGAATCCTCGTGGTCCATTGATGTTATACAATGACATGTTGACGAACAAAACATATGACCACCCGAAAAGAGAAGCCTATGAAATGGTTACTCAATTGAGAGACAAAATCATAACAGCTTGTCAAATTGCAAAATCAGCACGCGAAAAGGCTGGGGGAAAATACAGGCAGTATGATAACAGAAACGCCAAGACAATAGTCTTGAAATAAGAAGACGAAGTTTGGTTGTTACTACCCGACCCTCGTGATTGTCTTGTCACTTCATGGCAGGGTCCATTTAGAGTCATCAGAAAAGTCAGTGATGTGGATTATCTCATTGATGTCAAAATTAAACATAAAATTGACCACATTAATATGTTAAAACCATACATTGCACGTGACACTTACACATCACAGGTGATACAACAAATACCACACAGAGTTGCAGCGGCGTATTGGGTAATTAATGAACAACAGGAAGACGCCATTACAACCAAATACCAACTCCAACAGTTAATAGTGACAACGGTTGGCAATCCATACAAATAAATCAAAACCTGTCTGCACAAGATAAAGAGAAACTTGTTTCAGCGATACAAGAATTTAGTACAATTTTTTCTGATAAGCCAGGACAAACATCGCGTATCAAACACAAAATCACATTACTTTCTGATATTCCAGTAAAAGTGAAACCATATCCTATTCCGATACATTATCTAGAGAAAGTTACAGCAGAAATATCTGAACTAGATCAAAGTGGTATCATTAGGAAGTCCATTTCTACCTACAGTTCTCCGGTAGTGATTGTGAAAAATAAAGATGGTTCACTGCGTCTATGCGTCGATTACAGAAAAGTGAACGCGTTAACACTCCTTGATGCAGAACCAATGCCAAATATTGATGAATTAATCGAAGGCATGGCAAACTCTACACTCTTTTCAAAGATTGATCTCACCAAGGGATATTGGCAAATCCCGATGGATGAAGATTCCATGCATATCACAGCTTTTAGCACTCCATTAGGTCTATATGAATGGGCATATCTTCCATTCGGTCTACAAAATGCACCAAGTACATTTATGCGCATGATGAGAAAATTACTCCATGGTATTTCTAACGTCGCTACGTATATGGATGATATCTGTATCCATACTACAGATATAGACACACATGTGAAAATTCTAAAACAAGTATTTCAGAGAATACAACAACACGGTCTTAAAGCTAAGCCGAGCAAGATTGAAATGGGTTTCACTGAAATACAATTTCTTGGTCATAGAATTTCTTATGGGTTTCGTAAAACAGATCCACAGTTTGTTACCAAAATTCTTAACATCAAACCACCAAACACTAAAAAAGAGCTGAGAAGTTTATTAGGTCTTATTAACTACTATTAGAAATGTATTCCTAATTTTGCTGATATGACAGCAACATTTTCTGAACTTCTAAAGAAAGGTCAGCCTACGAAAATGGTCTGGACAGATGATCATGACAAACTTTTGCGGCAGATAAAAACTCTGTTTAGTACGTATCCTATTCTGAAACTGCCTGATATTACGAAAGATTTCGTGCTACAGACAGACGCAAGTTTTCATGCAATTTAAGCGGTGTTACTTCAGATACATGACGGCAAATTACATCCTATTCTTTATTTCAGAAAGAAGTTGTCAGATACGCAGAGAAATCATGCTATCACTGAACTTGAAGCTTTAGCTCTAATTGAGAGTATAGAGAAATTCTCTAGATATCTTCTTGGGAGGAAATATTCTGGTCTCAGTATTCTGTCACAATAAACCATTGCAAAGCTTTAATTCTGGTACTCCTAAGAACTTCCAGAATACATCGATGGGCTCTGTTCTCTTACTCAAAGGTGTGTCGTGCCAGTTTATATACTAGTATTTTATATTATTTTGTGGGTGATTAATAGGGGGCCATAACGTCGCACTTAGCATTGCATATGACTCATTGTGTCGGCACTGCTATTTGTCAGGGTTTAGTGATCGCGAGGTAGAAAAATGATTCCAAACATTATTAAAGGGGGAAGGGGGCATACTGCCTCTATATAGCGGGTGCCCGATCTACGTCATGAGAAAGAATGTCGTTAGTTAGGTGGTCGTTATGGTAGGTGTAGGGTAGATAGATAGATAGATATGATAGGTAGGTTAGATAACACCCCCGCACCTGGAGGAGATGGGCGCGCAAGCCGGCCCGGGGTTAGGCTAGTGTTCTGTGTGTGTATGTGGGTATATATAGATTATATATTAATATAGTAGTAAGATCATAATAGATATATTAATATATATATATATATATATATATATATATATATATATATATATATATATATATATATATATATAATGTCAATGTTTGTAAATAATGAATGTTACTATTGAAATTGTACAGCTATTAATTAACTAACAAATATGTATAATGAAAGCTTGTGCACATACAATAATTTAATATGTTCTTATTTGTGACGTTACCGATCTACACATGTGTAAGTTTGCGATCTGTTCACAGCAATTTGATTTCATCAGACTGGTTTCACATGGGTGGATCTCGCATCAAGTTTCCAAATATACCTTCCATCTGATGTCTTGCGTGAAATAGGTTAGGATAGTCACCTAAATGTCTCGTTCATCATGCTCAGTTCAGTCCATTGAATTTCATTTCTGTTTCTTCACACAGATCAGATCAGTCGCCATGAGATAAGATGAGTTGAGTTGAGTCAAGAACCGACATCACTGCATTCGTGGCATTCCCCTAAGTGTTCAGTCCTCATCTTCAACAGCCAGGAAAGAGTTCTAATACTAACGGTGCCCATTGCAATCTGATTATACGTCCGTGCATCTGAGCGAGGACTGTCGACCAGATCCTCTGACCACCCCCTGCTGCTGCATTCTTTCTAGACCATGATAGTCTATCTGTTCTTCTGCATTATTCACATGCTCCCAGAGGGCCTTCACCACATCTGCCTTATCGTGCATCAAATCACCCCTTAATGATGCTGCGCCAGCCAATCTGTTTGCATGTTCACTACCAACCACACCAGAGAGTCCTATAGAAAAAATCCAGTGAATGCTCACAACCCACAACTTCTGAATAGATGCACGCCATTCTACATGAAGCATACTAGACTCCACCTTCGAAATCATGCTTTGCCAATCAGTTGCAATCACAACATGCATATACTTTATTCCACAACTAGCGGGAAAAAATAAGTCGTTATATTATACTGAATGCAAACTACAATGGGTTTAAAGCACTCTCTCTCTCTCTCTCTCTCTCTCTCTCTCTCTCTCTCTCTCTCTCTCTCTCTCTCTCTCTCTGGGGGGGGGGGGGGGGTCTCCTCGTGCCTTTCAGCTTTCCCTCTAGTGTGGTTTTCAGCAGGATATTATATCCTTGGATGTGTGAGAAGTATTTTATTTGTCTCATTTAGGAAGTCTCTGTCAATTCCTAATTTGTTTAGGATTTTTTATTTATCATCGCCTCTTTCTGTTATATGCACCGTTGACTTTATCATTCAGTTGCCTGTCCTATGCACAACTTTTCCCCCATAAAATTGTGCCGAAAAATCTCCCTGCTATAACTTGATGTCCTGCCTCTGTCGCTATCATGTGTAAATTGTCTGTGACACATTGAATCCATCTACAGGGTGCACCAAAAAAAGTGAGACCATCTTGTAGCATACGAGTTATTTAAAAATGTAATTCAGTTAATTATATTGTTTCATGTAATTTTGTTTGCCAAGTATTTAGCTAATCAGAAATCATGTTCAGTGTGTCCTCCTTGCTTCTCAATGAGTTTTTTCTAAGCGTCGACGCCACTCGTTTATGCTACTGTCAATAAAGCGCTGCCCCAGATATCTCCCTTCTTCAATTATTGTCAACTTGAGCTGCTCAACTGTGGTAAATTTTCGCCAAAGTTAGACTTTTTCTTGCAAAGCACCCCATATGGCATAATCTACTGGGTTTAAATCAGGACTGTTCGGTAGCCACATGTCTGCTCGATGAAGTTAACATTCTCCTGACGAAGAAAGTTGATCATATTTCTAGCTGTGTGAGAAGGAGCTCCGTCTTGCTGTAATATCCAGTTATGGCGACCACATGTCGCTTGAATTACAGGCAGTAAACCTTGTCTCAGAACATGTTCACAATAGTATTCACTGTTTACTTTGGCGCCTGGTTCAACGAACACAATACTAGTTTTCCCCATTCGAGACACACAACTGATACCATGATACCGCAGCTGAAATGGTCAAGTTCTCGTATAAGTCGACTTTCCTGAACTTGTATTTTCTTTGTTTCAACGGAATAAACACGGTCATTTTGAGAATTAACTGGAGTGGCAACGGTGAATGTCTTTTCGTCTGTAAACCAGATGCTTCGTACACTTCTCTCATTAGGAAACCGCTCAAGTAGCTGCCGACTGCGTTGCAAGCGTTTCAATTTGACATTTTCATTGAGCTTCTGCCCGATCACACGCTTGTACGTTTTGGATTGTAAATCTTGCTTAACAATACGTCGAACCGACGACCGTGGTATACCAGTTCTCTTTCTATTTCCCGCGGACTTTTGTGACTGTGAGGATCATCATCTTGACTGCATATCAGCCCACTCACCTACTCAATAATCTGTTGTGTTCTGGCAGATTTTGATCTACCACTTCCGGGTTTACGTTCTGTTGTACCGTCGTTGTCAATTTTATTGATAACCCGACTGACATTAATTATATGCTCCAGGCTTTGTTTGGAAACTCATTGGTCATTCTCCTAGCACCCCACTATTTTTCAATTCGCAAATGTTTAATCAGAATACGGTCTTCCGCGGTAATTTTTTTCATCCTTGGTAAACAAATTTAACCCTGCTGGTGTAAACAATTGGCATATTAAAATCCAAAGATGGCGCCCGGAAATTGTCGAAATAAAGACATCATATAGCTAAATAGGTAAGTAAGTAAATGAATTAATGAGTAAACAATTTAAGCTATTATGGATACAGTTAAATAAATTTTGATGTAATTATATTACTTTTTAAGCGATGTTCTCACTTTTTTTTGGCCCACTCTGTATGTTCTGGTTTTCCTCTTTTACACCTCTTCGATTCGATTTCTCCATAATTATCTTCTCTAGACTTTCACCATAGTTTTCTTCATATCCAAAAATGTCTATGCATTCTCTTTTCTATAGTCACGTCTTTACACCTTAGAGTTCTAAACATACTGAAGAAATGTCATTTGGACTTAGATCCTGAATACACATCCATTTTGGATGGACTATATTTGACACTTTTGAAAATGAGCACATGAAGACGGTAGAGAATACACTCGCACACATCAAACACTGCATACAATTATACCTCAGTATTCGTCCACAAGGGGCAGGCCTTGCACTGTGTGCACTTCTGACCTTATCATGGCCGCGGTATGCTGGCAGAAATGATTGTAGGTGATCTAAATAAAGAGGAGACATGATCACATCATGAATTAAATGGTGACTGTTATTTATATGTGCATTTGAAGTGTAAGTGCAAATATTGCTTTAATGTTAAAGTGCTTCAAATTATTCTCTCAACCAGTGGTCAGTTACAGAAGAAAATAAGGGCTTTTCAACTTAAATGTTACAGAAAAGTTCTAAGAATATTATGGACATAGAAGAAGAAAAATACTGACATTCTACATGATCTGAAAATAAAGAAAACTGACTCATAAATAGCATCGTGTCTCAGAAACTAATATTTTTGGGCTATATTAAACGCCACAGTGGCTCTAAAGAATAAAGATGGAAGGCATGGTTCTTGGAAGAAGAGGCAGTTGTCGAGCAGACGGATACGGGATATTGCCGACACTTGGGCATTTGGGTGCATGAGGAAAGATAAATGGCAAACAGATCCAGAAACTTTTGAGCAGGCTGTAATGACAGCTATATTCTGCAAAGGTTTGTGAAACCTGGACTGTTCATCAGCGACACGCTAGGAAATTAAACCACTTCCACACAGTCTGCCTTAGGAAGCAACTGAAAAATTAAATGGCAAAACAAGATCCCAGACACTGAAGTCCTAGAAAGAGCGTCCATGCCCAGTATCCACACTCTACTAATGAAGAATCAGATTCGCTGGGGTCAAATGTTGCTGTATGTAGCCGGGGCGCAAGTGTTGGGGTGAGAGCCCAACATTGCTTAAATACCCCAATAGCTCGTGAATACATAACCTCTGCAGCAAAAGTCCAACTCCTGGCCTTCACGTGGCGGAACTGTTTTTACTAACAGGAGAAGGGGCGACGGCGAGTTTATGGCGCCGAAAAATAACCAGTATGCTCTAGATGTGTATGCACGTACATGTATGCGCAGACACGTGTGTGTGCGCGTACACATCTAAACTCGAGTGAGACCACAGTCTGCTCTAGCAAAGGAAAGGTGCTGAAGACGGAGGCAACCAACCAGGAGGCGCACCACAGAAATCAGGATGCCACGCAATTACGCAAAATGGAATATGTCGACTACTGCTAAATGTTATGGTGCTCGCACTGCTTTGGACCCCCCGGCAGGTGCAGTGCTGGGCTCTATGTCTCGAAAGGGTCCAACCCCAACTACTGGAGGTCTTTCTCAGATGTCCTGTGGAGCCAGGGGACATGAGAATAGGACGACTGGCCATACTAAACAAAGACTTAAAATAATGCACTGGAATGCGGAGGGAGTCAGCAACAAAAAAAAACATAGAATTAGAAAACATCCTGGACCAAGAAAAAGTAAGCGTATGTTGCTTGTAAGAAACTCACCTCAACGAAAATATATCCTTCAAAATCAGAGGCTATCAGTGTTACCAATCTGACCGAAAGGACAGGCGAAAAGGGTGGGATACTGGTCCCTTGTAAAAAATAACATCATTGCTTCCCAAATCGAAGTCTACATGGAAGGGGCTGAGTAACAGACACTTAAACTTAAGACAGGCAATACAGACCTGCATCTGATCAATTACTACTGTCCAAGGCACTGGACACACTACCATTAACAGAAAAACTGATTGTGTGTATCGATTTCAACAGCCACTCGCAGAGCTGGGGCTATGATCACATGGACCAGAGAGGAGAGAGACTGGAAGACTGGCAGGATGAGAATAGATTCATCTTGATTAACAAGCCGTCCGACCCACATACTTTCTACTCAAGATCATGGCACACTACAACTACACCTGACCTGGCTTTTCATTCACCAGACCTGGAGTGGAACATTACACGAATTGTTGGGAAACAACTTGGTGGCAGTGACATAATACACCCTTAATCTGTGGAACAACAATTGTCACTTCTGTGTGTTCCACACTTCAACACAAATTTCCACTCCCGGGCTAGTTTCTCAAACCTGTCCTTCCCCAGTAACTGGTCGCTAGGTGCACCACCCGTCCTTTTAACTGCGTCGAAAAATCTTGACCTGTCGACCTGCGACCACACCATGCGATTGCCTCGTCACACACACCTGTCTTCAACGCGCACAGGACTGACCCGCTCCTGTCGTAAACAACTTTTTGTCCACGCGACTTTTCACCTGTGCTGACCTCTTCTTGACCTGTCTGCGTTAATTCTCTGACGCATCCACTAGACTTCAGCAATACTGTCGGGTACTGTCGTAATCAGCCCCCCCCCCTCTCCGAGTGAGCAATGGTATTTTCACCTGGTTTCTCGTGAACTCTGTATTAATTCTTCCACGCTTTTGAAACGAGTTGTCTGCTGGATATGGTGATAATTGTGCGCCTGACTAATGTCTCTGACTCGTTATCCTCTCCGAGCGAAGAGTCCACATAAAATCTTTATATAACACCAGGTTACTTGACCGAACGTAGCCGTCAGAAAATCTTTACTAAGCGACGAGCTCCCATAATCTTTCTATATCGAGTTCCTTGACCGGAGAGCACCCATAATCTTTCTTTCAGCGACGAACCCTCATAAATCTTGCGTGACACAAACTCTTTTGTACCACACGAAGAATGTTGTTGTTTAGGGTCTAATGCTTCTACTATCTCACTGCAGAGTGGAAGCTGAGCTATCCACCGATCTCATACTACAAGTCACCACTGCAGCACACATCCATCACTCAGTGAATAAAATTGAATTTGCGCACATAATATTCCTTTAATTCTGAATTAACACGGACACACGTAACATATAAATCCAGGAACAATAATTCTCTCAGAATATATCTTCATCCCAATGGAACACTTCGAATAACACTGCCTCTCAAGGCCTACTAAATCTCATCCCACACGACAGGTATACTAGCCTCTCTCCAGGCCCGACTCAATGTAACCCACTCTGGGTCTCGAATTCCACTCACTATCCCTGGAAAACCACAGTGCGGAGTTCTCTTCCTAACTCCCTCACGATTCTTCCCTTTTTCATCCCACCGACCTACTCCTCGTCGGGTCTCAGCTCAACTGCCCAAAACGATCCGACCCTCTCTCGGTCTCAACTTCAACTGTTCCCGTCAATGTTTCCCACTGTCTTTTTAACCCTTCTTGCAACCCTCCACAGGCTCCACACAACACTACTCCCCCAGCCTAAAACTGTCTCTCCCCCTCCCCCCATCCACACTAGCGGGCTGAAAACCCCTTCACACCCCTTAACTCACTGTCTCCAACTTTCGTCTATTCTTTCTCATGCCCGGTCACTTGTTTATGTACTAGCAAGGTCACTCTCCTTAATGTCAGTGAACCCAGGCATATGTCACATATTTAGGCAAACCTTCTGGCCTAGACAGACGACAGTGGAAGATACACTCTTTGGACCGCTGTGTGAACTAAAGTCTAAAGACAGTTAAATTCATACAAGAGACAACATTGCCGTTACAGACATATTTCTAGTGATTATTTGGTTGTTTCGGGATTTGAAATTTAAATATTGAGCACAACCCACTACTGGCAACGCTGATCGTATTCTGGTATTAATCCTAAGGCCTATCCACGTCAATATGGAAGCACTATACTCGAGTTTCGCTCTCGTTTGAGCTCGTCAGTAGTGCATATCCCTGACCGGATCCGGAAACAAGCCCCGGATCACTGGCGTGTGAAGCGGGTGTGTAACCACGCGGCACACACTGGATACCAAATTATCACAACAGAATATCACAACGTTACCCATCGTAGGCTATGCTCAAGATCGAAAGAAGAAGAAGAAGATTCGCTGGGCTGGTCACTTAACTCGCATGCCAGATCATAGGCTCCCTAAACAAATTTTTTACGGCGAGTTGCGTTGTGGTAAACTCTCCCAAGGCGGCTAGAGAAAACGCTTTAAAGACACTCTGAAAATCTCACTGAATGCTTTTGGAATTCATCATGACACCTTGGAGACTGCAGCCAGAGACCGAAATTCGTGGCATGTATCATTACTGCAAGGGTACAGTCACGTAGTGAGGACAACCAGGACTGCAAGAGCTGTGAAGAAAAGGCAAGACAGAAAAACCACGGCAGGAAATCCTCCTCAAGAAACGTCAAAAGCATTGTTTGTCCACATTGTCAAAGAACATTTCGAGCCAAAATAGGCCTTATCAGACATCTTAGAACTCACGGCTCCATACTTTCAACCCCACTGGATGAAATGAATGGTCATCATCATTCTTGATGGACAAACAACACACATTCTGCAAAGGACCTGCTCAGTCAATCATGTGTCATGCTGGAAATCGTGGGAGATCATGACTCGCCATATCACTCGATCACCAGAGTCGTGGATCAGCTCAGTGTTCCTGTCTCGACCATGTCATGTGGCCAAGCCATCCAGGTATTTACTTCTCGGTCTTCCCCTTCGTCTGTTCCCTTCGATCTTGCCAGTTGTCACCAAGTTCTCTAATCCATGTCTTCTCATTACATGTCCAAAAATTTTGACTGTCTACGTATAATTTCTCTAATCAATTTACGATTTTCATGTGTCTCCTGTAGTATTTGGTCATTGGTTTTTCTGTCTGTCCATGGTATTCTTTGCATTCTCTTCAGGAACCACATTTCTACAGCCATCAGATGTTTTTTCAGCTTGACTGCTCATTGTCCAAGTTTCACATCCATACAAAAGAACAGGCTCTATATAGCTTCTCAACACTCTTTTTCTCGTTTCAATTGACATCTTTTTATTGGTCAGTATGTTTTTCATCTTGCTAAAGGCTACTTTCGCCATAGTGATTCTTGTTCTAATCTCTTCAAGGCATCGCAGATATTATGACTGTTCCGAGATAATTGTACCGATTCACTTGTTGAAGAATATTCCCATTGCATGATACACGATGTGAAAGTGGTCAGTTAAAACATTTCTTCAAGGAACAACTGAAGAAGACAAGACAAATGAAGAAGAGCATGGCAAAGAAAATCATGCACTGAGAACATTTAGGAATGGACTAGTCACAGGATTCCAGCATGTATATATATATGACTGAGAAAAGGCAACAATGGAGGACTCCTGGGTGTTGATGCCTTCAGCATGGCAATCTTACACCCATTACTAGGGTTTCTGTTTATGATCCAATCCCAATGTCAACGCAGAAGCCACAAACAATATGTTGCACAATTTATTGCCTGGAATATTTCGCTGCATTTCATCAGGTGCATACTGCTAGAGTTATATATCATATAAAATGAATAATTTGAATGGTTAATACCATGATTTTAAAACATGGTATGCACATGGTGCCGGTCTCTCTGGTCTAGAGGTTATACGACTTTCTCCGTAATCTCGTATACTCTCGTGAGTAACATGACGTTGCGTGAGAATTGGTAGCGGTTCTCTCCGCGTCGGTAACTTACGGAGTATGGAGCCGGTCGCTAAAAAAGCAATGGCAAATTACTGAGCGTAATCTTGCCCAGAAATCAACAATCAGCTGAAAGATGCTGATGGTGACAGCGATGTCCTGTAAAGGATAGGCGAAAAAAATACACATGGTGAAGGGTAAGAGATAGAGAGGAATAGTACCTCATGGTGAGTGGCAGTCATATCCCAAGGGATAGACCAGGATCCTATTTGGTTCTCATCTCTTTACCTAGCTCATGTATGGCTTCGCTTATGTAAGGCGGTGGCCACACCACGGGCAACAGTCTTGGCTGACTGGCTAAACTATATGAGTGAAATAGGGGTAATATCCTACCAAGGAAATGTCCATCCCTTGTACACTAAGATTGGGACGGCGGAGAAGGCGGATGAATCTAAATAGATCAACGGCTTCGAAAGCGAAATAGCAGAGTGTGTGGCACACGTGAGGCGTGATCAGGACACGATAGTGAACATGGCTGGCCATCGTGGAAGAGATTGGGACCTCACTATGTAATATCCCAAAGACAGCAATGGTAATTCAACAACAAGAAAAAAGCGATACGGGTAATTCTTGGAGATGCGCCTGTTTGTAAATATTCACAGGGAAGAGACAGCTCCTATAGTGAATATGGAAGTGCATAATGACGAATGCATCCCAAATTCTTTTGAGAGGGTGCATTCTGACAATACCAACCTGAAAAGTAGAAGGAGAAGTCTAAGAATTGGTGCGTGGAACGTACGCACCCTATTTTAAGTTCAAATGAAATCTGGAAATAAAACACAACTCGAAAGAATTACATGAACGAATAAAAAGATTAACAAAGAAGAAGAATAATATAACAGGAAACGGTTGTATCAGAGGAAAAAATTGAGAAATTATAATTAATAACACTGACATAATAAAAAGATGGACAGAGGACACAGAAGATTTATTCTGAAGATTTATTCTGGGACAACAGGGCCAGTAGACCAACATTGTATAATACTCAAGATGGACCAACAATACTAACGGTTGAAGTAGAAAAGGCTATTGATTGATGGATTGATTGATTGATTTAGGAACCGACATCACAGCATTCGGGGCATTCCCATAAGCGCTCCGTCCCCATCCTCAGAAGCCAGTGAAGAGTTCCAACCTCAACAGTACCAGTAGTAATCTGATTATATGTGCGTATCGCCTTTCCTCTAAGCGTCGAGCATCGGCCAGATCCCCTCGTCACTCCTCGCTGTCGCATTCTTGCCAGACCATGATGATCCATTTGCTCCTCCGAGGTGTACACGTGCTCCCACATGGCCGCAACCACGTCTGCCTTATCATGCATCAATGCTCCACCAAGTTGTGCAGAGCCAGCCAATCTGTCTGCCTATTCATTCCCCAACACAAAAAGCTATTAAAAAGATGAAAGAAGGAAAGGCTGCAGGTCCTGACAAGATAACAACAGAGATGATAAAATCCTTATCCAGCTTTGGCATTGAAGCTATCACAGAATTATATATAATACTGGGTACATCCCTAAGGATTTGAAAACATCCGTTTTCATCACACTACCGAAGAAGCCAAGAGCTGTTGATTGTGAGGATTGCAGAATTATTAGCTTAATGAGCCACATAACTAAGATACTACTCAGGGTCATACAAGAAAGAATTCAACATAAAATAAATGAGGAAATAGCTGAAGAACAATTTGGGTTCCGCAAAAACAGCGGCACCAGAGAAGCAATTATCTGTTTGAGGATGTTAATTGAAAAATATATAGAAGTTCAAAAAAGTATATGTTTGGTTTATAGACTACAAGAAAGCTTTTGATAGAGTACAACATGAACGACTAATTACGTGCCTTCAAGATATAGGTATAGACGGAAAGGACATCAGACTTATTAGTAACTTGTACTGGGAACATATGGCATCTATTAGATGCGAAACAACTATTCGTCGCCTATAGAGATAAAAAGAGGATTACGGCAGGGATGTGTACTGTCCCCAAGCCTCTTCAACCTATACACAGAAAGAATTTTTAAACAACTTGAAATGCCTGGACTTAACATCAATGGAAGAATCATAAACAATCTTAGGTATGCTGACGATACTGTGTTACTAGCAGAAAGTGAGCTATAGTTACAAGACCTAGTGGAATAAGTAAACAGGCACAGCGCAGAATGTGGCTTAGATACTAACATCCAAAACAACAACTATGATAATTAGCAGTGAAAAGGAAAGGTCATCAATGAACATCACAGTAAACAGTACTTGTTCAAGTAACAAGTTTCTCCTATCTTGGACATATAATAACAGTTGATGGTAGAAGTGAAATATAAATCAAAAAGATAATAGGAATGGCCAAAAATGCTTTCAATGGCATGAAATCAGTATTAACATCTAGAGAGATTAATAACGCATTAAAAATGAGAATTGTCAAATGTTACGTATATTCAACGCTACTGTATGGCGCGGAAGCCTGGACATTGAACAAGCAACTAGACAGTTGCATAGCATCATAGCATAGAAGCCCTGGAGATGTGGATATACAGACGAATATGTCGTATTTCATGGAAACAAAAACTATCAAATGCAGAGGTTGTAGATAAACTGGGAATGAAGAGAGTGTTGATGAAAGAAATAAAGAAGAGGCAAATGAAATATTTCGGCCACGTTAAAAGACATGATACTCTTATAAAAACCATACCGGAAGGCAAGGTTGAGGGCAAGCGAGCAAGAGGTAGACAACGATACAAGTGGGAAGATAACATCAAGAGATGGCCTGACAGAATGTATAGTAAGGGCGAGAGACAGACAATATTGGAGATCCATTGCAGCCAACCTTCATTGCTGAGACGGCATCTGATTGATTGATTGATGCACATATATTTTCATAGCAAATATTCACACACTATTAAAGTGCTTGCCGGCTTCCTGACCTAGAGGTTAGCGACTTTTCTCCGTAATCTCGTAAGTAACGTGACGACGGTGAGAATCAGCAGTGGTTCGAATCGCGTCGGTAATTTACGGGGTATGTAAGCCGGCCGCTCAGAAAGCAATGGCAAACTACTGAGCGTAATCTTGCCAAGAAATCAACAATCAGCTGAAAGATACTGATGTTGACAGCGATGTCCTGTAAAGGATATGCAAAACTTTTATTTATTAAAGTGCTTGGAAATACAGTGCTAGACCACAATTTTCAGTGACCAATGGCCCATATGCTTTCAGCATAGTGTTCGTTGCCTTTACAGTCTTAAATAAATGTGGTATCCAGTTTATGAGGCTAGGTCAACCCAAAAGGCACACTGGTTGGTCACAATTCAACCCTGCTACTTTTGAGGACTTAATCCATAATTAATGTTTTTAGGCAAGTAGTCAATATACAAAATCGGTTCTCCAAATACTGAATATCTATCACACCTAATTACATAACCATACAGCACTAAGTAATGCAAATTCATAATTATCATTGTCATGTGTCAAGCTGGAAGGCGACGGTAATCTAGGTTCTCTACAACTATCTGTGTTCTATATTCCTGGTACGTTTGCAGCTGATCATCTTCTGTGCCACTTTGTCAACTGTTGCATCACTTTCTCCCTCAGTCACCCTGTCTCTAATACCTTTAATATTTCTAATTATCCCAATATTAACCAGACACTCTCTCCTTTGCTGATTAGAAGGCCTCTGGAAGTCTTGAGTTCTAACTCTCGTGTCAATCGCATTGCCATTCTGGTTGATTGAGCCCTGAAAAGGCTTTGCGATTATCAGGTTGAGGCTTGAGAAGGGACTTTCCTCATGACCTGAAGTATCATCTCAGTGCAGACTGTGCTACAGAGCTCTCCATCTCTTCTCCGACCATAGAAACAACCAGGGCTGTGCAATTTCGATACTTTAGGTTTGCATCTGTGGAGAAGCATGACTTCTTTGAAATGTTAGTCAGAATGGAAACCCTGTCTGTAAGCCGCACCATGGAGAGATAGGTGATTTGTGGTCTTGGCCAGTGTCTGTTCTGTATTAACACAACCTCTGTGCCCGCACTCTCTTCTTATAATCTGATCAAATAATGATGAATGTCTTTTCCTAATGGAGGTAATGTATCTATCTGCCTTTGTGAAACACTAGTATTTTTGGTATTCTCAACTGCCTATAGGTTTCTTAGCATTCTACGAAGGAAGCACAATGCCCTGGACTCTGATTTCTCTATTTTCCTATTATATTTGGTCCATTAGTCACAAATAAAATATGATGCAAAAAATGCAAAAATGAGAGCTGTAAGTTCTCAAGGTCACTGAAAGTAATTAAACAGATAAAATTAATGGATAAGACAGCAAGTACTAAATTATAACATACCTGAGGGGTCCTACATATGTAACACATGGCCATCCCACAGCGGCAAACCATTTTGTTACAACCAGCCTCTTTCATGATCTTGGTACTGCAGTGTGTACATGTACGTACTTTTGCTCTTGTCATTCTCTCTTCACTGGTATTCAAATATAAACGCTTGTTTCAAATACAACACTTCTTTGTGATGAATAACCAAAATGTTCAAATACTATTAAAATACTATTTGTATATAATATGTCATGTTAGGCTATTCAGTAATAAAACTGGCATGAAATATTTTGAACACGTTACATTACATAAATCTAGCTTTGTAAATTTCCATAAACGTAATCATAGGAAATTAAAGTGGTGGTTTTCCACTGACTTCCATATCCACATAAGAGATTAATCATCATCATGTGTCATGCTGAAAAGCACGAGCAGTAATATTGTGCCACTACCTCTGAAGTCGGAGTTGGTTCGCCTGATGGCAAGGGATACTGGTAATAGGGAAAACTAATCCACATGTAAAAATCAGTCCAGTGCATTAGAATTAGTAGCATGTGTATGGACTATGCTTGTGTTCATAGCAAGCGAACGCAAAATAAGAACAACAACCCCCCCCCCCCCCCCCCCATATCCCCCCAAACAAAAACATTGCCATCTCACCTTCATCACAAGAGTCTCAGATCAGGTGTACGTTACTGTCCTGATTATTTTTTGCTGCCAAGTCACAAGGTATATCTCTTTGTTTTCCCTTTGTTCTTTTCCTATCAAGTTTACCAGTTGTCACTAAGTTGTCAAGATTATTTCTCCTCATATTATGCCCAAACAAGTCTTGACTTTCTACATCTAATTTTTCTAATCAATTTAGGGTTTCAGTTTGTTCTGTAATAACACAGTTTACCACAAAAAGCAATGATGTACAGACCAAATGGAACCAGAAGAAGAGACCGACCATGTAAACGATGGACAGAAGGAATAACAGAGTTCATGGGAATCTTGATATATGAAGTCCATAAATGGACACTTTACCGCTGTTTATGCTTACCTCAACACTGCTAGGTACAAGAGGAAACAAGATGAGATGAGATGATGAGATTTGTCCTTGAAGGACTGCCTCATTCATAAGTTGTTAATCATAAGGTACCTTTAATGTGGAGGTGTCACTTGACTGACTGATTGAATGAAGATTAAAGACATTTATTTTAAAAACGTTTTTTTTAATTTTCCTGATGCGACCATAAAGACAAGAATTTCGTCCACATAGTTTTACGGAAAAGTCTGGTTCTACATTCTTTGGTTTGTATTTACTTTTTCTGGTACCTGATCTGGAGCAAACACTGATGATCATGACTCTCCAAGCAATCTGTTATTTTATATTTTAACAAAATTAGTATTGCTTATATTATATGCCACCAAGCAATTTAAGCTTACTACGTTTGTCTTTCTCTGACACTCTTGCCCAGTATTTTCCCCCAGATAAAGCTAATATCTCTATTCCTTCCCCTCTGATGATATGACCCATACCATTTTATGAGATTGATGAGCGAACTAGTGAGGTCTGTAATTGTCAACGCCTCAGCATTTCTCGTCTTCTCTTTCCTCAATTTTCTTAAAATTCTTCTCAAAAACCACATCTCCACTACTTCAGCTTTTCCACATATTCATAACTGTATTTATTCTTTTTACTGAGATAATTGAACTGCCGCAGAAATCTGTTTTCAGTATGTGCCTTAGATTTTCTATGACCATTCATGGTTCTTTGAATTGTTACAATTGTTGATCCATCTTTTGTAGCAGCTCTGGGTCTGTAATTGCACTGAGGTTAGTGCATTGACTGACCAGTTAGGTTCTTCTTCGTTCATCCGGAGTTTTTTTTCGGATGTGATTGCGTTGTGTCTGTTTACAGCAGAGCTGCGTTTTTGCGCCGTTAGGCCGACACATCCGACTTCTGTGGGCATTTGTTGACCGGGTTAACCTTCCCGGGGGTTTCTTAGGACGTTTGACTCTCACTGTTGTGGTGTTATCCCCCATCCCAGCTGGTCCATATAGAACAGCCAAAGATCCTGGTCAGCCCTCAAGGGAAGGCAGGGGCAGACCATGGGCATTCCCCGCCATCCAAGGAGGCTTCCATACTTGCACAGCCGATACATAGCGCTCTGGTACTGGGCTCACCCAAGGAATCGTCACGTCCTGCACATGGCTGCTTAGCCTCACTTCCGTATATTGGGCCTTCCGTTCACCATAGGCTGTTCTTCCGGAAACCAGAAGTATGCAGTCTGCAGATGACATCCACACAGTGAGCTTTCGATTCGGACTTTACATGTGATGGATTTGCTATCCAAGCAATATTCCATTTCGTGCCACTAGGACACTTTTCCACCTTTTATGAAGCCCACACAGTGGGCTTTTGATTCAGACTTTCCACGTAATGGATTTGCTATCCAAGCAATATTCCATTTCATGCCACTAGAACACTTTTCCACCTTTTATGAAGCCCACACAATGGGCTTTTGATTCGGACTTTCCACGTAATGGATTTGCTATCCAAGCAATATTCCATTTCGTGCCACTAGGACACTTTTCCACCTTTTATGAAGCCCACATAGCGAGCTTTCGATTTGGACTTTCCACATAATGGATTTGCTATTCAAGCAATATTCCATTTCGTGCCACTAGGACACTTTTCCACCTTTTATGAAGCCCACACAGTGGGCTTTTGATTCGGACTTTCCACGTAATGGATTTGCTATCCAAGCAATATTCCATTTCATGCCACTAGGACACTTTCCAACCTTTTTTGAAGCCCACACAATGGGCTTTTGATTCGGACTTTCCACGTAATGGATTTGATATCCAAGCAATATTCCATTTCGTGCCACTAGGACACTTTTCCACCTTTTATGAAGCCCACACAGCGAGCTTTCGATTTGGACTTTCCACATAATGGATTTGCTATCCAAGCAATATTCCATTTCATGCCTCTGGGTCTTCATGCAGCTTTAAATGTCAACCTGTATGTAGTTAAAGTAAGCTGCGGTCAACTTTAGCTTGTTGATATCTCCATAGAGCTTGTCCTCAAATGAAGCAGGTGTGGGCCAAAATATCTTTCTCTGTTCTGCATACGTTGGGCAATCCTGCAGCAAATGTTTTGCTGTCATTTTTCCAGTTCTACAATTACATTCATCGGTATCTCCTATCTTTAGTTTATTGAACAAGTGGTATTTCAGCCTGTTATGTCCTGTGCGGAGTCTGAAGATTGCTACTTGTTCTCTTCGGTCGAGTTTGTAATATGCATCATCCTTCTGATGGCCTGGATGCTCTGATTCCCATTTGGTTCTATAAGTGCTTTTTATCAACCTCTTTGCCTCATTATAGGTTATGTCTATGTCAGGCTGTGGTAGTCGTCCGCCCTCTTTTGCCAGTCTGTCAGCCTCTTCGTTTCCAGGTATACTGCAATGTGATGGGATCCACTGTATTACAACTTTTTGGATTTCTGGCATAGACCATGGAGTGCTGCTCTTAGGTCAGTTAGTTCTGTGCTGTTATTGCTCTTCAGTATTGAGACAGCTGACTTTGCATCTGTGAAGATAGCTATTTGCTTCTCTTTATTTTCCTCCATCAGGAGCATTTCTGCGGCAGTTTTCAGAGCCTCTACCTCCGCTTTGAAGTTACTTGAAAATTTTCCAGTTGCCATTGAATGTGTTTTTTTCACTCCATTTTTTAAATTTAGGAGAATTCCTCCTCCTCCATTCTCTATTGAATTTTTGGCTGATCCATCTGTATATGCATGGGTCCAATTCCTGCTTGGGTAATGTTCTTTTATGTAGTTTAGTGTTATTTCTCTTCTTTCGGTTTCATGCTGAGTGTTCTTTTTCTCAATACCAGGAATGTTTTCTATCATCTCAGGCAATTGCTGCTGTCTCCAAGCTGGGAACTTGTGTGCATTGTATATGGGCTTGACTGTTGATATGTTAAGTATGGGATCTGCCCTAATCCTTCGTTTTGCAGTTTCTACAAAGTTGCTACGCTTCAGTCTTCCTTTTCCAAAACCATTAAATCTGTTGTACATAGGGTGGTCTGTCAATCTTCTAAATTTTTCTGCTTGTTGCTGGGCTCTGCTATCTCTTCTATCCTGCATTGGTTGTAAACAAGTGATCTTTTCTAGTTCATTAATAGGCGTTGTCTTCAGGCTTCCAGTTATGATTCGCATTCCTTGGTTTTGGACTCTACTTATTTTGTTAAAGTTTGACTTAGCTGCTGTTGCCCAAGCTGCAATGCCATATTCCAGTACTGGTCTCACCCGTCCAGTATATAACTTCTTGAGAACTTTCTCATCTGCTCCCCACGTTGTACCAGCAAGCTTTTTCATGATTGCCATTCTCTGCCGTGCTCTTGTTCGATTTTTCTCAACCTGTGTCTTCCATGTCAGGCGACGATCAAAGGTGACTCCTAGATAGTTTGGATTTTCTTCATGGCGCAATATTTTTCCATTCAATACCAGCTTAGGTTGCTGAGTTTTATTTGAGAGGGAGAACACTGTGCATGTTGTTTTCTCCTCACTTATCTTCACTAGCCATGATTTTGACCAGTCCTCTAGCGCTAATAAGGCTTGCTGTATTCTGCTGTTAGCTGTACTAATATACTCTTCAGATGTCCATATGGCTAGGTCATCTGCAAAGGAGGATGTGTGTACTCTGGCTGGAAAATTTTCTGTGATGTCATTTATATATGCTAGGAATAATGTTGGTGAAAGAACTCCTCCTTGGGGGACACCTTGCTCCAACAGCATCATTTTGCTTGTTTGTCCTTGTACTTTTGTCCTGGCAGTTCTGTTCTCAAGGTAGTGGCTGATCCATTTATACATTTTTCCACAAACATGCATGTTTTGCAGTTTTACTTTCAGTCCTTCCTTCCATACTTTATCAAATGCTTTTTCTAAATCTATCCAGACTGCTAGTGTGTGCTTTTTCTCTTGGAAGGCATCCTCTATTTCCTGAGCTATATAGGTTATTTGATCTTCAGTGGATCTGTACTTTCTGAATCCTGCTTGGTGTGGTGTTTAGAGTTTGTTTTCTTCCAGATGCCATGTTAGCCTGCCATTGATAATGCGTTCCATTAATTTTCCTACACAGCTAAGTAGACTGATAGGTCGATAGCCATTTGGTTCTTCCAGGTCTTTTCCTTTCTTTGGGACTGGTATTAGTATAGCTTCCTTCCATGCCTGTGGGACTATTCCTCTCTTCCAGCTGTTATTTAGGACTGCTAGTAGTTTCTTCTTTGCCTTGGTGCCTAGTCCTATTAGCATTTCATTTGTGATTCCATCCTTTCCTGGTGATTTCTTCTTTTTTAGGGCATTCATTGCCTGTTCCATTTCTTCAATTGTTAGATTTGCCATCATATATTCTGCTGCTGTCTCTGTATTTCTATGATGTATCTGTTTATCTTTGATTGCTTTCTTCTGTTCGGTTGTAATATCAATGTGGTTTGCATTTGCATAGTGTTCCATTAGTGCATTTGCAGCCTTTTTTCCTGTAAGCAAGGCATTTCCTTGTTTAATTGTTATTTGTTTTTTTCTAGGTCCTTCATTGTTCATGGCTTTCACTAGTTTCCATAGTTTGTTTCCATCCCTGTCAAAATTCAGGTTTTCTGTTTTTTCCCTCCAACAATCTCTTGTTGTTTGATTTACTGTTCTTTTATATTTTGCTGAGATGGCTTTGAGAGAGATATTCGCTTCAATTGTTTGTTCTCTCTCTGCTGTCTTCCTGGCATCTTCAACTTTGTCCTCCAAACTTTGTAGTTCTTCAGTCCAGTATGGTTTGTAATTTTTCCTCGCTCCTCTAGGAATGGACTCAGTGGCTGCCTGTATTATCGCTCTGTTTAGACTTTCCACCATTTGCTTCATGTTTCCATATCGTGTATTTATGTTTTCACAATATTTGTCTGTTAGTATGGCAAATCTGTCCCAATTTGCTCGTTTGTAATTCCAACGGGGCAAAGGCTTTTGTTCCTGTGGAACATACTCCATATTTATTACAAGCTTGATTGGTCTGTGGTCACTACCTGCTAATTGGTCAAGCACATGGCGATCGATTTTGTGGAGGATGTCTCCTGTGCAGAAAGCTAAGTCTGGAGTAGAAGTGGTAAGCCATCTTCTGGAGTAGAAGCTCGGTGTGTCATCCGCTTTGTTGAGTAGATGGAGTTTTGAGTCTATTTCCCAGTCCTCCACTTCATCTCCTCTTTTGTCAGTATCTGGGTATCCCCATCTTTCTGAACGGCTATTAAAGTCTCCGACAACAATGCAATTTGTGTCAGTTATTTCCATGTTTGAGAGTGTAAGATCCTTATCTGCCGGGCTATACAGATTGTAAATTCTTATTTTCACGTCCTTTATCATTATATCAACACCTATAATTTCCGTTTGGTTGTCAGAGATCACAGCTACTTCGCTGCAAGGTATTGTATTTCGTGTAAGTATTACAACTCCTCCTTTGTGTCCTTCGCGGTCGAAACGTGTGGCCTGATATCCCTCAACTGAAAATGTGCGATTGGCATTGAGGTGTGTCTCTTGAATGCATGCCACATCTATTCTATCTTTATGAAGACGCTGTGTTAGGGAGGCTTTCTTGTTATAAACTCCTTCTGCATTCCATTGTAGTATGTTGAGTGTCCGGGGTGTTTGGTCAATAGCTCTTAACCTACTCCTCTGTGCCTTGACTCCACAGCACAGGGGAAGGTGACCACCAGTAGTCATGGGTGGACCCCCTCGAGGCAGGGGGCCCGGCACTATCACCGCCTGATGGGACTTCACGGGATTAGCACCATAACGATTAATTTTCATCTGTGGCATCATGAAATGATAAAGTTACGTTGCACTTCTTTGTCAAGCCTGTGGCTCAGTACATCCGATTTCGACAAGCATTTGTTCGGGATGCTTTCCCTAGCCTTTGACTGTCCCCAGTCTACCTACAAGGCAGCAGGTTTGTACGTCGCTTGGTCTGGTCCCTCTCCCTTGACCTGTCCGACATGGGTGACCCTACCAGTAGCTGTGCTACCGTCGGCATAGCTCTTGGGGTAATTGGAACGCGCAAGCCCCTCTACCTCGTCAAGGTGGACGCACGGCAGAGGGGAGTTAGGTTCTAGCCCCGATATTAGACTGAACTGAAAAATAAAATGTCCTCTGGTCTCATAAAATGGTTACAACATATTCTTCTGGGAAGGATAACTGAAAGAAAACATAGCTAGTCACCTTATCTTATAATGCAATGATGTCAATTATTATTTATTGTTGTGCATCTGCCTGCTTTGAACTCAGATGTAGTCCACACATATGCTACCACAACAAGTAGTTGCTACATCTCTTGAGAGCACATGCCCGATTTAGAGGGTTAGCCTTCCCTATTACTTATGTCCCCTCCATCGGGCACACTCACTCCGACTTCTGAGGTACTTGTAATTTAAGAATGTATGAGAGGAAATTGAGAAGAAGGGCAGAATGTCAGACGGGCCTGCGTGTCCAATTCTTAACCCTTTGAAAATAAAGATTTTCGTTCGTTCGTTCATCCCTAAGCCAATGACGAAAGGTCAACATTTAAGTTCAACTTAATCCACTACTTTGCGGTCACCAGAGAAAGTTAAAGTGCGAGTGTGTTAAACCTCTTTGCCATGCTGACCTCCTAATAATCTATTATCTATATCTGAAAGCTTAATATGACACGCCCAAGGCCCTATCTGGTATGGGATAACCTTTACCTTTAGAAACACGGGCACCTGATAATTTTCATAAAACTGAAGTGGGGCTTTTAATTGCATTACGTACACAGCTGCCTCCTTGATTTTAAAACAAAAGGCAAACCCACGTATGACCTGTAACTTGCTTGCTTGCTTGCTTGTGTTCGTAGGCTTGAGCTCCAACGCGAAGTCCTGTATGTCGGATGAAGGCATCCTATTGTCCAACATCAGTGTGATGTCATACAGGACCTGAGTTTTGCGTGAGTATCCGTTGTCCCATGTCTGGCTTATTGGTGTGCAGACTGGTGGTTCCTCGCCGTACAGGCACACACTCTCCGACTTCGGAGGAATCGGCGATCCTACTGACTTTAGCCAGAACCCCGAAGGGACCTGTTGCCCAGGACGCTCGACGAGGACGCGTCAATAGGTCTTGGCCAGTATATAACCCGGCCCTGGTGCCTTGGAAACGCCTCTGCGTCCCTGACCTGTAACTGAAATGCATTATATTGAAAGATCAATTACATATATATTTCTTATACATTGTAATTCAATTGTTAATTATTGTGACCAGAGAATACAAATGTTTATAGTCAAGGTGAAGAATATACTAATCATATCAGACACACATTTCGTCTTGGTATTGATAAAGTTACTGTCACATTATCAACAGAATATGATTTCAGCATGTAGCCATGTGTTCCGATCTTGAGGCACTCTTATCTGCCTTGTCTCTACTTTCTGTTCTTCACATCATAGAAAAGTTAACTCACTAGTCTTTTCTTAGAGAGGACTCGTCTCTAGTTTCCACCATTGAGCAAGACAGGCCCACATGATCTTCCCAATCATTACTACACTTTCGACATGTCACCTGGTAGATAAATATCAGTTCCTAGCATAAGATAGTTGCTAACAAGAATAAAAACAACACAAATATATCTAATTATTAGTAACAATTTATTAATGCAAACTGAACTTTTAGTATATGATTAAAACCATAGCTATTCAAAGAAATCAAAGTAACACTATTTTTTTTATTGCGCATCCTTTTCACAGGATTACGCAATCAACACCAGCATTTCTGCTGCTGTGATCTCTTGGCAATTTACGTTCAGTAGTTTGCCATTGCTTTCTGAGCGACCAGCACCGATACCAGCGCAAAACCAATGCAACGCGGTCTACTGCCAAATCGCGTGCGGATGTTTTTCGAACGCGGATATACGGGATTACGAACCGCGTCTGTAACACCTTCGCCACGGAGACGGTAACACTATCTATTATACCAACATAATGTCTTCTTCTTCTTTCCAGGGAAAGATGTACCTATGAGCTCAGTGTGTCCAACACTTTCATTTATGTATGGTTTACTTTCTTTAGACATATTCCATTCAATGTGAAGGACTGTATCTACCCGTGGGTAGGTTTACTTTCCTAATAATGTTGCCAGGGCAATGGCCTTATGGCCTACTCGTTGCTATTTCCAACAGCCAAGGGATTTTTATCATGCAAAAATTGCACACAGGACCTCGTGTTTTTTTTTTCTATTTATCTGAGAAGATCTATTTGATCTCACTATAGAAGAGGGAGTCTCTGTGGCGAAGTGGTCAAGCCGTTTGACTCGTGCTCCGAAGGTTGTGGGTTCGATTCAGGGCCGCGTCCTTCGGTTTACGAGTTAAATGTTTCGGAGACTCCTGTGGGTCGTCGCTAAGAGCTACGGAGTTCGTGCTTTGTGCGACGCTTTCCGTGCTGCGGAAAGAGACCGAGCCATATGGGATAAAACCCGGTGCAATGAAGTCGACCCTGTCGACTTTTAAGCGACTATAGAGGAGATCAGGAAGGACGTGTGAAATGGTTAGGTAACAACGGTTCTTGAAAAAATGCTCAGCCTTGCTGGGGTTTGAATCCGGTACCTTCTGAGTCTGAGGCTCATGGCATAACCTCTCAGCCTTCTTCAGCATGATGTTATTGCTGCCAGTTAAGAATAGCAACAAGTTATATGCTGTTTTAGTTTATGTCCAGCAATTTCTAACCATATCGTTATTTTACAGCTGCAGAATTGTTGTATGGCTTTTCTCCTTCTGCTTCTCTTCATCCACCCAGTCTAATAGTGCTTGTGCTTTGTTTACAGTGTATCTATGATATTTGCAAACGCATCCAATTTCAACACAGCATATGCTTTCCGCGTTATCCCTCCTGGGTAATATCATAAGATATTCCATTGCTCTGTTTTGATGTCATCTGTACCCTTTTATTACCCAGATTTACACCTTATCTAGCTAAAAAGGTCTGTCCCGCAAGGGAAATCAAGAGCAACATCTGAACATTCCCCTACATTTCCCTTTTTGTTTAAATCTTTGAGCAAATATTTTGGATTTCATCACGACACATGGGAGACTGCTGCAGAAGACCGAAATTCATGGTGTACATCATTATGCAAGGGTGTACCACCTGCGAAGCAAACAGGGCTGCAGGATGATTTTGGGGGGGGGGGGGGGGAAGACTGGACAAAATTTTAAAAAAGCACCGCAGGAGATCCTCCTCCTGGAACGTCATGTTCACATTGTCAAAGACCATTTAGAGCCAAAATAGGCCTTGTCAGCCATCTTAGAACTCACGGCTCAAAACTTTCATGCACATTGGACGAAATGAATGGTTATCATCATACTTGATAGACAAACTCCCCCACCTTTCCCTTTCAGGGTAGATTTATGCATGACAGTCAACCCTCAAAGTAAGACAATATATATAATTATGTATTAATGATCAATGTGGAGGAACAGATGGGGATTTTGACTTCCACAATCTGACGAGAGAAAAAGGAAGAATTATTTTAAAAATTAAAGCAATTAAAACTGGCATGGATTGGAACAAATAAAACAATAAAAGAGAATAATAAGAGCCTGCATATTCCCTGTGGCAACAAATGGGTGCAAAACCTGGATATTTATGATGAGCTGAAAAACACATAATCTTCTGTGAATATAAATGTTACAGAAGTGTATTAAAATGCATTGCATGCAAAGGAGAAGAAACAGATCTAGCCTGCAAGAACTCCTCATTGAAGAAGACTGCTTATTAAGTCAAACAAAAATGAGGAAAATGAAATATTTGGACATGCAAAAAAGACACGAAAGTCTAGAAAAGATAATTATGGAGGGAAGTATACTGGGAAAGGGAAAGAGAAAGACCACAATGTAAGTGGATTAAAGATGTGAAAGATCATTTTCATGTGACAATTATAAAGGCAGGACTTCTGGCTTATGATATAAAGAAATTGTGAAAGACTGTTATGGGGATGAAGTTCTACACAGGGTGATGATGATACGTATAATATAAATAAAGACAAAGATAAATAATAGTAGACACCTTGACATCATGATATGCAAGAGATTAAAAACAAAGCTGATGGGAAAAAAAATCACATATCTATACCTATACAGGCAGTAATGATGATGTAAACACACAAGTTAATGTTTTCTGCAATAAATATATCACTATTAAGACAAGTGCTCACCTTTCTACACGTGTCTCTGCAACATGAAAACTTTTTTTCCTTCTGTGGCAGTATTGCTGCATAGTTACAATATGGACATCTGAGAAGTATTCAAAAGTCACACATTTAATGAGCTCAATCTGACAAATATATTCACAACTGAAATACCCAATACTGAACAGTTTAAAATAAACATTTACAGCGGACATAGAAATATGAACAATTTTCATGATTAAATTAACATAAGAAAAAACCTCTGCTATAAATGAACATAAGACAAAACTACACTGTAAATTAACATAAGACAAAACTACACTGTAAATCAACATAAGACAAAACTACACTGTAAATGTTTGTTTTTTGGTAAAGGATCCCTTTCACTGCACACGGATATCTCCATCAGAGTTCCTGTCTCCTCCCACAGACCGCATAAGGAGAATCTCTGCATGATGCACACACTCCTTAGCACCGGCGAAAATCCACGTGTGTAGACCACAATCACACCTGCTATAAATATTCACTTGTAGGCAGGTTTTCTGGTTGTGAAACCTAGCATGGGATGTGGCATATCCAGCCTGCTCTTATCCATATCAACCTGCTGAGAATTCTACACATGCTGAATATACACACGGGACCTCCGAATTTTTCGACCTTCTCTAAGAAAGTTAAATATCTGATCAACTCTCCCGAGGACAGTTGTGAGTACACCATCCTGTCCTGATTTTGTAAACATTTACATTCCACGCTGTCAATCATGGACCTGAGGCAAATGTCGTGACCTCTAAGCTACTGCATCCATTAAATTATATTTACGCATAAGGTGATTAAGTGTTTGTTTTTATGGGAAATGCTGATTCACATTTTCTGTGATTTGAGTTGAGTCAAGAAAATACATCGCAACACTCAGGACATTCCCATGCACGCCCCAGCCCAAACTTAACAACCAAAGAAGAGTCCCAGTACTAATGGTACCAGGTCAACCTGATGATACGTATGTCTATGTCATCTTTATGTGTAGTACTGAGTGTCATTCAGATCTTCATCACTTCTTGCTGCAGAATCATCATTTTCGTTAGCTATTTTAACTTGACAATAGTAATAGGTGGGGGGGGGGGGGGGGGGGGGGGGAAAGAATGCATTCTTTTCAAGTTTACCAAACTATGTGCTATGGAATACGCAATTGCCCTTAGATTAATAAAACTGAACTTCATTATTTCATATACATGAGTAAATTGTTTTGTTCAATGTGCTTCTGACATTTACATACGTGAAATTAATAAATTGTGCTAGAGGATATTTACAGATTCAGTGCAAAAAAAAAAAAAACATAAGAAGGTTTGGACCTAACAAAAATGGATGGCTGAAAATGGGAATTAGGGGTGTGTCACAGTTATGACTTAAAAGTTAATATGGTAGCAGGCATGCTGTATTGCATATCAAATAAAAGCGTGTTGCATAAGACAACTGCAGTATATAAGCCCGTGGCAGATACGGGAAGTTGCTTCAGACGATTAATTAACCCATGGCACTTAATCAGTTAACACCATAAATGTAACACATTTTCTACCTATGGACCTATCATTGTTTTTATGTAACATTCTATTCACGACTACAGAAAAAAAACATGTTTAAAAACAAGATGTTTAATACACTTATAAAATAATATACCTTGTGCCCTGTAATATACCCTATTTTGAACTGTATGCATAAACAATGAAATTGTAACAAAAGTTGAAGCAAAGAATAGTAAAGCAGCAACCTACCTAGCACATGTCATAAGAGGCAAATAAGGAGTGTTGGCACGAACTGGCTACCTTATCTTGTAGAAAACTTTAGCTGCAAAACCCAAGCAATCATGTAGATTGGGCGGGTGGGCCTTGGCATGAGTTAGTTAAGAGACTGGGCGGGGGAGGGCCTTGGCATGAGTTGGTTAAGAGATTGGGCGGGGGTGGGCCTTGGCATGAGTTGGTTAAGAGATTGGGCGGGGGTGGGCCTTGGCATGAGTTGGTTAAGAGATTGGGCGGGTGTGTGCCTTGGCATGAGTTGGTTAAGAGATTGGGCGGGGGTGGGCCTTGGCATGAGTTGGTTAAGAGATTGGGCGGGGGTGGGCCTTTGGCATGTGTTGGTTAAGAGATTGGGCGGGGGTGGGCCTTGGCATGAGTTGGTTAAGAGATTGGGCGGGTGGGCCTTGGCATGAGTTGGTTAAGAGATTGGGCGGGGGTGGGCCTTGGCATGAGTTGGTTAAGAGATTGGGCGGGGGTGGGCCTTGGCATGAGTTGGTTAAGAGATTGAGCGGGGATGGGCCTTGGCATGAGTTGGTTAAGAGATTGGGCGGGGGTGGGCCTTGGCATGAGTTGGTTAAGAGCCTATGCTTTATTTAGAGATGGCTGGCAGAATGTTAATAAGTTGAAGATAATCACATGTTCAATTAATATAAGTGGCCATGAGTTCTGCCTTCCTGTCCGTTACAAGTTAACAGTCCATCAATCCATTATGTGCCTTGCCGATAAGCGTGGGCGGTCATGTTTCGATATCACACCCGATCACCAGAGTCGTGGATCAGCTCCGTGTTCCTGTCTCAACCATGCCACGTGGTCAAGCCATCCAGGTATTTACTTCTCGATCTTCCCCTTAGGTCTCTTCCCTTCGATCTTGCAAGTTGTCACCAAGTTCTCCAAGTCATTTCTTCTCATAACATGCCCAAAAAATGTGAATGTCTACGTCTAATGACTCTAATCAGTTTACGATCTTCATTTGTTTCTTGAAGGACTTGTTCGTTAGTTTTTCTGTTTGTCCATGGTGTTCTTTGCATTTTCCTCAGAAACCACATTTCCACAGCTATCAGATGTTTTTCAGCTTGACTGCTCATTGTCAACGCTTCACATCCATACAAAAGTACAGGTTCTATGTAGCACTTCAACACTCTTTTTCGCGTTTCAATTGCTATCTTTTTATTGGTCAGTATGTTTTAAATCTTGCAAAAGACTACCTTTGCAATGGCAATTCCTGTTCTAGTTAACAGTAACAAATACTAAAGTGTAATTTTCTTCATGTAGTGTCTTGAGTAATGAATCCATACGATAAAAGCCGAATATTGGAGAAGGTTGGCTACTAAAGACGATAAAACAAAGAAAACTGAAATATGTTGGTCACTTGAAACACCTTGAAAGTTTGGGGAGAACAATAATGGAGGGGTATATGCCGGGAACAGAGGAAGAGGGAGGCTAAGGAGAAGATGGGTGCAGGATGTGGCGGATGATCTCCAGATGGGTGTATCAGATGCGAGACATCTTGCTTATGATCCTGCAGTTTTCCGGATAGTTGTTTTGGGAGCAAAGTTCTGCAAAGGACATGCTACTGAATGAATGAAGATGAAAGAAATTTCTTCTAGAAGAAACATGACGTGATGCAGAGAAAGCCATAAGGAGTTTAGATCCGCGAGTCACCATCTATCACCTAGGAAAAGTTTTAGAATTGGCATCTGGAATATGGCGATGTCACGAAGGGGGCTGCAAGTGATAGCACAAGATCAGATGGCCAGGTGTCAGTTGGTTGAGACCGTAAGCTCTAATGAGGGTTAAAGAACGGAAGAAGAAGTGATGTCATGTTCTACCTGACAAGACCCTCTATTTCAGCCATGTTAAGATTCTCCAAGATGGTTCTTTCTTCAAGTTTACTCTGGATCTTGGGAGCAAGGCACCGCGTAAGCTCACCTGACACGATGAAACAAAGCAAAAATGAACACTCCTGCTCCCATGTATATGTTCAGCTATTAACAGTATCTAAAATGCTTATATAGATTTAATGATTATATATGCATGATCCAAATAATATTGCACAGTTTGAAACAGTTTCTTACATCTAAACACTAACTAATGATTTAAAATTAGGACTCATCAAGTGTTACATTGACTTTTCATTATTGTATGGTATATTAATAAGTACTAATTAATCATGTGTGTATGCATGTGTGTATGTTTCCGTTCTTTTAATGGTCATTTTATCTTATTTGTATGTGGCCAGAGTTTTTAGCCGTTCCTTCTCTTGAAATTACCATATCTTGGTCTTATCTTGGTTGATAACCAGCCCCATTTGTTGAGTTTTTTCCTTTAAGTGAGTCAATATTTCCAATGTCTTTTGTTCACTTTGCCCTATAATATCTATATCATCTGCATAACCAAGCAGCTTGGATGTTCCTCCAATATCACATTCCTCCCTTACCTTCCTTACAACTTTCTCTAGAGCCAGATTGAAGAGTAGCGGCGATAGTGCATCACCCTGTTTCAAGCCAGATGTTATTCGGAAAGGGTCTGATTTCCTGCCTTTATATATTACTATATTATAAGTATCTTCCATGCACAGTCTGGTCATGTTGATTAACTTACTTGGTATTCCAAATTCCTGCATAGCATTCCATAGACTATTCCTATGGACACTATCATAAGCCTTTTTAAAATCCACAAAAATGTTATGGAGATCTCTTTTATATTTCCAACTTTTCTCGGCTATTTGTTGAAAGATAAATATCTGATCTATTGTTGATCTGTTTTGTCTTAAACCCGCCTGGTAGTCACCTAATATGTCTTCTGAATATGGTTTTAGTCTATTTAGTAATACCGCGGATAGTATCTTATAGCTTATGGACAGGAGTGATATTCCTCTATAATTTTCACATTGGAACTTGTCTCCTTTCTTAAAGATAGGTATCAATAATGACTCTTTCCAGTCATGGGATAATTCTTCTGTCCTCCAGATTTTTATTATTAGTTCGTATAGCGTTAGATGTAATGCATGGCCGCCTGCCTTTATAAATTCAGCAGCAATTCCATCAGCCCCAGTTGCCTTATTGTTTTTAAGTCGTGTTATTACATATAGGATTTCTTCAAAAGCAGGTTCTTCAATTTGTGGTTCACACGTTAGAACCGCTTCCTGTGGGAAAGTGTTACTTGGAGCTTCACAATTTAGTAATTCAACAAAGTATTCTTTCCATATGCAAAGTATTCTTTCTATATGCTAAAATCAAATGCGCTATCTCGTAACACCAAGATCACAATATACAAAACACTGATTAGACCAGTTGTGCTGTATGGCTCTGAAACCTGGAGTACAACTAAAGGAGACGAAAGCCTTGTTACAAACCTTTGAGAACAAAGTCTTAAGACGCATCTTTGGGCCCATTAGGGATACACAAAGTGGAGAGTGAAAAGAAGAAGCAATAAAGGACATTTATGATCTGTTTAAGTTCCCGCTAATCACTGGTATCATGAAGGCTGATAGACTGCAATGGCTGGGGCATATAGAAAGAATGGAAGATAATAGGGACACAAAACTCGCTTACACTCAGGAAATAAATGACCGTAGACCCCGAGGTAGACCAAGAAGACGGTGGAGAGATAATGTACATACAGACCTACGGGCACTTGGAATCAGTGACTGGCAAGAGAAGGTCAAACAAAGAGATGAATGGGGACGGCTTGTATCTGCAGCAAACAACCTCAATGGCTCGGAATGCTGAAGAAGAAGAAGTATGCATGTGTGTGTGTGTATGTGTGTATATGTGACTGCATTTATGTGCTTGCATGTGTACGTGTGTCAATGCATGTGTGTGTGTGTGCTCGCGCGCGCGTGTGTGCGTGTGTGTTTAGAGCAAATTAATTAATATTTTTAAAAGATAGTGATTTTGTCTAAACTTACGAAAAAGTACTGAGTAATATTTCAAGAAAGAACCACAAATGCGTTATCAAATTCAGGCTGAAAACACCTTGCATGAAAAACCTACAGACAACAAGCAAATATATTAGAAACTGATACAGATATATGTGAAGCCTTCGTATAAGAGTCATGGGCAAAATGCCCAGATCTGTCCTGCTATGTAGTCCAAAGAGTTTCATCGATAACCTAAACAAATGAATAAGCTGAATAAGAGTAAATAAAACTGCCACTTCTTGTGTTCTAGAAGCAGTACCAGACTAGCATTTGATCATATGTGTTCACAGATGACTTTGCTATAATGATTTCAAAAAAGAAAGGCAGCGGAATCTACATTAAATATCCCAATGGACAAAACAGATATATTCTCTTTCACCAAGTTTAAAGCAGAAGCAACAGCTCTTCATGTGGCTGTCTAGGACCTTTAATAGTGACAAGGTGCTGACAAAATAAAGCATGTTTTCACAGACTCAAAGTCTATCCTCCAAGCCATCTCATGTCACAAACATAACAGGTTCACCCAGGAATTAAAATACAATATTAAAATATTAGAATGCTGTCCAGAAAAACAGAACTAGTCCTGCAGTGGATACCAGCCTACTGTGGTATTCTTAGAAATCAAATGGTATTTAACCTCAAGCAGCTATATTATTATCAGATGTTTAAAGAGGCAAACACATTTCTAAAACAATCTATGAAAATTAAATGGAAGAAACAAACTAAGATTATAAATCAGAGCCAGAAGGTGTGATCAAACTAGGCAGAAGAGAGCTAACCACGATCTTCAAAGACATAAAAAACAGGATACTATGGTTTCAGACACATAGCAGAGAGGATACTGTGGTTTCAGAGACATAGCAGAGAGGACACCTGTCAGATTCTTGCATTCAGCAATAACACAGGCTCGTAATCACCAACAGATGTGATACAAACACTGTCACAGAATGACTTAACGTGACACACTACAAATACAATTCAAACACTTTATTCACGCGTCTCACTCATCACAACCATTACATGCATCGCGCAATTACAATATCGATGCCATAATACAATCAATAGACAATAGACATATCAATGTAATGTATACAACTCACAAGCGCACAGTCTCCTATACTCACACAGGCTTTCTATCTATTATCATTCATCTACACAAGTATACGAGCTCCATTCATTCCGTCTGTCCTGTCCAACATCACCGGGCCGTCTGGCCGCTAACCACTGTGAGTGGTCGCTAGTCGGAGTTGTGCCCCTGCGTGGACTCCATGTCCCACGCATGCACCGACTGACCATTCCTACCACAGCGTGGTTAGCGTCGCTCACAGGTGGACCTGGCCGTAACTGCCAGGCGCCGTTGACGACGACGCGTTAGAACAGGTGGGGAGATTATGACATTCTCCCGCCCTCCTTTTCATGAAAGGACTTTCCTTTCATGTACTCTATATACAATTGGGTTTATTCCTTAAACCTGTCAGAATCGTCCCATTGTTTGTCATCTGACGTGACACTTTGGTTTATATATTGAAATATGTAGATAATTGTAAGTTATATACACACACTCTCTAATGATGCTATTAAGCAACACTCCTCAAGTACAATCCACTAGATGGATTCTTACGTTAGTTGCAATTTGACACAGCCAGTCCGGTAGCTATCAGCGAGCAACGCAACTACCTCTCGACAAATAAACAAAAATAATAAACACGACATGTCAGGCCGCGAGTCCCTCCCTATGAGATGACTCCAACATTTGACCCCAACCTCATCTGGTCGGAAAGTCTCATGTAGGTCTACAACTTCGGTAATTACTACCATGCATAGTTGATGTCACCTTGATGTGACAACATCTGGCAACACAAGGATGGTTTCTATACTTGTTACACATTACCACTAATTTCAATTGTTTCCCTTGGTTGTAATCAGTGAAACAATACAAAATCTATGGGCGATAATTTTAACATGCTTTCAAAGAAAATAAATTACATTAGTAAATCAATTTCTAAGCGTCATAGTTTGATGCTTATTGACAATAGTGAACCAAATGTCACTATTGTGAACAAGTTAATCAACTTTTGATTCTAAGATTACATCTATCAAAATCCTTGCATACAGTTTGTATATGCAAATTTTCAGCTCACAAAGTTTATATCAATCGTCAATTCTTTGTGAGAATTACATTATAGTCTGCTAGTTTTTGAATTATTACATAAATACCGGAAGTACACAGCTGGTGTGTTGAGGTGTAGTTAACACAATGTTCTTCCGTCGGGATGTTATATACACAAATGGAGTACACAATTCTTAGGAACAGCTGCTGGATTAACTCTTTCTTTCAAAATATGGATTAAAGTGTTCTGTAGAATTCAGATGTCACTGTCCCTGTCACACGGAGTAAAATACGTCGGAACACTCTGCTTAGCAGGTACTACGGATACTTGAACAATTCAAGCAAAGTAAGTCTTGAAATCACGTAGCACTGTTCGTTACAATGTTAATACATATTTAAAATAATGTTACCTTTCGATCATACACACACAAGTATTCATCACAATTATCACAACAACTATAAAATATATGTACTATATTTACATTGGGACGTTGTCCCTATCACAATTTCTACACAGCGTTACTGAAATAATTTCACATTTCGCTGTGATGCTGAGCGCTATACTAATCTGCAGATTACTTATTGGTCTGCTGTGTGCGCTCAGGCACAGTTAGGCTATCGGATGTGTCGTAAGGACATCTGGAAAGAAGGTCAGCAATCGTATTCTGTGTGCCAGAGATATGCCTGACTTCAAAACTGAAATCTTGAAGTAATAGTGACCATCGTGCTACCCTGTGGTTGGTAGGAGTTCCAGTCGTGATGATTGTTAACGGACTGTTGTCTGTCTCGACTATGAAGTGTTTCCCAAGAAGAAATCTTTATAATTTTCTCACTGAGTACACAAGAGCACGGGCCTCAATTTCAGGCGTAGACCTAAGTTTTTCTCTTGTTTTTAATTTACGAGTTACGTAGTAAAATGGATGGAGTATTTAGTCGTGCTGTTGCAAAAGTACTGCCCCAATCGCTACGGAGCTCGCGTCAGTTCTTAATCTGAAAATAATATGCAAATTTGGTAATTTAAGAATGGGGTTACTAGAAAAGTAGGATAACACTTTTGTAAATGCAGGTCTTAGGCATTCGCTGTTTACAATTTTGTTAGGTTTGTCCTTTGTTAGTAGGTTAGTAAAACACTCCGTCAATGTGGCAAAATTTGGTATAAACTGTCTGTAATAGTTTAACAGACCTAGGACACTTCTCAACTCTTTCTTTGTCGTCGGAAGCGACAATTTGAGAATTCTTGACACGATGTTATCGTCAGTCATGACAAAGCCATTACAAATTTTGTAGCCCAAAAATGAAATTTCTTGGTAGGCTATGTCAACTTTCGATGGTTTGACTGTCAGTCCGTGGTGTCTGATACGGTCAAATGTCTGCTGTAATGTTGCTACATGGTCTGTCATAGTCTTTGTATGTACACAAATGTCGTCCATGTATGAAATTATATTAGGGATGTCTGTCAGAAGAAGTCTCGTCATCCGTACAAATGTCGCCGGGGCATTAACTAGCCCGAATGGAAGCTTGCACCATTCGTATAGTCCCCAGGGTGTGGCAAATGCTGTCAGATGTATGCTGTCATGATGTACCGGTATTTGCCAATACCCTTTTGTCATGTCCAGTTTTGTAAAGTATCTAGAATCTGTCAGTTCAGTCAGTATGTCTTCACAGTTGCTCATTGGTTCTAAATCCAACTGTGTGATATTGTTAAGTTTCCTATAGTCAACACAGAGGCGTATCGTGTTGTCCTTCTTTTTCACTATCACTATCGGTGAACAAAAATGTGATTGTGATCGTCTGATGATATGATTCTTCTCTAAGTCTAGAATTTCCTGATGTAATTTCTCTTTGTAGTGTATGGGAATGGAGTATGGTCTGCATTTTATTGGTGTGTTGGATGTCAGAGTAATGTGATGATGCACTAAGTCTGTTTGTCCTGGATGGTTGGAGAAAATGCTGCTGTAGTCCTGTAACAGTTGTCTGCAATTGTCGGTCTCTGTCTGAGTCAGATTAGGATTTATTCTGATGTCATGCAGATTGTTTGTCGTGTCAAGTGATGGGGTCGGTATTTCGTCGGTCTCGTCATCGTCTGCGTGGTCCACTATCGTTGTGCTTGCTGCTGTCTCGTCCTGGTCTTCGTCTCTGTTGTAGTATGGTTTTAACATGTTGATGTGAAATATTTTGTGTTTGTCTTTTATTGCGATCTCATAGTCCACAGTCGAGATTTGTCTCAGTACTCTAAACGGTCCTTGCCATGAGTCTGTCAAAAGATGTCTGTCGCTTGGCAAAAGAAGTAGTACGTCTTGTCCAGGTGTCAGTGTTATTGTCCTATTTCCTCTGTTTGCATACTGTCTGTAAATAGCACCAGATTGTTTCAGTGCTTCTTTAGCTAATACACAAGATTTCATTATCCTATCACGCAATGATGTTACATGTTCATATGATGATACTGGTTTATGTACAGTTATACTTTCAGTTAACATAGAATGGTACATAGATAATGGGCCGCGTGGTTTGGCTCCATATACAAGTTCAAATGGTGAGAAACCTGTACTGGAATGAGGTACTTCACGATATGCAAATAGTATGGCAGGTAAATAAGTATCCCAGTCTTCAGGATGTTCCTGGGTAACTTTTGATAGCATATGCTTGAGATCACCGTTCATCTTTTCTACAATCCCCGTAGAATGAGGGTGGTATGGGCTGTTAAAGCACTGCTTTACCCCTAACATTCTAGTAAAGGCTTGAGTGGCTGCAGCTATGAACTGACTCCCACGATCTGAGAGAATGGTATCAGGAAACCCTACTCTAGAAAAAATGTGGAAGAAAACTTCCATAACATCCTTGGCAGTTATGTTCTTAAGTGGAATTGCCTCAGGCCATCTGCTACAGAGGTCAATTATCGTTATAATAAATTTATTTCCTCTTGATGTTACATGGTTTAGAGGACCTACAATGTCAACAGAGATCTTTTCGAAAGGTCTACTTGCTAAATCTGTTACTTGTAGTTCAGCTTGCGGGTGTTTACCCTTTTTAACAAGCTTCTGGCAGATGTCACAAGTTCTGCAATATTGCTTGGTGTCACTGCAGAATTTAGGCCAGTAGAACTGGGTAAGTAATCGAGACCTAGTTTTTGAATAAGCCATATGCCCTGCAAAGGGTATGTCATGTGCTAGATGTAATGCTTGTTTGCGGTGTTCGGTTGGTAACACCGTTTGCTCAGTGGTGCTGGTACCTTTGGTGTAGTACCGTGTAAGGATACCACCTTTGAGTGCAAAATGCCATCTAGCATTCTTTGTAATTCTTGGCTTTTGGCCTATTAAATTAAAATATTTGTGCAATGATAAATCGGCCTTTTGGGCTGTTATGAAATTTTCCCTCATGGTCTTATGAGGTAATATAACTGGGCTTAGCATTTCCAAAGCCTCAGTCTGGTTAATTTCATCTTGCACTTTTGCAGCTGATCTAGTTACTGCATTTGAAATTTCAACAACATGACAACGTGATGTTACATTTAATCAATACAATCATGTGATGAAGTTACTGAATTGGCAAACATACATTCATTCACAGGTGAGAATACATTGTCAACAGTATGTTCAGTTGAAGATGATATTACATTATCAACAATACATTCGACAGAAGATGTTATACTGTCATGTGGCATATCATTTACTTCAGGAAGGTTACCAACGATTATGTCACAACATGGGTTGGATAATGCTGCGCATTTAACCTTTCCTGTGAGAAATGGGGTGTCAATATATGCCCATGCAAGTGGGTATTTCTCGATGTTACCTGAGAAAGTTCTGCATGTAACATGTTTGCCAGTATAATCTGAAGGTAAAATAAAGTCTCTCTTCAAACCAATAAGAGTACATCCACTATCCCGTAAAACGGTGGCAGATTTGCCATTTACAAACCCTTGGTGGATGTTAAGTTTGCCTTTGGAGTTTATTACCAAATTAGCTTCTTCATTGGCAATAGGTATTGAGTGGCCGCATGTTAATAAGCCATCCTCATGAAAACGATCACAGATGGTACATTTATTAAGATGAAATACATCAATGGCCTGTGCTGCATTAACAGGATGATTTTCTACTGTTTCCTCATCTGAGGAAGAGCTATCAAACATGGCTGCATTAGCCTTTCTGGTCATTTGTTTACCTTTACAAGCATGACGCCAGTGGCCATATGCCTTGCAAAGGAAGCATTTGGTTAGTCGTTTATAGCTCTTTCTCTCCTTATCTTGCTTATCTATATAGTTTTGCAAGTATGTGAGGTACCCTGGGTGTTTGTCACACATATCACTTTCATTATGTGGAAGATGGCAATATCTGCATTGGTAATATTTATCAGCAGATTGCTTAAAGGGTTTCTGTTTAGTGTAGGGACCTGACTTCGTTCTGTCATAGGTAGCGGCTGCTACAAAGTGTGTGTCAGTCAATCCACTAGTAAAACACTGTTTGTTGGCTGTGAAATAAGCCGAACCTCGTTTCTCAATATGTTGCACACTCTCGCACTCACATTCTTGCAGAAATTTAGAAAATGGTGGTGGTAGAGATGTAATAATTTTATCTCTAAGAATTAGATCTTTCAACTTCTCAAAGTTGTTATTTACTTTGGCTGCTGACAGCCATTTACTAAATATATCCTGTAATACTGAGATTTAGTTAGAGAACGTTTGTGTAGGTTTTGGAGATAATTTACTAAACTGTTCTCTGTAGCCTGCTTCATCTAACAGGAAGTGTGACATAATTTTGGACTTAATATATTGATAATCTTTCCTAAGATCTTTGGGAATGGTCTCTATCACTTTGAGAGGTTCCCCTGAAAGACTTCTCATATATATGATGTTCCATTCAGTCTCTGGGATCTGATAATGGTCAATTATGGTTTCAAAATTTTGGGTGAAGGCTGCAATGCAGTCGCCCGTGGTGAAATTTTTGACGATCCCTTGGTACTTTTTGTACTGATTCTCTTTATCTAGTCTTTATGACTTTCTAGAATCTTTATCTGCTGATGTTTCAGCTTCCAGCTGTTTAATTTTCAGCTGCATTTCAAGTTCTTCCCTCTTACTTTGGGCTAAGATCTCAGCTTTTCTTACCTCAGCATCTGTCTCTGCCTGTTTAGTTTTGGCAGCTAACTCTGATTGTTTTAAAGCAGCTTCTGATTCTGCCTGTTTAGTTTTAGCCGCTAATTCAGACTGTTTTAAAGCAGCATCTGATTTTCTAGACTCAGACTCTAATTCTGCTCTTCTCAGCTCCCTTTCGGCTAGCTCTATCTTCACGTTGGATATACTCTGCATACTTTGCCTCACTCCATTTTGTCAACTCATCACCAGTTAACTTTAATTTCAAACCAGATTCGATGAAATCATTCAATGTGGACATGATGAAGTATTTCAAACACAATGAATGTGCAAAAAGTTAATTATAAAGTGTTAGTAAATACAATAAATTTTACAGTATTTATCGACTACAGCTTGTGCACACAAAGGTATATGTGAAAAAAGATAATACTTAAGTGACTTTGGAGCTCTGGAGTATGATGAAAAACTGTACCAGAGAATGGCTGCCCGAACGTTACTGCCCGGAAAAATGAACTTTACTTGCTAACGGTTTCGGATGACACAAAAACCTGTTGCTTTTGGAAGAAGAAAATATTAGGACATGTATGTTTATGTGGTGTATGCGTTGTCAACTAAGTTTTGTAGGTTTGTGTGCTGTCAAGTATGTTTGTTAGTCGTACTGTCGTCCGTTCAACACATTCAACAACTTACTTTCCATGTTGCTTTCTTTCCAAAACTTTCCGCTTACACACACGTTCAATCCTATTTTACACTAATTCCAAGATGGACGATGGACATTCACATTCGCATCTTTCTTTAAATGGTTCTAAGCTGGACGATGCACCCACGTTCACACCTATGTTATAGTCGGATCAAGCTGGACGATGCACCCACGTTCACACCTGTCAGATTCTTGCATTCAGCAATAACACAGGCTCGTAATCACCAACAGATGTGATACAAACACTGTCACAGAATGACTTAACGTGACACACTACAAATACAATTCAAACACTTTATTCACGCGTCTCACTCATCACAACCATTACATGCATCGCGCAATTACAATATCGATGCCATAATACAATCAATAGACAATAGACATATCAATGTAATGTATACAACTCACAAGCGCACAGTCTCCTATACTCACACAGGCTTTCTATCTATTATCATTCATCTACACAAGTATACGAGCACCATTCATTCCGTCTGTCCTGTACAACTTCACCGGGCCGTCTGGCCGCTAACCACTGTGAGTGGTCGCTAGTCGGAGTTGTGCCCCTGCGTGGACTCCATGTCCCACGCATGCACCGACTGACCATTCCTACCCCAGCGTGGTTAGCGTCGCTCACAGGTGGACCTGGCCGTAACTGCCAGGCGCCGTTGACGACGACGCGTTAGAACAGGTGGGGAGATTATGACAACACTGTGGTCTCAGACACATAACAAGAGGACACTGTGATCTCAGACACATAGCAGAGAGAGGACACTGTGGTCTCAGACACATAGAAGAAAGGACACTGTGGTCTCAGAGCACACCTCTACTAAATGGGTCTCAGAGAGTCTGCCACATGCGGAATGGATCAACAAAGAAAACTCCAGACTACATCCTTGAAAATTACCAAAATTTGTTAGACAGAGAATGGGAATATGGCTCACAGGAGGAATGCTACAAGACAAACGTAGGTGACAAGTAAAGATCTTTGGCACAATGCCCTGTTCATGACCCATCAAATAATTGACCAATAGCAAATGCTGATCGACAGATAAGGAAAAAATGAACATAAAACGTGCTATTGCCTTTTCTAAACGTTCGAAAAGTTTGAGATAATGCTAAGTCACATATTTTAAACTATACATACATTCTAAATAAAGAAAGCAAAGGACCCTTTTACACACTCTGAGACTTATTGGGTATATGGTGCTAGTCACATAACTGCATAGACAGATGGACACTCAATGGGTGAGGCGGTCATTATCCAACTGGCTGCTTTAACTTTCCAGGACATTTCCTGGTTCCCATTTTATGATAGGTCAACTGGAAGCCCAGAACAATTTAAAAAATACGCCTAAATCGGAATTTAAACACATGACCACCAGGCCAGCATGCAAGTGTCCTAGCCATTGCGCTACCACAACCTCCACACACATATTTACGGGGGGCTTCACATAAAAAAACTTAAAAGTGTCGTAGAAATTACAATAACCCTGCCATTATCTTGTAACTTGTCAATATTGTTGTTAAGTGTGTTAAGGGTGTTAAGCATGTGACATCATGGTGCAGATGAACACAGTGACGTCATACAGACAGTTTAAAGATGGCCGTCCCACTTTTGACATGTACCAAAGAGGAGTAGTGTTCTGTTATCCGTTTTTTGATTAGTGAAGGGGTGAAACCTATATAATTTTTCGGCGAATGAAGGTCCTGTATGGTGACGCATGCCTGTCAGTCCAGCAAGATTATGAGTGCAGTAAGAAATTTCAAAACGGCGTTACTTCTATAACAGACTGTTCACAACCGGGTCAAGCACACCAAATAGTGACACAAGAGTCAATTTGTCTACAGGAATCCAAGCACTTTAACTGCGCTGGAGGACTTGTATTGAATGCAGTGGTGACTACATCGTAAAATGATACATGTGTTCTTACTTTTTCAGAATATATTTACCCCAAAAAACATTTAAAGTTTTCACTTGAAGCCCCCTACATAGCACAAATAAGGCACAGATAAACAGTAATGATAAATATTATATTCAGTATTCCAAGGCCAATTGTACCAATAACAAATTTAGAAAACTATAAGTAAATAAATATCAGTGCATTAAAGCTGGTATACATTGTGGGTATTCTGCAATGCATTCAGGCATCATGCAACCAAGAGCAACCTGAAATAAGAAAATTGTACAAATAAAAGTGAATTCCATTGCAAAAATTGTGTGCGCACAACATATTTATGTTTACATAATACAATCAAATTCTCCGAAATAAAGTTAGCAAAGAATTGACAACATATGTTGCAAGATATTTTACAGTTAACATGAATATCCGTAAATCATTGATAATCTTTACATTATTGCATTGGTAGGAGAAAATTTAAAAGTTGAAAAGGAGTATAGGACCAATGCCCAAGTCTTGAGGTGAACTGTACATATGGTGATAGGACGTTATTTTTACAGACGTTTTCACCCGAAGGGCGATGTGGTCAATATCATGTCCGCCACCTTTACTTCCCAGAGCTGTTCCTGGTACTCATTTTAGACTGGGTTGCTACCTGGGAGTCTGTGTCATGTAAAAATTTCCCGCCTCGATGAGAATGTCAACACATGATCAATGGGCCACAGGCAAACTTAATTATAGTATGTCCAGAAATGAATGCCGTCATTCACGATCAATTATTTTGAAAACTGTCTGTTGCATCGTTATGAAATTTTTCCTGCCCTCTTATATTTACCCCCACCCAAGGAATATGTCTTTGATAGGTCCAAAAGCAACTTACATCATCTTTGATGTTTTGGGGAAAATGTAGTGAATTCACGCTAACAAACTAGTCTTACAGAAAACCACGTTATTTCTGGTAAGGACACAAGTACAAGGCGTAGCCAGATTCGTATGGGAGTGGGTGCAATAAAAAAGTAGCTTAAAAGTCGACAGAGTCGACTGCATTGCACCGGGTTTTTATCACATATGGCTCAGTCTCTTTCCGCAGGGCGGAAAGCGTCGCACAAAGCACGAACTCCGTAGCTCCAGCGACGACCCTCGGGAGTCTCCGAAAAAATGCACTCGTGAAATGAAGGAATCGAACATACAATCTTCGGAGCCCGAATCAGACGGCTTGACAACTTCACCACGGAGACTCCCGAGAGGGGTGCAATGTGTAATATTAGTAAAGACAGAGAATTTACAGAGGCATGGGGTAAATAATGTGTAAATTGACAGGAAAGTAGAAGGAATATATTTCTTACCTTATTTTTCATTTCCTTCTTGTTTCTTCAGCTGCTGGTTAATAATTGTACACAAGTATTCATGTTACTAGGATGCATTTAGCTTTTTATATTGAGTTCGTGAAAGCTTCCAAATAACTGTGCGTTAATGTGCGTATGGAGTGACCAGAAATGATACCGCAATTTAGTCATCTTGTGTCCATTTTTAAGGATCTGTTCCACTGTCTGTGTAGTTTGTTCACATGTACACATGGGTGACAGACCCGATTTAAGTCTTCGTGAAAGATTGTCTACTCTGCTGTTTACTGTTCAGAGACGTAACATGATTACCTGTTTTGCACTATGAAAATAGTTGTCAGTGTCTCTGTAGTAGGCTTTCTTCTTAACGACCAAGATGTTGGTCCTCTT
>JACEFZ010018048.1:95000-210000 GCA_014155875.1 Cepaea nemoralis | reverse complement strand
GCCATGTTGTCAAATACACACTCGCCAAAACAACATGCACATTCAATGAGCTGCCCCATCTTTGAGTAGTCATCTTCTAATAAGCTCAATGCAAATTGTCTGCCGGCTTCCTTAGGAAATACAAGGAAATATTTACAAAAATGTAATACAAGACGTATCATCATCATTACTTTCAGCCTGTTGACATTATTGAATGTTCAGCAAATAGCAAAGTAACTCCTTACATGTGCCGCAAGATAGTTTGGGGCTATGTTGTTAGGTCCATATTTTCAGTGACTAACTGGTCAGTATTGTGCTCACTAAATTTACCTTTCCAGATCTCTGGCACCCAATTTATGAGGCTGGGTTGACTCCAGAGTTGTACTGAATTTCCTATCCCTAACATGGCGGATAGGCGCTTGAACCGTTAAGGCCTCTGGAGTGTTTATGCTTGTGGTTAGGTTTGCATTCGCATTTTCCTCACGTTGGACTGGTGGTGCATGATTCCGTCGTTCTGCTACTGAGTGAGTGCGTGGCGCGAAACTGTGAACTGTGAAATCCGTGTGGAATACTTTTACATCTGTCCGCTGTTGTTTACAGCGTAAACTGCATGTTCGGTAACGATGGTGTCCGGCTGTCGCTGAACTGACGTCGCTGAATTGACTGGTTTGCCTTTTTGGTTCACGAATGCATTTTTCAGGAGACTCCTGGAAGTCGTTGCTGGAGCTACAGAGTTCATGCTTTGTGCGGTGCTTTCGCAGGGTCGCCCCGCAGAAGGAGACCGAGCCATTTGGAATTAAACCCAGGTCAATGAAGTCTTTCTGGTGACTGCCGATTCTATCGACGACGAACTGTATTTTTCGTGGAGAGCTTTTGTGTTGGCATTCTGGCGGTGGCATTATGCACAGTGTACCTGTGCGGGCTGTTGGCTTGCCGAGACTCCTGTCTGTTCCACTTTTCACATTGGGCAGTAAAGAGCATTTTGTGTGATATTCACGGGCACAGGAACAGAGCATAATGGGGACAACTCGTTTCCGTGAATTTGAAACCGCCACTGACTTATAAGAAAACGCCGTTGGAACTACATCGGCCATGTACTCAGAATGAACAAGACAAGACTCCCCAACCAAGCCCTCTTATGGTCACCAGTAGGGAAAAGAAAACGGGGAAGACCAAGAGATACCCTGCGTAGAACCATCATCAGAGAAGGCTCATTCAACGGCCAAGTGAACATCCAGGATGTTCAACAAGTAACAGCGAAACGCCGGACATGGAGAGCCATGACTTCTGCCCTATGCGCCGCCTTAGGCTCAAGAGGAAGGACTAACTAACTAACTAACTAACTAACTAACTAACTAACTAACTAACTAACTGACTGACTGACTGACTGAGTTGTACTGTTAGAAAATCAAAACACCACTAGGGATAAAACGCAGGATCATTGTGCTAGTTGGCAAGTGTGCTTACTACTACACCAACACAGCCTTTGTGAATTTATGATTACGAATAATGTAACACTGAAATAATAAACATGTCTTTCAACATTATATGTGTCTTTTGTTTTTCATATTAATTTTTTTTAAATCTCATATGAAAACAATAGTCACACTACATATAAACAATCTTTTCCTTACATCACTATAACTTAAATAATATTGTCTTGTTTAGCTCTTTTAGTTCCAATGCATAATTAGTTCTTTCTAGTGTATCCTGATGTTTGGCATTATGGCATGGAGGAAAATCAGTATTAGAAATTATTGCCATTACATGAGACAAAAAGCTGTGGGCATTCTTGAAACCAAAAGGCATGGGCTATAAAAATAAGTGTTCCCCCAACTATTGCATTATGTGTAAGGATACGTTTTACAAATGGTCAGTGTGTATTTAGCCTCTTTGAAACTAGTGGACTTGTGATTTTTCAAAATAGTTATGTCTTCGATTTCTCTACCCCCCCCCCCCCCCATTTTCTACACACACACACACACACACACACACACACACACACACACACACACACACACACACACACACACACACACACACACACACACACACACACACACACACACACACACACACACACACACACACACACACACACACACACACACACCACACACACACACACACACACACACACACACACACACACACACACACACACACACACACACACACACACACACACACACACACACACACACACACACACACACACACCACACACACACACACACACACACACACACACACACACACACACACACACACACACACACACACACACACACACACACACACACACACACACACACACACACACACACACACACACACACACACACACACACACACACACACACACACACACACACACACACACACACACACACACACACACACACACACACACACACACACACACACACACACACACACACACACACACACACACACACACACACACACACACACACACACACACACACACACACACACACACACACACACACACACACACACACACACACACACACACACACACACACACACACACACACACACACACACACACACACACACACACACACACACACACACACACACACACACACACACACACACACACACACACACACACACCACACACACACACACACACACACACACACACACACACACACACACACACACACACACACACACACACACCACACACACACACACACACACACACACACACACACACACACACACACACACACACACACACACACCACACACACACACACACACACACACACACACACACACACACACACACACACACACACACACACACACACACACACACACACACACACACACACACACACACACACACACACACACACACACACACACACACACACACACACACACACACACACACACACACACACACACACACACACACACACACACACACACACACACACACACACACACACACACACACACACACACACACACACACACACACACACACACACACACACACACACACACACACACACACACACACACACACACACACACACACACACACACACACACACACACACACACACACACACACACACACACACACACACACACACACACACACACACACACACACACACACACACACACACACACACACACACACACACACACACACACACACACACACACACACACACACACACACACACACACACACACACACACACACACACACACACACACACACACACACACACACACACACACACACACACACACACACACACACACACACACACACACACACACACACACACACACACACACACACACACACACACACACACACCTGCTAAACCTTCTGAGCGTTAAAGATGTTAAATAATTTTTTCACGTGCCTAGCTGGTTGTTCTGATCACTACTTAGCAATATGCTAATTAATCAGTTGTGTGTTGGCAATTATTATTGACAGCACTTATAGTTATCTGTAACAATTATTAATACCTGGATTAATACCTATTAATAATGCATAAAGCCTGAACACATTAACAGTGTTGATTCGCAAGCACAGTTTCAAATGTTGTTTGATCAAGTCTCCAAGTTATCACCTACTTCTGCTGAGTCGGTCAGGTGGCTGAAGGCCAAGCTGGTAGATTTAGAACATTAGTATCGCACAACACCCTCTAAACCAGTGGTTCTCAACCTTTTTTGGCCCGTGCTTCCCTTCACCATATTTTCAGAACGTCATCCGCCCTCCCCCTCCTTTTTCGTATTTCCTACCTAAAAATTTGGCCCGTGCCCCCCTTCACCATATTTTCAGAACGTCATTCCCCCCTTTCGTATTTCCTACCTAAAGATCCCCCTCCCCCGCTCCTACACAGTATACGTAATAATGGAAGCTAAATTTAATAGCACATACTAAACCAAGTCTAGACGTCCACATAAAACTTGATTTGTGGGTCTACTTTATAAAATGAATTTTAGAAGGGTGAGACGTACAGAACCGTAAAGTATGAAGGGAAAAACAATATCAAGTAATAGGTTCTTGTATTAATGCAATCTTGAAATAATCTTAACCCTTGGAAACCCTAAAATTCCCTCGGGGGGGGGGGGGGGAGATTCCCCACCGGTTGAGAACCACTGCTCTAAACAGACATGTCCGCTGACCAACGAACACCTTACTGCTTTAAAAGCGCCAAAGGCTAACAACACCCTCGTAATACTCAAACCTGACGAAGGGTGTGGTGCAGTACTGATGGATATGTCAAACTACCAGAGAAAAATGGAAGAAATATTATCAGATGAATCTAAATTCAGGGTGATCATAAAGTAAACAAGTCGAAGGATCTGGATGCTATAATGAGGAAAGAGATCCAGTCACTTGTGAATGTGGGACTCATCAGTGAGGCCACTGCAAAAACGCTCACACCGCGTGGCTCCCAAAATCCTCAGATGTACGGTCTACCCAAATGTCACAAGCCCGGCATCCCGCTAAGACCGATCCTGTCCATGGTTAACTCTTGCACAACACCGAATGGCGAGATTGCTAGCCGAAATCTTAAAGCTAGTACGACAGTCCTTCGATCCAAAAAATACTCAGAGATACATTCGAACTGGTGGAATTATTGGATACTATAGACATTAAAGAAAAAAAACACATGGCATCCATGGATATAGCCTCCCTATTCACCAACGTTCCATTAGAGGAGACGGTGAAAATAATAAGGGAACGCATTAAAGACAAACAACTACAACTAGGCATATCAACGTGTATTCTGGAGAGGCTACAACTACTATGTACCGCCAACATACAATTCAATTTTCTACAAAGTCATACCGCCAAATTGACGGAGTGGTCATGGGGAGTCCCCTTGGTCCTATTCTAGTGGACATCTTCATGGCACATTTAGAAGAAAAGAGATCCTCAGACATTAACAACTTGGTCTTCTACCGTCGTTATGTGGACAATATACTAATTATCACTGTCAGAAGTCGGGTGCCCCACCGGCTAGATGAAAGTATTTTTCACTGGCGAGCAACCCCTAATAGTCAGAAACTGACTAGGGACAAAATCTATATGGCTGAACTATAGATTAGGCCCATGAATATCCAACGTACAGCTCCAAGTGGCTCGTTACAAAATGAAATGAACTGTGCTGAATATTCGCCAAGGAATGGGAAAGAGAAGGTTAGCTAAGGATAGATTTTTACGTCTGAATTAAAGTTTACGGACAACTATCCTAGTACAGGTTTTTCTCCCTGACTGCTCCTTTCCTTGGTGTGTAAGTGAACCCCCACCAATGTACACACACAACACGTATGCACAATTGGAATTAAAAGATAACGACAGAACTATGAGTTACAATACTACAACATTTATTTACTAATCATAATCATAGACATAGGATGATTGTCAATATGAGAATGATGAAATCATATACATATTGATCTTGATGACAAATATTACGTAACTTTACTTGTTACTTCATCTATCTGGATCTGTGGTCCAGATCCCCACTCTCCAGTAGACTCAACAAAGAAGAAACAGCTTGCCGGTATTCTGACGATCCTGTCAGTCCTGACACTCCTAGTCAGTAGTTTCTAGTCTTGAGATCTATAACATAGGTGCTCCTTGTGAGAGCTTGAAAGAAAGTCAAGAATGTGTTATATCAGTTCTACATCAGCGCAATCCTAATTAAAACATATCATAACACAAACATATACAATGACCAGTCTGGCCAAGTTTATCTTCCAGCTCTACTGTGTTCACCATCCTCCTTCTCCCTACTGTCTTTAGTCTGGGACGGGCTTTTCAATTGTCTCACACGCCTGTAATGATTACATTTCTGCCGCCCCATGTCCATGTCGCTAATACAGAAATTCTGTGTCGTACAGCCGCTCCTGTCCAAAGTTGGTTTAGCAGCTCACAGGATCGGTAATGGTATTATAATAATGCCTGATCATCCGGGCTTACAAGCCGTGACCAGTAGCTGTGCCAGGTTTCCATGCATTACCGTGGACGCACGCCCACAATACACTGAGAAAGTTTAGCACATACCCTATACCAATTGTGGGTAATGTCTGTACCATTACACCTCTGCTTCCAACACAATCATTGGCCAATGTGCCAATGCGCAGACAATAGCATAACACTTCATATTGGTAGGTTTGCATATGACAAATCAATATATCAAACATCCAATACACATAAACATATTGATTAAACTAGACATATTATGATACTTTAACATCATAGCATAATGCACTAGTTAGTTGGTATGTATACGAAATGAGACGTATATACACAAAAAGAATATGTACGAAGCATATTCCTAGCATCGTATATTCATATGAAATTACACATACATACATCCAACCTATCCGTAAACATTATATTACTTCAAGATGGACATCTAATGATACTCAACATAATAGCATCAGGCATTATTAATGAGTACTAATATTGTATAGCTACAAAATGAGATATACAACAAGTCTAATTGAAGTTACCACACAGACCAGCTATATTTGCTGAGCTGCCTGGTTTAATCATCACTTAGTTACTGCTGTTGTAAGAATTAAATAAATAGTCAGTTGACTATATTCTGTACAACAAATGCACACACCAAAAAGCAACTAGGATAGTGTACAAAGAAATGACAAGCATCTACCAAGACACCTAAAAGTATACCCAGACAAGATCTGTCTCACATAAGGCTCTATTTCTCAGAAGAATAACACTTTAAAGCAATATGATATTGAACACAGAACTTAGAAAGAACACTCAAGTAATCTATGACAATGATAGTTCTTGCAATAACCTAGATCAGATATAGACTGAAAATCGGTAACTAAGAAATAACTTTTGTAGTGAAATCTAACATAATAATCATGCGTATGACTACAGACATTGAGATAGTTCCTACCTGTTCTGAAGTCAGACTTAATCTAAAGGGGAAAAGTCTAGCAGGGGTTTTTATACCTAGCCTAGCAGTAGACACTTATCTCCCAGGAATTCCATTCATAAATTCTTCTTATCTCCTCCTGACGTTAATTGCAATTAACTCCAAGTCTGTCCAGTCATAAAAATTCTTCCTGCATGCACACTAGCCTTCACACCTGTGGGTCTGACAATTATTAGCCCACTGAGTCTTATCAGTGATTTCACACCTTGCGCCTCTAGTCTCTACCAGATGGGGTCAGCCATCGCGGTTGGGCGATTTCCTAGCTATTCTTATCAGGTGTCATGTCAAGGGAACAATTAGGTTCTCATGGTCAACAGCCAGTTTACAACTCTGTTGGTAAACCAGGTTTGCTTGCGTCATGCCTGGTTGGTTTTAATTACTATTCAGTCCCCTGAGTCTGCCCTCCCGTCTGGCTGGATTGATAACCTCTGGGGGTGACCGGTACTGGTGTCAATTTAACTTCCCAAATAGAAAGCCATTCCTGGTGGTTTGTTTACTTGCAGGTTTTGCAAGCTTACGTCAAGACAGTATAGCCTTGAATATAGAGAAAACGGTTTTGTTCGTCTGTTGATCCTCTACATGGCCCATCAAAAGTGAACCGAAAATTGTTCTGGGAAGTAAAGGCTGCCAATTCGTGACAGAGCTTTCCCCTTAAAAAAAAGTTTCTGCCAGAAATCTTTTGTCAAAGCACGCCGTACATCCCAGAATAATGCCTAAGCACTCTCCGTTCTGTATCTGCCTAAAGGTTTCCAATATTCCTTGTGGCAGTGGGTTGTCCTGCATCTGCATAAAGACGTCCCATTTCCATAACCCAAGATACTCTGGATAGATCCTTGTACCTGGTTTTCGGCCGGGATTCCATGCAATAGCTTGGTAAAATCCGGTAATTGTCAGGAGGTTGTAATTTTACCCCTCTGGGAAAGATCACAATCAACGGGATTCTTCTACGCCTCTGGGCAGCAATTGTTTTACACCATTCACTCACGTGATTTACTCCTTTCAGCCGAGGATGTACCCGTAGTGAGGTCTTGCATAAGCTGGCCACAGCAAAGCTTGTCTCCGTGATATTCCTCCATCCTTTATAGATCCTTAACTGATCCATCAATATCTTCCTTTTGAAAGGAATAATGTTACACCTCATGGTCCCATGATATAAATTCAACTGGCGCTTTCCTCCTTCAAAGTCGGGCGTAACAATCGTCCCTCCTCGGTGTCGCGGTTTCTTCCCCTGATAATCAGTTAATGGGCTGAGTTTCTCTGCATTAGAGTTTCTTGTACAAACCGTGCTAGAAATTGGAAATTTAGTGTGCCAAGTTGTCCTGCCTTGGGAAATAACATAGTTACTCCAGGGCGATAAAGTGGATGTTACTTTTGAATAAAGTATCCACAAATAGCTGATCTACTCCTATCAAATCGACCTGACTGAAGGGTAGATTGAGTCCTAAGAGTGTTGATTCCAAACCACTCTTGACTTCTGTTACTTCAGGTCCCTGTTGCTGGAATTCCCTGATAACTTCAGCTAATGAGATGATAGGCGTTTCTTCCTCCATCTTGTGCAAAGAATTTTCTTCTTTAGCAACTACAGACAATGTTGTCTGCACAATATCAGAGTCCATATTCTGGCTCATGACAATTCCCTGTGTTTCCTGAGTCTCCGAACTGGTATACTGTGAGATAACAACTGGAAATGTTTCCTGGTCTGGATGTTCCTCTCTGGTCGTGCTTTCATGGGCTACGTCCAGTTGAGGTAAATCCTGTGATGGGCTGGTGTCTAAACAATCCATCACATTAGGTAAATCATTTGAACTGAGATCTAGTGTCTTGTCCTGAGCTGCAGCCTCAAAGATCACAAGGGGTTCCGGGTCATCCTTCATCCCACTGTCAGTCAAATTTAATCCCACTTCTTCCTCGTCTGGGCTGAAGGGAATAATAAAGTCGGTTACCTTTCGATCTCCGACCTCCTTAAAAGATGTCCTCAGGTCATCTTCCTCTTGAGTTTCACCTCTCGTTGAAGTAAAATGAGATTCCTGGGAGTCTTGTACTGGCGGACCAGTTAAACCACATATCTTGTGGTACGAACAGTTGTCCTCTGGGTAACTGTTAGTAGGCAAATTATCTGAACTGATAATTAGTGATTCTTCCCGCGTTGCAGTAATGAAATTCACCTGGGATTCAGTTACTTCCATCCTCCCTATTTCAGTCAGATGTAATTCCACTTCGTGATTCTGTGAACAGAAGGGAATGTGAGAATCGGCTAGGTCTCCGCCTGCGACCTCATTAAAGGTTGTCTTCAGTTCCTCTTTCTCTCGAGATTCATTTCTCGTAGAAGTCAAGTGGTTTTCCTGAAGGTCCTGTACTGTCAAACCAGTGACCTAATTTCCGTGGTGCAAACAGTTATCACGTTTGTGACTGTTTGAAGTGCCCTTGGCACGTTTTTTCTTCCCTCTTTTCCGTTTAGGACTGGGTCGAATGAGAACCTGTAGTTCCCGGTCCACTAACTCTGATTCTGCGGTGGGTGGCAAAGATGTCCCTTCCTTCCTGGTTGGGTGAGCATCCATATCTCCTACCTTATGTTCCGCTAGAAAGGTTAGCTTCTCCGCATTGACTGCTTCCATATGCGTTTTCTCCATCTTTACTCCTTCAGTTTTGCTACGCTCTTGTGCTCCAAAGAACTCATCATTTTCTTTAAACATAATTTCTTCTTCTTGGTCCCACCATTCTAACTCAGCTATGATATATGTTTCTAGTTGCTCCCCCTTTAAGCCTTTTCTTATGCCCCACCCTCTCGCGGACTCTGAGAAATCTGCGCGCGCCTTCATGTCCTCTTCGAGATTCCGGTAACGTAAGGCCATAATTGCAAATGACTATATTCAGGTAAGCTCCTATGTATATATCAAAAATCAGATCTAAGCTAGAAAGACAAGAGTTAACTACTGACAGTCTACGCTATCCAATGTGTATAGTTTAGCCTCAGCAGTGAAAGACAACTGAAAATAATATTCAAGTAGTACCTGGCGACAGCAGTGAAGTAAGTGTGAGAGATATACTACACAGTAATCAACAGTAATATTTACCTAAATAAACATTAAAATGCACTGCATACATGTCAAAATGAACATGGCATATATTAGCATAAAATTGCAAATCAGTCAAGCAGTTAAATCATCAAACACATCAATGTAAATATGATTAAAGTGTCCAATTATCAATAAATGATTAATGGTAACACTAATTGATAATAGTTAAAAACAGTTATCAATAAATGATAGATGATGGTAGTTTTCTCATAAGTTCTTATCTGTTATACTTTTGAAAAGTTATATATGTACTCTGTAACTTCCTCAACTAAAAGTAGCTACATTTGATGATAGTCTATTTTGATGATTGAAGATTACAAGAGTTAACTTTTTAAAATCGTATGTCTAGGGTCTAGTACCGGAGTCTATTGAAAGCGAGAAGTCGAATTCAAATTACCGTACGAGAAGCCCAATCTGTCAGAAGTCGGGGTGCCCCACCGGCTAGATGAAAGTATTATTCACTGGCGAGCAACCCCAATAGTCAGAAACTGACTAGGGACAAAATCTATATGGCTGAACTACAGATTAAGCCCTGAATATCCAACGTACAGCTCCAAGTGGCTCGTTACAAAATGAAATGAACTGTGCTGAATATTCGCCAAGGAATGGGAAAGAGAAGGTTAGCTAAGGATAGATTTTTACGTCTGAATTAAAGTTTACGGACAACTATCCTAGTACAGGTTTTTCTCCCTGACTGCTCCTTTCCTTGGTGTGTAAGTGAACCCCCACCAATGTACACACACAACACGTATGCACAATTGGAATTAAAAGATAACGACAGAACTATGAGTTACAATACTACAACATTTATTTACTAATCATAATCATAGACATAGGATGATTGTCAATATGAGAATGATGAAATCATATACATATTGATCTTGATGACAAATATTACGTAACTTTACTTGTTACTTCATCTATCTGGATCTGTGGTCCAGATCCCCACTCTCCAGTAGACTCAACAAAGAAGAAACAGCTTGCCGGTATTCTGACGATCCTGTCAGTCCTGACACTCCTAGTCAGTAGTCTCTAGTCTTGAGATCTATAACATAGGTGCTCCTTGTGAGAGCTTGAAAGAAAGTCAAGAATGTGTTATATCAGTTCTACATCAGCGCAATCCTAATTAAAACATATCATAACACAAACATATACAATGACCAGTCTGGCCAAGTTTATCTTCCAGCTCTACTGTGTTCACCATCCTCCTTCTCCCTACTGTCTTTAGTCTGGGACGGGCTTTTCAATTGTCTCACACGCCTGTAATGATTACATTTCTGCCGCCCCATGTCCATGTCGCTAATACAGAAATTCTGTGTCGTACAGCCGCTCCGTCCAAAGTTGGTTTAGCAGCTCACAGGGTCGGTAATGGTATTATAATAATGCCTGATCATCCGGGCTTACAAGCCGTGACCAGTAGCTGTGCCAGGTTTCCATGCATTACCGTGGACGCACGCCCACAATACACTGAGAAAGTTTAGCACCATATACCCTATACCAATTGTGGGTAATGTCTGTACCATTACACCTCTGCTTCCAACACAATCATTGGCCAATGTGCGAATGCGCAGACAATAGCATAACACTTCATATTGGTAGGTTTTCATATGACAAATCAATATATCAAACATCCAATACACATAAACATATTGATTAAACTAGACATATTATGATACTTTAACATCATAGCATAATGCACTAGTTAGTTGGTATGTATACGAAATGAGACGTATATACACAAAAAGAATATGTACGAAGCATATTCCTAGCATCGTATATTCATATGAAATTACACATACATACATCCAACCTATCCGTAAACATTATATTACTTCAAGATGGACATCTAATGATACTCAACATAATAGCATCAGGCATTATTAATGAGTACTAATATTGTATAGCTACAAAATGAGATATACAACAAGTCTAATTGAAGTTACCACACAGACCAGCTATATTTGCTGAGCTGCCCGGTTTAATCATCACTTAGTTACTGCTGTTGTAAGAATTAAATAAATAGTCAGTTGACTATATTCTGTACAACAAATGCACACACCAAAAAGCAACTAGGATAGTGTACAAAGAAATGACAAGCATCTACCAAGACACCTAAAAGTATACCCAGACAAGATCTGTCTCACATAAGGCTCTATTTCTCAGAAGAATAACACTTTAAAGCAATATGATATTGAACACAGAACTTAGAAAGAACACTCAAGTAATCTATGACAATGATAGTTCTTGCAATAACCTAGATCAGATATAGACTGAAAATCAGTAACTAAGAAATAACTTTTGTAGTGAAATCTAACATAATAATCATGCGTATGACTACAGACATTGAGATAGTTCCTACCTGTTCTGAAGTCAGACTTAATCTAAAGGGGAAAAGTCTAGCAGGGGTTTTTATACCTAGCCTAGCAGTAGACACTTATCTCCCAGGAATTCCATTCATAAATTTTTCTTATCTCCTCCTGACGTTAATTGCAATTAACTCCAAGTCTGTCCAGTCATAAAAATTCTTCCTGCATGCACACTAGCCTTCACACCTGTGGGTCTGACAATTATTAGCCCACTGAGTCTTATCAGTGATTTCACACCTTGCGCCTCTAGTCTCTACCAGATGGGGTCAGCCATCGCGGTTGGGCGATTTCCTAGCTATTCTTATCAGGTGTCATGTCAAGGGAACAATTAGGTTCTCATGGTCAACAGCCAGTTTACAACTCTGTTGGTAAACCAGGTTTGCTTGCGTCATGCCTGGTTGGTTTTAATTACTATTCAGTCCCCTGAGTCTGCCCTCCCGTCTGGCTGGATTGATAACCTCTGGGGGTGACCGGTACTGGTGTCAAATTAACTTCCCAAATAGAAAGCCATTCCTGGTGGTTTGTTTACTTGCAGGTTTTGCAAGCTTACGTCAAGACAGTATAGCCTTGAATAAAGAGAACGGTTTTGTTCGTCTGTTGATCCTCTACATGGCCCATCAAAAGTGAACCGAAAATTGTTCTGGGAAGTAAAGGCTGCCAATTCGTGACAATCACCAAAGACGAGCTACAAGCAACATCGTTCCAGGCCACAATGAACATAACTCATAAAAACATATCTCTATCTATGGAACACGAACACAACGAAGCGTTGCCGTTCCTAGATATTCTAGTGAGACGTAGAGCAGACGGCATAATTCAAAGATCGGTGAGTAGTATATCAGGCGCAAACTACTTAGCATTTAAGGTGCAACAGCTATATTTTTTACTATATAAAAAGTCTACCACCGCATAGAAAACGTCACAAAACTTGCACCTACGGCGACCACATTTTTAAGGGATGCTTCTCATGAATAAACAATCCTACGTATTTTTGCACAGTTGCTTCCCTTTTTGTGTGATCAATTTTGTCTTTAAAAATGTAATAATTACTGTTATTATTGATTGTAGCGGGCTGTGGCTTAAAAAGCTATCATCATACTAGTAATGCTGTTAATGTACAGTGATCTTCCTCCTTGGATTCCTTTTTTCTCGTCTTCTTTTCTTTATCTGTATTGGGCATAAACACTAGCATCATTCCATTGGTGATGTGTAAGGGATAGGGTTACAGAGTAATTCCTCGGGGTGGCCTAGGGGGCGGCGGGCGTGGATGTGGGAGCTCAGGGGTGGAGCGTGGGGTGTCAGCGTGTGGGGTGGGACGGGGGGTTTTGAACCTCTGGTCATGACAGGTTTCATATGAAAATCGTAATAAGAATGTAAATATGGCAGATATATGATCTGTAGAGTGCGTAGTAGTGTAAACACTATCATCATAAGGGTTACAAATGAACACCTTAAAAAAGGAAGATGGTCGGTGTTATTGATTGTAACTGGTATAACCTAGTGAAATTCGTTGGTACAGGGTGAGTAGCGGCTATTAGTGATCTGTAGAGTGTCGTAGTGACCTATACACTATCATCGTAGTTTTCAAGTGAACACCTTAAAAAGGTAAAGATGGCCGATATTATTGATTGTAACGGGTATAACTTAGTGAAATTCGTTGGTAAGGGGTGAGTAGTGGTTATTAGTGCTCTGTAGTGTGTCGTAGTGGCCTATACACTATCGTCATACAGGTGACAAATGAAAACATTAAAAAGTAAAAATGGCCGATATTATTGATTGTAGCGGGTATAGCTTAGTAAAATTCGTTGGTATGGGGTGGGTAGCGGATATTAGTGGTCCGTAGAGTTTCATAGTGGTGTAAACACTATCATCACAAGGTTACAAATGAAAACCTTAAAAAAGTAAAAATGGCCGATAATATTGATTTCAGCGGGTATAGCTTAGTGAAATTAGTTGGTAAGGGGTGGGTAGCGGCTATTAGTGGTATGTAGAGTGTCGTAGTGACCTATACACTATCATAATACAGGTAAAAATGAAAACCTTAAAAAGGTAAAGAAGGCCGGCATTATCGACTGTACCGGGTATGACTTAGTGAAAGTCGTTGGTGATGGGTGAGTGAGTAACGGAGTAGCTAGATAAGTGATTCCTAACACTATCATCCCACGATTTTCAGGGTTTCAAATGAAAACCTTAAAAAAATTAAAAATGACCGATATTATTGAATGTACCGAGTATGGCTTAGTGAAATTCGTTAGTAAGTGGTGGGTGAATGGAAGGAAAGGCTAGATAGGTGCTTCTGATCATTGTTAAAGGGTGGTCGAGTAGATAGATACTTCCGGCCCTTGTTAAGAGCAGGAGGAGGTGCTAGATAAAGACTCTCGATCAATGGTAAATAGTGGATGAGTAGAGGAAATGGCGATATAGGTGCTTCTGATCATTGTTAAAGGGTGGTAGAGTGGCGGGGTGGCTAGATAAATACGGCCGTTCCGTGAAAAGAGCCGACGGTTGCGTCTCATAATAAAGTCTGAGGCATGAACTCATAGTTGGCTGAGTTGAGGGTGACTGCCTGAGTGACTCATCACGAGGCTATGTCGGTGGGTGTGAACGTACGTGAACATTGTTCAGACATGCCTTTGGGGGAAAAACGGAGGATGACTCAGAGTGTACTGACCCGGGTAAACCTGCTTGAACATGTTTAGACATGTTTTCTATGTTGCATCAGCCACACAGTCTGTATAAATAGGACCGCAAAGGCGGACTTAAGACACTTTGCTTGCGACAAGAACTATCGAAAACACCTCATCGAATAGACCACTGTGGTAAGTAGCACTGTGTGTATGCTATATTGTTCGTTGCAGGTCGCAAGTCGGTATAGTGCTGTCACTAGTGTATATCTCAGAAGCTACATAAGGCAACTAATAAGAATACACCGCAAGGTATAGCCGCCCGGTATAGGAATACTAATACAGATACTAATGACGGTCGTAATCATTATCAGCTTCACTTTTGCCGTCAAGTGACGTGGGGAGAAATGACGCCTCACAGCTCGATGGGTGGCACTGAATAGTGTCATGCCGGCTGATTGTCTGTACTCTCAAGCGTCATCAGCTGTAATCCGTTAGGGTAGCGGCTATGGTGCATTCCAATTGTGTACATATGAAACATGTTTTTCATTAAAGCATGCTTTCTATGGTCACTAAAAATTATTATGATTTTGTCCATCTACAGATTCAAACCAAGACGACCAGTCCCTCATTGACACGTGGCCCACATCGATTCTGGAACGCACAAACGTATGTGTACATAGCAGGTCTCCACTAAGTGTAGTGTAACATATATGCGTCTACGACTATGTCCTCTTTCTATGCAGTGTATGGAAACATGCTGTATTCAACCATTCAGTATTGATCATTATCCCGCTCACTCTACAAAGGGAAAAATAATGTGCTGACACAGGAGAATCTATAGTCATGCTCTGTGGTCACTAATGTATTAAATGAATGTATATCACTAATGTACACGATCTCAAAATACTCGTTCTCTTCAAAATGTGTCAAATCTATATAAAAGTCAATTATGTGGTGTCAAATTCAGTATGTGAAATTTTTACTGTTCCTAGTTATATCATCTTTATCCTTTCTCCAGACTGAAAATTTGCAGACAGGAAAAAATATCGAGACTATTGAGTGGTTATAAGAAGTGAAATCTCGAGGCTATTGCTTACAAGAAGTGAAATCTCGAGACCATTGCTTACAAGGAGTAAAATCTCGAAGGTATTGAGCGATATATAAGAAAGGAAGCCACCGAACGGTCTAGCACAAAATTATTGGTATATATGCTTTCAGTATTTCTCACTAACTATTGGTTATCACTAAATATTTTCACCCCTAAGTGGTGGGCACCATTAAATGTAGTCAGCATTTCTTACTAATATAGTACAACTCTGTTTCATACAATATAAAATAACACAAAGAACAGAATTACGAACCAAGGTGTTGCTAACCATCACCACAAAAATTTAGTCACGGAGAAGACCCTCTGTAAGGATAAAAAGAAAATGAAATAATTTACTATGTGCGACATCATAAGCCTCAAATCCTTTTTTCTTTTGATATTTCCTAACAATGTATGTGATATGAACTATTTTTTTTCTTTAGATATGCTATCATCATGACTGTCGCATGTTTTGACGTACAGAATGTAAAAATTTAGTTAGTTAGTTAGTTAGTCGCAGTTCCAACTTCACAGCAACGGGTCGTCCCCATTATGCTCCGTTCCTGTGCCAGTGAATATCATACAAAATGCTCCCTACTGCCCAATGTGAAAAGTGGAAAAGACAGGAGTCTCGACAAACAACAGCCCGCATCAGATACACTGTGGATAATGCCGCCGCCAGAATGTCAACACAATAGTCCCCCACAAAACAACCAATTCATTTCTGATGGAATCTGCAGTCATTTTCCCATCTGGATGTTTCCTAGATGTTCACCCACACAGTCCACGAAATACAGTTCATCGTCGATGGCAGTGGCAGTCAACCAGAAGCCCAGCAGCCACGCATTTCTGCATAAGGCAAAAACTGGTCAACTCTGGAACATAGCCATCTGCCATCGCTCCGAACATGCAGTCACGTTCCAATAAAACCTCGGGCAGATTCAAAAGCACTTCACACGAAACTCACAGCTCACAGTGTCGCGCCACGCACTCACTCAGTAGCAGGGCGACGGAACCATCAAGCCTCATTAATCGCCTCTTATGACATGCGTGGTAGGCTGCAGTGTTGCTTTCTTTGCTTCCTTTACTGGCCCCGGAAACACATGGGAGAAATGTAAAAATGTCGGACTATAATGATGTTGTCTTTTATTCACAGCTGTTTGACAGTCAGTACATACAACGATTGTGAAATTCTGGAACTAGTTGAAGACTACACAATTTTATAGTGGTCACTGTACCTTATCCATTGGAGATACACACACGAGACATTATATAATACCCGAAGCTACAAGAGTGTTGGAAATATTACTGAGCTATCACAAAGCCATTATCTAAAACCAGTCTTTTTCACCACTACATTTTTCTATCATTATGGCCACTTGACAGAAAAATATCTATCTCTGCTCTATCTGTGGTAAAGTATTTACAGAAAACCGCAGTCTTACGCATCACATTAACACCGTACACAAAACCCAAACTCACACATGCCACATTTGCGGTAATCTATACAAAAGAAAAGACATCATACAACGACAAATAAAAACTGATCACCAGACATCAACACCAACACCTGTTACCACTACAGCATCAAACGTGGACACTACACCATCAAATACTACACCTGCATCAAGAAAAAAGAAAGTAACAGCAGATACACATACATCTAAAGAACAGAAACTTGATCAAGTGGAAGCAGAGGAAGCCGACGTAGAGATAGATGAGGAAGTAGAGATAGATTAGGAATTAAAGACCGTAGACAAAATCCCCGACCCTGAAGTCCAGCAGAAATATAGAGACATCTGGCCCTATCTTAGGACACATCAGAACATCCACAAATATTTATCGACCTACAATTTTTTTCATCGACCAGACTCAACACAACCAATTGACTGGATCGAGACATTAAACCCAATATCTGCTAGTCAAGCATGCAGGTTTAAGATAAATTATTCCCATCATATGATTTTACGACATACAGAGACAAAAGAACTTAGATGTTTCCATTCATCCTCTAACAATGCATGCCAACTCGAAGTCCCCCCACTTAGTTAACAACGCACACGACTTTATAGCTATAGTTCAGGAAAGTGACATGTTTAATTGTACCCTACATAACAGACCCAACACTAAGTACATGATAGAGACAATCCCTGTGACTAGTTTCTATACATACCACATCATTGAACACCCGCTAGGTTGATTGCTATCTATAATATGCTCTATTACAAATTTAAAGTGGTAATATTGTGATATCCTTGTGTGTGGTACATTGAGTTGTCTATATCATTGAAAATAAACGACTCAATGTTTGTGTGTCACTGTCTGTCACATTTTTCACCCGATCATTAAAATGCTATTTGTATTGACAATAAACAAAAATATTGAATGTTGTGCACATGAAAATACTGATTTTTAATCGAAAAATAACAGTTATGAAAACGAAAATTTCTTGTTTGTTGGTTTTTTCAGTGGTATGCTTGGCTTGTTTTCGTCTTTCTGGGGTTTTTTTCCTTGTTTTTCGTCTTTCTAGTTTTTACTTGTTTTCATGTTGACTTCTGCGCGAGCTTGTTTTTCATGTAGAATGTGGCACAAAGATGTGGAAAAACTGACACACACACACCACACACACACACACACACACACACACACACACACACACACACACACACACACACACACACACAAATGGAACAGTGAGACAAGACCAAAGTCACACAAGAACAAAGACATATTGGAACAGAGAGACACGTACAATATCACACAAGAATGTTCATACAAACTTATAATTATTGCAACGAAACTTATAAAAAGAATGACACTTTGTTAACCATAGTGAAACATCTTAGCCAGATTACAACCAAACTTATAAAAATCTCAACCAAACGTATTAAAGGTAGGAAAATTTGTTAAAGGTGGCAATGTTGTCCAAATTTCAAACAAATTTATAAAAAGTAGGAAACTTTGTTAACCAAATGTGAAAAGTTTGGTCAATTTTCAACCAAACTGATAAAAATGTAGGAAACTTTGTTAACCAAAGGCGAAAAATTGCAACCAAACTTATCAAAATTAGGAAAATATGTTAACCAAATGTGACAAAGTTTGGCCAAAGTTCAACCAAACTTATGAAAAGTAGGAAAATTTGATAACCGAATGTGAAAATATATCGTCCAAAAAGAGAAATATTTCAACTAAACTTATAAATAGACAAGCCTAACTTATTAAAGAAGGGAAATTGTCAGGCAAATGGGAAAATGTTAGGCCAAATACAGAAAGTATCTCAGCCAAACTGATGAAAAGTAGGAAACTTTGTTAGCCAAAGAGGGAACAACCTAGGGCATGCAGGAAAATCTGTCAGCCAAATGTGAAAAAATGTTACAAGGTATAGAAACATCTCGTCCACACTTATGAAAACTAGGAAACTTTGTTAGCCAAAAGGAAAAACCTAGATCAAGTAAGAAAATCTGTTAGCCAAATTTGAAAAATGTCGGCCAAATACAGAAATAGCTCGTCCACACTTATGAAAACTAGGAAATTTGCTATTCAAAGAGGAAAATATTGGCCAAGTAAGAAAATTTGATAGCCAAATGTGAATAAATATCAATCAAAGAGAGAAATATATAAACTAAACTGATTAAAAGTAGGAAACATTGTCAACCAATTGGGAACAATGTCCTCCAAATACAGAAATATCTCGACCAAACTTAAGAAAAGTAGGAAAATGTGTTAACCAAAGGGGAAAAAATAGCAGCCAAAGAGAGGAATATCTCGTCCAAACTTATAAAAAGTAGGAGAATTATCAGCCAAATGGGAAAAAGTTAGACCAAATACAGAAATATCTCACCCAAACTTATGAAAAGTAGGAAACTTTGTTTTTTTTTCTTTTTTTTTTCATTCAACAATAGTGACTTATTACATAAGATGCATTTAATTTTCTGAAATACAGCTGTTATTTGCATAGGGGACATATGAATATCTCTAGTAGGTTGGGGCTGTAAAATGACAACGTGAGATATTTTTTCCCATTTGGTTAAGGAATTTTCCTACTTTTTATAAGTTTGGCTGAAATTTGGCTAAAATTTTTCATATTTTGTTAACAAAATGTCCTACTTTTCATAAGTTTTCGATGAAATATTTCTTCACTTGACCAAAAATTTTCACGTTTGGTTAACAAAGTTTCCTACTTTTTATGAGTTTGTTTGAAATTTGGTCAAATTTTTCACATCTGGACAAAAAAATGTCCTACTTTTCACAAGTTTGGGTGAGATATTTATAAGTATGGGTGAACTTTGGCCACAATTTTCACATTTAGTCAACAAAATTTCCTACTTTTTATGGGTTTGGTTGAAATTTGGCCAGACTTTTCACATTTGGTTAACAAGTTTCCTACTTTTTATGAGTTTGTTTGAAATTTGGCGAAACTTTTCACAGCTGGACAACAAAATTTCCTACTTTTTATAAGTTTGGTTGAAAATGTGTCCAAACTTTTCACATTTGGTTACCAAAGTTTCCAACTTTTTATGAGTTTATTTGAAATATGGCCAAACTTTTAACATTTTGGTTAACAAATTTTCCTACTTTTCATAAGTTCGGATGAAATTTGGCCAAAAGTTTTCATTTTGGTTAACAAATGTTTCCTACTTTTCATAAGTTTGGTTGAAATGTGGCCAAAATTTTTCACTTTAGTTAACACATTTTCCTACTTTTTATAAGTTTGACTGCGATGTTTATAAGTTTGGTTGAAATTCGGCCAAACTTTTCACATTTGGTTAACAAAGTTTCCTACTTTTCATAAATTTGGGTGAGATATTTCTATATTTGGTCTAACTTTTTCCCACTTGGCTAATAATTCTCCTACTTTTTATAAGTGTGGACGAGATATTCCTCTCCTTGGCTGCTATTTTTTCCCTTTGGTTAACAAATTTTCCTACTTTTCTTAAGTTTGGTAGAGATATTTCTGTATTTGTTCGACATTTTTCCCGGTTGGTTGACAATTTTTCCTACTTTTAATAAGTATAGTTTATATATTTCTCTCTTTGGTTGATATTTTTTTCACATTTGGCTATCAAATTTTCCTACTTGGCCAATATTTTTCCTCTTTGACTAACAAATTTTCCTAGTTTTCATAAGTGTGGACAAGCTATTTCTGTATTTGGCAGATATTTTTCACATTTAGTGTCAGCGTGCTGAGGATTAGAGACAGGACATAGAGAGGACAAGGGACATATTAGAGACAGGACATAGAGATGTCGTCAATAGAACATCTACAGGACAACAGAGATATGAGAGACAGGACATAGGTAGGAACGCAGAGATGTCATAGACAGGATATCTACAGGACCATAGAGATATCAGAGACAGGACATAGGCAGAGACACAGAGATGTCATAGACAGGACTTAGACAGGACAAGGCCCAGCTATACAAGGGAACACAAGTCGACGGGACTCCGTCCCAGATTAACCGGACAGCCTTGCACTGAAGGATCCGACACACCCGTATGGACTTTGCGAGAGTGCGAGCTAGAGTTGCCATGTTAAAGATAGTGAGTATTGAGTGCAGGGTTTGTGATTGATTGACTGCTACGGCGGTTTATTAAATAGCAGTTCTGTTAATAAGATGATGTGTCGAATTAACAGCCCTATGTGCGCATTTTGATGATAATGAAGTTTGTGTAACTAAATGTTTAATTTCCACAAGCGAAGTTAAGTATCTTTGAATGCATGTGAAGGAACTAAGAATGCCTCTGTGTGTATGAGACGTTGACATTTAGCTAACAGATTTTCCTACTTGACCTAGGTTTTTTTCCCTTTGGCTAACAAAGTTTCCTAGTTTTCATAAGTGTGGATGAGATGTTTCTATATGTGGTAACATTTTTACATATTTGTCTAACATATTTTCCTGCATGTCCTAGGTTTTTCCCTCTTTGGCTAACAAATTTTCCTACTTTTCATCAGTCTGGCTGAGATATTTCTGTATTTGGCCTAACAATTTCCCATTTGCCTGACAATTTCCCTTCTTCAATAAGTTTGGCTGGTCTATTTATAAGATTAGTTGAAATATGTCTCTTTTTGGACGATATATTTTCACATTTGGTTAAAACCTTTTCCAACTTTTCATAAGTTTGGTTGAACTTTGTGATTGATTGACTGCTACGGCGGTTTATTAAATAGCAGTTCTGTTAATAAGATGATGTGTCGAATTAACCGCCCTATGTGCGCATTTTGATGATAATGAAGTTTGTGTAACTAAATGTTTAATTTCCACAAGCGAAGTTAAGTATCTTTGAATGCCTAAATTAAACATCTCATCCACACTTATGAAAACTAGGAAACTTTGTTAGCCAAAGGGAAAAAAACCTAGGTCAAGTAGGAACTAAGAATGCCTCTGTGTGTATGAGACGTTGACATTTAGCTAACAGATTTTCCTACATGACCTAGGTTTTTTCCCTTTGGCTAACAAAGTTTCCTAGTTTTCATAAGTGTGGATGAGATGTTTCTATATGTGGTAACATTTTTACACATTTGTCTAACATATTTTCCTGCATGCCCTAGGTTTTTCCCTCTTTGGCTAACAAATTTTCCTACTTTTCATCAGTCTGGCTGAGATATTTCTGTATTTGGCCTAACAATTTCCCATTTGCCTGACAATTTCCCTTCTTCAATAAGTTTGGCTGGTCTATTTATAAGTTTAGTTGAAATATGTCTCTTTTTGGACGATATATTTTCACATTTGGTTAAAACCTTTTCCAACTTTTCATAAGTTTGGTTGAACTTTGGCCAAACTTTGTCACATTTGGTTAACATATTTTCCTAATGTTGATAAGTTTGGTTGAAAATTTTCTTGGTTAACACAGTTTCCTACATTTTTATACGTCTGGTTGAAAATTGACCAAACTTTTCACATTTGGTTAACAAAGTTTCTTACTTTTTATAAATTTGTTTGAAATTTGGTCAACATTTTCACCTTTAACAAATTTTTCTACTTTTAATACGTTTGGTTGAGATATTTATAAGTTTGGTTGTAATCTGGCTAAGATGTTTCACTTTGGTTAACTTTGGTTAAAGTGTCATTCTTTTTATAAGTTTCGTTGCAATAATTATAAGTTTGTATGAACATTCTTGTGTGATATTGTACGTGTCTCTCTGTTCCAATATGTCTTTGTTCTTGTGTGACTTTGGTCTTGTCTCACTGTTCCATTCTGTGTGTATGTGTGTGTGTGTGTCAGTTTTTCCACATCTTTGCGCCACATTCTACATGAAAGACAAGCTCACGCAGAAGTCAACATGAAAACTAGTAAAGACTAGAAAGACGAAAACAAGAAATAAAACCAGAAAGACGAAAACAAGCCAAGCATACCACTGAAAAAACCAACAAACAAGAAATTTTCGTTTTCATAACTGTTATTTTTCGATTAAAAATCAGTATTTTCATGTGCACAACAATCAATATTTTTGTTTATTGTCAATACAAATAGTATTTTAATGATCGGGTGAAAATGTGACAGACAGTGGCACACAAACATTGAGTCGTTTATTTTAAATTATATAGACAACTCAATGTACCACACACAAGGATATCATACATATGACCACTTTAAATTTGTAATATCTAAGTCCTAGATCTAAATCTGTCTAAGTCCTGTCTATGACATCTCTGTGTCTCTATTATAGATAGCAATCAACCTAGCTGGTGTTCAATGATGTGGTATGTATAGAAACTTTTCACAGGGATTGTCTCTATCATGTACTTAGTGTCGGGTCTGTTATGTAGGGTACAATTAAACATGTCACTGTCCTGAACTATAGCTATAAAGTCGTGTGCGTTGTTAACTAAGTGTGGGACATCTAGTTGGCATGTATTGTTAGAGGATGAATGGAAAAATCTAAGTTCTTTTGTCTCTGTATGTCGTAAAATCATATGATGGGAATAATTTATCTTAAACCTGCATGCCTGACTAGCAAATATTGGGTTTAATGTCTCGATCCAGTCAATTGGTTGTGTTGAGTCTGGTCGATGAAAAAAATTGTAGGTCGATACATATTTGTGGATGTTCTGATGTGTTCTAAGATAGGGCCAGATGTCTCTATATTTCTGCTGGACTTCAGGGTCGGGGATTTTGTCTACGGTCTTTAATTCCTCATCTATCTCTACTTCCTCATCTATCTCTACGTCGGCTTCCTCTGCTTCCACTTGATCAAGTTTCTGTTTTTTAGATGTATGTGTATCTGCTGTTACTTTCTTTTTTCTTGATGCAGGTGTAGTATTTGATGGTGTAGTGTCCACGTTTGATGCTGGAGTGGTAACAGGTGTTGGTGTTGATGTCTGGTGATCAGTTTTTATGTGTCGTTGTAGGATGTCTTTCCTTTTGTATAGATTACCGCAAATGTGGCATGTGTGAGTTTGGGTTTTGTGTACGGTGTTAATGTGATGCGTAAGACTGCAGTTTTCTGTAAATACTTTACCACAGATAGAGCAGAGATAGATATTTTTCTGTCAAATGGTCATAATGATAGAAAAATGTAGTGGTGAAAAAGACTGGTTTTAGATAATTGCTTTGTGATAGCTCAGTAATATTTCCAACACGCTTGTAGCTTCGGGTATTATATAATGTCTCGTGTGTGTAGCTCCAATGGATAAGGTACAGTGACCACTATAAAATTGTGTAGTCTTCAACTAGTTCCAGAATTTCACAATCGTTGTATGTACTGACTGTCAAACAGCTGTGAATAAAAGACAACATCATTATAGTCCGACATTTTTACATTTCTCCCATGTGTTTCCGGGGCCCGTAAAGGAAGCAAAGAATAGCAACACTGCAGCCTACCACGCATGTCATAAGAGGCGATTAATGAGGCTTGATGGTTCCGTCGCCCTGCTACTGAGTGAGTGCGTGGCGCGACACTGTGAGCTGTGAGTTTCGTGTGAAGTGCTTTTGAATCTGCCCGAGGTTTTATTGGAACGTGACTGCATGTTCGGAGCGATGGCAGATGGCTATGTTCCAGAGTTGACCAGTTTTTGCCTTATGCAGAAATGCGTGGCTGCTGGGCTTCTGGTTGACTGCCACTGCCATCGACAATGAACTGTATTTCGTGGACTGTGTGGTTGAACATCTAGGAAACATCCAGATGGGAAAATGACTGCAGATTCCATCAGAAATGAATTGGTTGTTTTGTGGGGGACTATTGTGTTGACATTCTGGCGGCGGCATTATCCACAGTGTATCTATGCGGGCTGTTGTTTGTCGAGACTCCTGTATTTTCCACTTTTCACATTGGGCAGTAGGGAGCATTTTGTATGATATTCACTGGCACAGGAACGGAGCATAATGGGGACGACCCGTTGCTGTGAAGTTGGAACTGCGACTAACTAACTAACTAAATTTTTACATTCTGTACGTCAAAACATGCGACAGTCATGATGATAGCATATCTAAAGGGAAAAAAATATTTCATATCACATACATTGTTAGGAAATATCAAAAGAAAAAAGGATTTGAGGCTTATGATGTCGCACATAGTAAATTATTTCATTTTCTTTTTATCCTTACAGATGGTCTTCTCCGTGACTATATTTTTGTGGTGATGGTTAGCAACACCTTGGTTCGTAATTCTGTTCTTTGTGTTATTTTATATTGTATGAAACAGAGTTGTACTATATTAGTGAGAAATGCTGACTACATTTAATGGTGCCCACCACTTAGGGGTGAAAATATTTAGTGATAACCAATAGTTAGTGAGAAATACTGAAAGCATACATACCAATAATTTTGTACTAGACCGTTCGGTGTCTTCCTTTCTTATATATCGCTCAATACCTTCGAGATTTTACTCCTTGTAAGCAATGGTCTCGAGATTTCACTTCTTGTAAGCAATAGCCTCGAGATTTCACTTCTTATAACCACTCAATAGTCTCGATATTTTTTCGTGTCTGCAAATGTTCAGTCTGGAGAAAGGATAAAGATGATATAACTAGGAACAGTAAAACTTTCACATACTGAATTTGACACCACATAATTGACTTTTATATAGATTTGACACATTTTGAAGAGAACGAGTATTTTGAGATCGTGTACATTAGTGATATACATTCATTTAATACATTAGTGACCACAGAGCATGACTATAGATTCTCCTGTGTCAGCACATTATGTTTCCCTTTGTAGATTGAGCGGGATAATGATCAATACTGAATGGTTGAATACAGCATGTTTCCATACACTGCATAGAAAGAGGACATAGCCGTAGACGCATATATGTTACACTACACTTAGTGGAGACCTGCTATGTACACATACGTTTGTGCGTTCCAGAATCGATGTGGGCCACGTGTCAATGAGGGACTGGTCGTCTTGGTTTGAATCTGTAGATGGACAAAATCATAATAATTTTTAGTGACCATAGAAAGCATGCTTTAATGAAAAACATGTTTCATATGTACACAATTAGAATGCACCATAGCCGCTACCCTAACGGATTACAGCTGATGACGCTTGAGAGTACAGACAATCAGCCGGCATGACACTATTCAGTGCCACCCATCGAGCTGTGAGGCGTCATTTCTCCCCACGTCACTTGACGGCAAAAGTGAAGCTGATAATGATTACCACCGTCATTAGTATCTGTATTAGTATTCCTATACCGGGCGGCTATACCTTGCAGTGTATTCTTATTAGTTGCCTTATGTAGCTTCTGAGATATACACTAGTGACAGCACTATACCGACTTGCGACCTGCAACGAAACAATATAGCATACACACAGCGCATATACCACAGTGGTCTATTCGATGAGGTGTTTTCGATAGTTCTTGTCGCAAGCGAAGTGTCTTAAGTCCGCCTTTGTGGTCCTATTTATACAGACTGTGTGGCTGATGCAACATAGAAAACATGTCTAAACATGTTCAAGCAGGTTTACCCGGGTCAGTACACTCTGAGTCATCCTCCGTTTTCCCCTCAAAGGCATTTCTGAACAGGTTCACGTACGTTCACACCCACCGACATAGCCCCGTGATGAGTCACCCAGGCAGTCACCCTCAACTCAGCCAACTATGAGTTCATGCCTCAGACTTTAATATGAGACGCAACCGTCGGCTCTTTTCACGGAACGGCCGTATTTATCTAGCCACCCCGCCACTCTACCACCCTTTAACAATGATCAGAAGCACCTATAGAGCTTTTCCTCTACTCATCCACTATTTACCATTGATCGAAAGTCTTTATCTAGCACCTCCTCCTGCTCTTAACAAGGGCCGGAAGTATCTATCTACTCGACCACCCTTTAACAATGATCAGAAGCACCTATCTAGCCTTTCCTCCATTCACCCACCCCTTACTAACGAATTTCACTAAGCCATACTCGGTACATTCAATAATATCGGTCATTTTTAATTTTTTAAGGTATTCATTTGAAACCCTGAAAATCGTGGGATGATAGTGTTCGGAATCACTTATCTAACTACTCAGTTACTCACTCACCCCTCACCAACGACTTTCACTAAGCCATACCAGGTACAGTCGATAATGCCGGCCTTCTTTACCTTTTTAAGGTTTTCATTTTTACCTGTATTATGATAGTGTATAGGTCACTACGACACTCTACATACCACTAATAACGCTACCCACCCCTTACCAACTAATTTCACTAAGCTATACCCGCTGCAAACAATATTATCGGCCATTTTTACTTTTTTAATGTTTTCATTTGTCACCTTATGACGATAGTGTATAGGCATCTACGACACACTACAGATCACTAATAGCCGCTACCCATCCCTTACCAACGAATTTCACTAAGTTATACGAGCTACAATCAATAACACCGACCATCTTCACTTATTAAGGTTTTCTTTTGTAACCCGTATGGTGATAGTGGTCACACTACTACGACCCTCTACAGATCATATATCTGCCATATTTACATTCTTATTACGATTTTCACATGACACCTGTCACGACCTGACGTTCGAAACCCCTCCCCCACCCCACACGCAGACACCCCACGCTCCACCCCTGAGCTCCCACACCCACGCCCGCCGCCCTCTAGGCCACCCAGAGGAATTGCACTGTAACCCTATCCCTTACACATCACCAATGGAATGATGATAGTGTTTATGCCAATACAGATAAAGAAAAGAAGACGAGAAAAAATAAACCAAGGAGGAAGAGCACTGTACCTTAACAGCATTACTAGTATGATGATAGTTTTTTTAAGCCCTACCCCGCTACAATCAATAATAACAGTAATTATTACATTTATAAAGACAAAATTGATCACACAAAAAGGGAAGTAACAGTGCAAAAATACGTAGGATTGTTTATTCATGTGTTGCATCCCTTGAAAATGTGGTCGCCGTAGGTGCAGTTTTGTGACGTTTTCTATGCGGTGGTAGACTTTTTATATAGTAAAAAATATAGGTGCTGCACCTTAAATGCTAAGTAGTTTGTGCCTGACATACTACTTCGGTGTACCGCAAAGAGACACTGGACTGGCCAATACCTAAATTTTCAGAGCTTCACACCTGTCCAGTACAAACGGGGCTTAGTACGGACCCTGTTTGACCGTGCTAGAAAGATATGCACCCAGGACACACTGACAGAGGAATTTGAAACTCTGAAGAATGTCTTAAACCTGAATGGGTACTCCACAGGATTTATAAAGCGCCACTGCCAACAGCCCAAACCAAAACCAGACGAAACTACAGTCCCTAAACTCAAGGTATTCATCCAGCTAACCTATCGAGGGGATGACGTAATGCAACGTCTACAAGACCGGCTTACTACAGCAGTAGGCCGAACATTCTATGCTGCAATTCCAGTCTTTAGGTATAGAACCACACCGATTCCCACACCAGCAGTAAAAGAGCTGTTCCTCTGTACGCCAAAAACAATTGTATTTACCAATTCACATGTAGGTGCCAGGCTTTCTAAACCGGCAGAACAAAGCGACAGCTGAACAAAAGAGTGTCAGAACACATTCCTCAATGGGTCGACAAGATACGACACACAGGCGATGCGAGCCTAGTGGGACCGACACACCGGAAGCCTCCAGCGTCATCAATTGCTAGGCACATTCTCAAAAGCGGCCATGTGATTAACAGAGACATTGCCTTTCGCGTGTTGTTTAACACACAAAATACTCGCTTGTTAAAGTTTGCAGAAGCAATAATGATCAATCAACGCAAGCCAGATTTGTGCAAACAGAAAGACATGTTAGTCAGCTAAAAATTACCGTGGTAGACAATTGACATTACTGTGCGAACATGTGGTACATTTCAGCTTGATGGATTTATCTAGTTAATTTACTTTACTGCAGTATGTACCTGACGAGATGCAGCGAATTATGCCAGGCAATAAACCGTGCAATCTATTGTTTGTGTCTTCGTTATTCAAATTATTAATACGGCAATGATATAAACTTAAATACTTCAGGACAGAAGCAGTCTGATGGCTTATAAGACTAGTAATCTCATCTCTTGAAAAACAAATTGCAAGTTATATTATTTCTCTATGACCAAGTTAGTAACTTAGGCTTTGGTTTTTCAAAATACAATAATTGCATATTTTTGAAATAGCTGATTCGTGGTATTCTTTCGTAAAGTAAGACAAAGATGCAAAACTAATCTTAATGAACATCATAAAAATAGATTGTCCTAAAGAACTACAAGAAGCATAATGAAATATTTCACAGGAACAATAATATATCAATAGAAGATCACACACAAAGTAAAATATCAGTAATTGCCAATCGCCAAGTGAACATTTATAAGCACAAAACTAGAAATAGCAGGGACATATATGTGGGTTACATTAAACATAGCAACATTGGAAATAACATACCTCTTCAAGAACTTTTATTTGTTCTCTAACCCGTGCAACTTCTTGCCTCAGATCTTCTGAAACTGTGCATATATTTGAACAAGGCCTTCCTCTGACCATTTTGTGAAATGTAATAGTTACCAATCTTAATCCCACTGCTGACATAAATAACATACATCTTGTCAGAACTGAAGAATCTCTCTCTCTCTCTCTCTCTCTATATATATATATATATATATATATATATATATATATATATATATATATATATATATATATATATATATATATATATATATATATATATATATATATATATATATATATGCTTGCTTGCTTGTGTTCGTTGGCTTGAGCTCCAACGCGAAGTCCTGTATGTCGGATGAAGGCATCCTGTTGTCCAACATCAGTGTGATGTCATACAGGACCTGAGTTTTGCGTGAGTATCCGTTGTCCCATGTCTGGCTTATTGGTGTGCAGACTGGTGGTTCCTCGCCGTACAGGCAGACACTCTCCGACTTCGGAGGAATCGGCGATCCTACTGACTTTAGCCAGGACCCCGAAGGGACCTGTTGCCCAGGACGCTCGACGAGGACGCGTCAATAGGTCTTGGCCAGTATATAACCCGGCCCTGGTGCCTTGGAAACACCTCTGCGTCCCTATATATATATATATATATGGATTTGTGTGGGGGGTGGAGGGGGGGGGGGGGGGTCGTGTGCGCTCGCGCACATGCATCAGTGTGCGTTTGTGTGCGCGCACATGTAGTTCTATCAAATTAATTAACTTACTAAACTTCTGCAAGGTCTGAAGATTAATTGGGGCTTTACAAATCTAAATGAGAATTGTCCTGATCAACAATTCCGGTTTTCAAATGCTTATGTATTTTGTCTATTATTTTAAGATAATAGATTTCTTTTTTGAATAGTTCATTCTTTGAAGCAATTATGACACTTAGGTTGTACTTCCCACCCTCTTCCGAGCGATATGTTGCATTATATATATTACTATTTCAGATTCTGTATATTATATATTTCTACGATCTCTGATTGTGTATTTACAACTTTACAACAAGCAATTTTAAATTACTGGTATTTCAATTTATGTATAGAGGTATTATTGTTGTTATAATATATTGCATAATCCTGCTGTTCTATATTTATCATGTTCATGAGGATATATGTGTTTTTACATATAAATGTAATGCTATAGAATGTACACAACAGCAGCATGATAAAATAAGGCCAATGTGTTCGATTTCAGAATACATTTGTGTAAGGTATTTCTTCTAAGCAGATTCCATCCAAGACATTAAACTCTGCCCACCAGTGGATAGGTTATCTTTCCCTAAGTTAGGTCAGGGCAGTGGCGTTATGACCTACTCTTTGTGATTCATCTTTAAGGTGAACAACTTGAACACGGTACCTCTTGTTATTCTCCCTTAACTCAGAAGGCTAGGTATCCGTGTGAGGTTTACTCCTTCTAGTGAGATTCCATGCAAGATAATGGGCTCCACAGACCCGCCGATAGGTATTCTTTCCTAACAATTAGGCCAAGGCAGTGGCCTTACCATCTACTCTTTGTAATTTCCAATTGCAGTGGGATCTTTAATGTGCACAGGTTGCACACTGAACTGTCTGTGTTTCTCCAGTATCCCAGGTATCCGATCTGACTTCTCAAGAAATCAAACAGATGTGTGATATTATTAGAAAATAGCGTTTCTTGAAGGAAAAAAAAAAAAAGAGATCGCTGAGATCGAACCTGGATCCTTCTAAGCCTGAGGCGGACACAGATATTACCCAACACCCTCCCATTATCACTAGATTCTCTCAACATAAAACAAATTCTTCAACAAGTTGTCCCTCTCTTCAATATCTCCATCATGTTGTACCAGAGGAACTCGTTTGCTTTCACCACCTTAAAAGTTGTACCAGCATAAACTAGAATTCATTTATCAACTGCACAAAAATATAACAGTGTCAAAGTTCACTTTTTAAAAATCTAAGTAATTTCTAAGTTTCTAAGTAATGGTGATATCAAAGAAAATGGGGACACCAAAATGTGACATAGAAATAGAAGGGGAAATTCTCAACCAAGTGGATAATTTTAAATACCTAGGGGCACATATAACATCGGATGGAAGATGTACAACAGAGACTAAGAGCAGAATAGGGCAGGCAAAAGCCGCATTTCAGAAAATGAAGAGTATCTTATGCAATAAGTCGCTATCAATGAATGTAAGAAAGAGAGTGCTAAAATGCTATATAGAACCAGTTTTCCTGTATGGCAGCGAATCTTGGAATTTAAATGAACAAATTAGGAAGAACTTAGAAGCAACATAGATGTGGTTTTTAAGACGAATGTTGCGAATTCCTTGGACTGCCAGAGTAACTAACAACGATTGCCTGAAAGAGGCTAATGAAACTAGAACACTATATGCAACAATACGAAAGAGACAAACAGCTTTCTTTGGTCATGCGATGAGAAGAGAGGCATTGGAAAACATCGTGACAGCTGGAAAGATCGAGGGGAAGAGAGGCAGAGGCAGATAACGAGAAATGATGCTGGACGGATTGAGACGGAAGTTGATCCAGAACATCAAAGACCGAGATCTGTGGAGAGCCATGAACGCCTACGCCAGCCGGCACGGCACTTGATGATGATGATGATGATGAAGTAATTTTTCATAACTTACCAGGCATTAACATTAGGGTGATACCACCAGAATTTGATGCTTGTTTAACATTTTCTGCATGAAATACAATATATGTTTATGTAGTCACTCATTGAATTAATCTGTGAAAGTCATATTTTCACATTAAAAATTTAAATATTGAGCACAACCCACCACTGGCAACGCTGATCGCATTCTGGTATGAACCTAAGGCCTATCCACGTCAATATGGAATCACTATACTCGAGTTTCGCTCTCGTTTGAGCTCGTCAGTAGTGCATATCCCTGAACGATCAGGACTTCTCACTGGCAAGGAACACAATATTTAAATTTCAAATCCCGAAACAACCAAATAAATCAATTTGATTATTTTTCACTGGATTTTAGGAGGCCTGGTGTTCCTTGCCAGTGAGAAGTCCTGATCGTTCGGGTCCACATCGATTGACGGACGTCAGTCGCGGCGATTGGGCAATCTTGAGCATAGCCTACGATGGGTGACGGTGTGGTATTCTGTTATGATAATTTGGCTGTGTCCAGTGTGTGCCGCGTGGTTACACACCCGCTTCACACGCGTGATCCGGGGCTTGTTTCCGGATCCGGTCAGGGATATGCACTACTGACGAGCTCAAACGAGAGCGAAACTCGAGTATAGTGCTTCCATATTGACGTGGATAGGCCTTAGGTTCATACCAGAATGCGATCAGCGTTGCCAGTGGTGGGTTGTGCTCAATATTTAAATTTCAAATCCCGAAACAACCAAATAAATCAATTTGATTATTGCTCACTGGATTTTAGGAGGCCTGGTGTTCCTTGCCAGTGAGAAGTCCTGATCGTTCGGGTCCACATCGATTGACGGACGTCAGTCGCGGCGATTGGGCAATCTTGAGCATAGCCTACGATGGGTGACGTTGTGGTATTCTGTTATGATAATTTGGCTGTGTCCAGTGTGTGCCGCGTGGTTACACACCCGCTTCACGCGCGTGACCCGGGGCTTGTTTCCGGATCCGGTCAGGGATATGCACTACTGACGAGCTCAAACGAGAGAGAAACTCGAGTATAGTGCTTCCATATTGACGTGGATAGGCCTTAGGTTCATACCAGAATGCGATCAGCGTTGCCAATGGTAGGTTGTGCTCAATATTTAAATTTCAAATCCCGAAACAACCAAATAAATCAATTTTTAAAAAAAAAATTTTTTTTTTTAAATTTTAAATGTAATAAAATACAGGATGAGTATTTTCTCAGTTGTTAAACTGCCATTTCTTGACGTACTTTGCAACTGTCAACACAGCCTAAAATCCATCCATCCATCATGTGCCATGCCGGTAAGCGTGGGCGGTCATGTTCTGCCATCTCACTCGATCACCAGAGTCGTGGATCAGCTCCGTGTTTCTGTCTCGACCATGCCACAAGGCAAAGCCATCCAGGTACTTGCTTCTAGGTCTTCCAGATGGTCTGTTCCCCTCGATCTTACCAGTTGTCACCAAGTTCTCCAGATCATTTCTTCTCATAACATGCCCAAAAAATTGTGACTGTCACTCCTTTCCAGCCTAAAATGGACACCAGGAAATGTCATGGGAAGTAGAGGCAGCCGGCATGATACTAACCATATCACCCACCGTATGCCGTACAAGTATGCGTCTAGCACCACATTCTTAATAATTAAGGCATATAAAAGGGTCCCTTACTTTTGTTTTAACTATAAACCCATTTTTTTTTTAAACCACAGCCACAGTTTGACTTATGGCGTTTAAAAAGGTTGATATACTTTAATAAAGGACCTCTCTCTCTCTCTCTCTCTCTCTCTCTCTCTCTCTCTCTCTCTCTCTCTCTCTCTCTCTCTCTCTCTCTCTCTCTCTCTCTCTTTCTTGCACACACTTCCTTTTCTATAAACAGTCACTTAAAACAATGGTCTTAAAAACCAACATGAACTGAGTTGAATCTTACCCCTATTTTGAAGTTGATTATTTATTATTTTCTCCATTACAAGCCTAAGAGATGTATGTGACTCTGCATAGTGACCTTTGTAAAATCTCAGAACTTTTCCAATGTCTTTTGCATAGAGCTGTTAATTAAGAAGTGTAATTTACTCATATTAGGCTTATAATGACATATTATTAATCATAAGAATAAAATTATGATGGTCATGAACTGTCATACATTATTTCTTCATACACCGGAAATAACAATATATATAAACAGTTCCGTAATAAATTACAAGAGCTGCTGCTACACCTGTGATGTTAAATAAAAAATACATGAAGACTTCAAAAGTTTACTCAAACAACCATTGCTATCTGCTAATTAGCTAATAGGTGACAAAATGTGCATTGGACTATTTCAAAATGGTGTCAGAGGAAAGGGGACTGTTTCTGTTCCGGGCACAACTTTGTTCTATTTATTAATTTAACTCCTCTCGCCTTTGTTATTATTCTAACTCCCTCTTACCTGGGCATCATTTTGTTCTAATCATTCATTTAATGCCGTCTTTCCGGGAATGTTATTATTCCAACTCTTTCTTACCTATACACCACTGTGTTCTAGTTACTAATTTAACTCCTCCTTTTCAAGAATACTGTGATTGCAAGTCTTTCTGATCCAGAAACCATTTGTCTCTATTTACAAGGGAAAGTAATAAATAAAAAACGATTTTATTTTAAAATGCATTGAAGAGTATGGACAATGGAAAATCTTATTTCAAGACACAAACTGGCTCTTAAACAATACCCCATGTAGGGGTCATGAGGATCAAACATTTGGCACATAAGTAAAAGCGATTAAAAATGGCTGCCCCACTACTGACTTGCGCCATGGAAGAACAATGAGGCATTCGTTTTTGTTTGTATTTTTAATTTATTTATTTAGTCAGAAAATATAAAACTTTGTGAAATCTGCAGAGGAATGATGGTTCTGTATGGAGACAGTTGTTTGAGCAAGGTGGGAGTGTATGCATGGGTAAAAAGATTTCAGAATGAACTGTGTACTAGGAGAAATTTGAGTGTCACGATGAGACATCTTTAGAGATATCAAGGGACCTATACGGATGTATTTGGACGTATACGGACTCATGAGTAATTATAGACCAATTTCCATATTATCCTCATTATCAAAACCGCTAGAAAAGCACATTCACAAAACAACACTAGATCACTTAGTTCGCCATAAACTGATAGTTGACAGCCAGTCAGGATTTCGGCCAAAATATTCTTGCCATACGGCACTAACAAACATGATAGAAAACTGGCATCAAAATATTAACAACAATACTCTATGTGGAGCGGTGTTTATAGACTTTAGGAAAGCATTCGATATGATAGATCATACTATTCTAATTAAAAAACTAGAAACAATGAAAGTAAGTTTTAATATAGTGACATTAATAAAATCATTCTTATTAGACAGAAAGCAAGTAGTATCACACAATAAAGTTTTATCTCAAGCCATTACCATTAATATTGGAGTACCTCAGGGGTCTATTCTTGGCCCTCTATTATTTGCCATTTATATAAATGATCTTCCATTAAATCTGTCGTCGTCCTGCGATCTATTTGCTGATGACTGCACAGTATATACAAGCGCTGTTGACCGTAATGTGCTAGAATTATCCTTGCAACAGGAAATAAATAGTGTAGTTAACTGGAGTCATGCAAACCGCATGCAAATTAACATGACTAAAACAAAGTCTATGTTAATAGGAACCAGGCAAAGACTTCACACTCTAAACTCGCAGAGAACTCTTCAGCTGCACATTGGCAGCACGCCTGTAGAAAGTGTCACCGAGCACAAGACACTGGGTGTTATCATAGATCAAAATCTAACTTTTAACTCACATGTTCATGCTCTAGTTAAACAAATAGCCAAAAAAGTATACCAACTTGCCAAAATTAAAAATTTCCTTGACGAAAACACAAGAAAGATATTCTATACTTCTCATATACAAACACATATTGATTACTGCTCCACAGTCTGGGATGGATGCTCCAAGTCAATAACAAAACGCCTATATTCACTCCAGAAAAGGGCAGTGCGTTTAATTAATGGTGAAAAGCTTACCGACAATGCTAACCTATATAAACGTCTCCGGTTACTGCCACTCCACAAGCGCCTGCTTTTTAATAAGACCAAACTAATTCACAAAATCCTATTTCAAAATGCTCCAAGCTACCTTTGGCCATTGTTTAAATATAACGCTAGACATAGCGAACGACTAAATATACTTCATGTCCCTAAACCTAGGATAGACTTATATAAAACAAGCTTAGCATACTCTGCCGCTCAGTTGTGGAACAATCTTCCACAAGAAATCAAAGACACCACCAATTATGATACATACATTCGCAACCTGTTTGAACACTACCTTAGTACAGACTACATGCCCCCATAACAAATAACACAAAAAAGACAATAATGGTAACTTATCTCAAACGACAACTAGCCAAAAAACATTCCCTTATGTATGGCACGTTACACCCTCCTTAGGTATTTATAATGCCCATGTTAAACACTGCCTCAGTGAGTCATTTGTTATTGATTATTTTTCATGCGTTTTAATGTTCTTTTGTTGTCAAAAGTTGCTTCATAAGTGATGTTAAATGAAAGAGTGTATGAGAGGAAATAGAGAAGAAGGGCAGAATGTCAGACGGGCCTGCGTGCCCAATTCTTAACCCTTTGAAAATAAAGACTTATTATTATTATTATTATTATTATTATTTCCAGGAAAGGGGTGACACTCTGACTAGTGCTCGATACAGTGACATGCTAGTGATACAATTGAAATGCTGGGTAATTCTCTCAAAAGAATTATTGGTGCTGCAGGAAAACGCCTGCCCGCATATGGCTGTGCATACAGTCGATACACTGCAAGCTCTGAAATTTGAGGTTTTGAAACACCCAGCATACAGTCCAGATTTGACGCTATCGGATTTTTTGGACCCTTGAAAGAACCTATGCAGGGTCAAAGGTTTGCTGATGACAAGATAATTAAGAAGGTGCAAAACTGGTTTAAGGCCACCCCCACCCCCCCCCCCCCCAAAAAATATTAAAAACTGTCCGTAGAAGTTATCAACAAGCTAATGAGCAGGTAGAACATGTGTGTTGTCAGACAAGGGTCTATGTTGAGAAATAACACAAAGACAATTTCTGATTCCCACTACTGTAAACAAGTTTTTTGTAAACCGTATGTTTTTATTTTAAATGTTACTTAATTATTTCCCCTTATATTAATTTATCTCCTTCCCAACAATATTATTATTCCAAATTCTTCATACACCACTTTGTTCTATTTATTAATTTAACTTAAATAATGTTATTATCCTAACACCTTCTGATCCAGACATTAGTTAGTGTAAAGTAACAACTGACTGGAACAGAAAGGTCCAAAAAGTCTAGTAATAGTGTGGCAGAGGAACATGAACTCTTTCTGTGCCAGAAAGAACTTTGTTCTAGTGATTAAAGTAACTCCTCCTGTCTTAGACAAATATGACTGTAACTCATCTGACCCAGACATATAATAATGTCCCGAACAAAGGCTTGGGATATATAGAGTTAACAACTTTATTGAAAGAGTTGCGAAATATACCTAAAATCACCGGGTTCTCCTTCGAGAGACCCGGGTTCGATTTCTTGGTAAGGTGTATTTTTTTTACGTCGGGATCAAAAGAAAATCCTAACCTGCACAGTTCGAGTGCACTAGCCAGGCAGCCTTAATTTGTCAGGCTCACGACCCACCCCCCCCCCCCCTGTCCTACACTGCAAGGTACTATAGGCAGTAGAGTAGATGACAGTTGTTGTTTTTTTTTGGGGGGGGGGGGGGCAGCTAAAATGTGTACAGAAAAGTTAAATATATACATAAAGAGTTAAGAAGTATACAAGAAAAGTTAAGAAGTATACAGACAGAGTTAAGAAGTATACAGAAAGGGTTAAGAAGTATACAAAAAGAGTTAAGAAGTGTACAGAAAGAGCTAAGAAGTGTACAGAAAGAGTTAAGAAGTAAACAAGAAAAGTTAAGAAGTATACAGACAGAGTTAAGAAGTATACAGAAAGAGTTAAGAAGTATACAAAAAGAGTTAAGAAGTGTACAGAAAGAGCTAAGAAGTATACAGAAAGAGTTAAGACGTATACAGAAAGACTTCAGAAGCATGCAGGAAAGTTAACAAATATACAGAAGAGTTAAGAATAATAGGGTAATCAAAAAATGCAGCGAGTTGCTAAATATAGAATGTGTTAATATAATGTTTTGGAGTTCCATGTTAAGACCATAAAATCTTCATGTTCCCGTCTTTGGTTAGTTGGTTAGTTGTCAGCCCTCTTGAAGACTGTGAGTTTTAGTCTGCTGTAATGACTTTCAATGAAAATGTTCAATACCCCTAAACATGGCTTGCATCTATCAGAGTGAGGCTGGTGTAAAGACTTTTCTCCTGTTCTAGTGTCCCCTCTGCTGTGTGTCCACCGTGACGAGGTAGAGGGGCTTGCGCGTTCCAATGACCCCAAGAGCTATGCCGACGGTAGCACAGATACTGGTAGGGTCACCCATGTCGGACAGGTTAAGGGAGAGGGACCAGACCAAGCGACACACAAACCTGCTGCCTTGTAGGTAGACTGGGGACAGTCAAAGGCTAGGGAAAGCACCCCGAAAAATGCTTGTCGAAATCGGATGTACTGAGCCACAGGCTTGACAATGCAGTGCAACGTAACTTGATTCATGATGTCGCAAATTAAAATTAATCGTTATGGTGCTAATCCCGCGAAGTCCCATCAGGCGGTGATAGTGCCGGGCCCCCTGCCTCGAGGGGGTCCACCCATGACTACTGGTGGTCACCTTCCCCTGTGCTGTGGAGTCAAGGCACAGAGGAGTAGGTTAAGAGCTATTGACCAAACACCCCGGACACTCAACATACTACAGTGGAATGCCGAAGGAGTTTATAACAAGAAAGTCTCCCTAACACAGCGTCTTCATAAAGATAGAATAGATGTGGCATGCATTCAAGAGACACACCTCAATGCCAATCGCAAATTCTCAGTCAGAGGATATCAGGCCACACGTTTCGACCGCGAAGGACACAAAGGAGGAGTTCTAATACTTACACGAAATACAATACCTTGCAGCGAAGTATCTGTGATCTCTGACAACCAAACGGAAATTATAGGTGTTGATATAATGATAAAGGGCGTGAAAATAAGAATTTACAATCTGTATAGCCCAGCAGATAAGGACCTTACACTCTCAAACATGAAAATAACTGACACAAACTGCATTATTGTCGGAGACTTTAATAGCCGTTCAGAAAGATGGGGATACCCAGATACTGACAAAAGAGGAGATGAAGTGGAGGACTGGGAAATAGACTCAAATCTCCATCTACTCAACAAAGCGGATGACACACCGAGCTTCTACTCCAGAAGATGGTTTACCACTTCTACTCCAGACTTAGCTTTCTGCACAGGAGACATCCTCCACAAAATCGATCGCCATGTGCTTGACCAATTAGCAGGTAGTGACCACAGACCAATCAAGCTTGTAATGAATATGGAGTATGTTCCACAGGAGCAAAAGCCTTTGCCCCGCTGGAATTACAAACGAGCAGATTGGGACAGATTTGCCATACTAACAGACAAATATTGTGAAAACATAAATACACGATATGGCAACATGAAGCAAATGGTGGAAAGTCTAAACAGAGCAATAATACAGGCGGCCACTGAGTCTATTCCTAAGAGGAGCGAGGAAAAATTACAAACCATACTGGACTGAAGAACTACAAATTTTGGAGGACAAAGTTGAAGATGCCAGGAAGACAGCAGAGAGAGAACAAACAACTGAAGCGAACATCTCTCTCAAAGCCATCTCAGCAAAATATAAAAGAACAGTAAATCAAACAACAAGAGATTGTTGGAGGGAAAAAACAGAAAACCTGAACTTTGACAGGGATGGAAACAAACTATGGAAACTAGTGAAAGCCATGAACAATGAAGGACCTAGAAACAAACAAATAACAATTAAACAAGGAAATGCCTTGCTTACAGGAAAAAAGGCTGCAAATGCACTAATGGAACACTATGCCAGTGCAAACCACATTGATATTACAACCGAACAGAAGAAAGCAATCAAAGACAAACAGATACATCATAGTAATACAGAGACAGCAGCAGAATATATGATGGCAAATCTAACAATGGAAGAAATGGAACAGGCAATGAATACCCTAAAAAAGAAGAAATCACCAGGAAAGGATGGAATCACAAATGAAATGCTAATAGGACTAGGCACTAAGGCAAAAAAGAAACTACTAGCAGTCCTAAATTACAGCTGGAAGAGAGGAATAGTCCCACAGGCATGGAAGGAAGCTATACTAATACCAGTCCCAAAGAAAGGAAAAGACCTGGAAGAACCAAACGGCTATCGACCTATCAGTCTACTTAGCTGTGTAGGAAAATTAATGGATAGCATTATCAATGGCAGGCTAACATGGCATCTGGAAGAAAACAAACTCTTAACACCACACCAAGCAGGATTCAGAAAGTACAGATCCACTGAAGATCAAATAACCTATATAGCTCAGGAAATAGAGGATGCCTTCCAAGAGAAAAAAACACACACTAGCGGTCTGGATAGATTTAGAAAAAGCATTTGATAAAGTATGGAAGGAAGGACTGAAAGTAAAACTGCAAAAAATGCATGTTTGTGGGAAAATGTATAAATGGATCAGCCACTACCTTGAGAACAGAACTGCCAGGACAAAAGTACAAGGACAAACAAGCAAAATGATGCTGTTGTAGCAAGGTGTCCCCCAAGGAGCAGTTCTTTCACCAACATTATTCCTAGCATATATAAATGACATCACGGAAAATTTTCCAGCCAGAGTACACACATCCTCCTTTGCAGATGACCTAGCCATATGGACATCTGAAGAATATATTAGTACAGCTAACAGCAGAATATAGCAAGCCTTATTAGCTCTAGAGGACTGGTCAAAATCATGGCTAGTGAAGATAAGTGAGGAGAAAACAACAAGCACAGTGTTCTCCCTCTCAAATAAAACTCAGCAACCTAAGCTGGTATTGAATGGGAAACCTCCCCCGATGTGTCTCCACCTTGCCGTGGTGGGGGGAGCTTGCGTGTCCCATCGACCCCATGTGCTTGCCGATGGATGAAAACTACATATCGGACAGCTCGTGGGATAGGGACCAGACTAAGAGAGACACAACCTGCTGCTCTGCAGTTAGACTGAGGATAGCAGTCAAAATCAGGCAAACGATGCCAAAAATCTCAGTTCGGACATAACCTCTAAGGCTCCCAGACGAGGTGTATGGCTGAACGTCTCTAAGCCATAAACCCTCGGAAGTGAGAGCCTGGCCGACACAAACCTTACATCAAAATTGTGGTGAGGTGCTGAGCACGCTACATGCTTGGCGCAGATACGTTCGATGGCTCTTAGCTGGGGGATATGAGGTATCCCCGGATGAGAGGGCCTGACCGTTACTCGCCCACAGACGCACGGAGGTAAGGTGCTGAGCCGGCAGCACATGTAGCCTACCTCGTGAGCGGTGTACTAAAGGTGGAAAGGCACCTCGGTCGCACGTCCCGTAGAGAGTCTGTAACCGTACTCATGGAGTGAGTGTAGTCAAAGGTGGAAAATTGTCTCGTTGACACGAAATGGAACGCCTGTCTTGCGAATCCATTACGTGGCAGCCCGAAATGAAAGCTTGCTGTGTGGAAGTCAAAATAAGAGTCTCGAAACCCGAGGAAGGCTAACCTCATCAAAAATGCCCGCAGAAGCCGGAAGTGTCAGCCTACGGGCGGCAAAATAAAAATGGCACTAAGGAATTACGTCCGAGTGAAATGTCTTTCGTGATCGGAAAAGCTAGTCTTCCCTCGTGCTAGGAGCAGCTACCTAGTTTCCGAATGCCGCTCTTGTTCGGAACAGCTCTGACTAGTTTCCGAATGTCCGACGTGTCTGGAACAGCTCTGACGGACACAACGACAAGCACATGTCCGAAAAACTCGCTGAGTGGATATTGACTGCAGACCAGTCTGGTCTGTGCAGGAACGGCTCGGGGCGAACGAAATGCCCAATATATTGAAGTGAGGAATTAAAGCAGCCATGAGCAGGACGTGATTCCCTCGGTGAGCCCAGCTCCAGGGCGCTATGTGCCGGTCCTGCAATTATGGAAGCCACCTTGGATGGCGGAAAATGCCATGGACTGTCCCTGCCTTCCTGTGAGGGACGACCGTTGTCTTAACCCGTTCCAACTTGGCCAGCTGGGTTGTGGACGGTACCGCAAACAATGAGAGTCTCCCAGGAATGGGAATGCGAATCATAACTGGAATCCTGAAGACAATACCTGTTAATGAATTAGAAAAGATCACTTGTTTACAACCAGCACAGGATAGAAGAGATAGCAGAGCCCAGCAACAAGCTGAAAATTTTAGAAGATTGACAGACCACCCTATGTACAGCAGGTTTAATGGTTTTGGAAAGGGAAGACTGAAGCGTAACAATTTTGTAGCAACAGCAAAACAAAAGATTAGGGCAGATCCTATACTTAACATATCAACGGTCAAACCTATTTACAATGCAGACAAGTTCCCAGCTTGGAGACAGCAGCAACTGCCTGAGATGATAGAAAACATTCCTGGTATTGAGAAAAAGAACACTCAGAATGAAACCGAAAGAAGAAGAATAACCCTAAACTACATAAAAGAACATTACCCAAGCAGCAATTGGACCCATGCATATACAGATGGATCAGCCAAAAATTCAATAGAAAATGGAGGAGGAGGAATTCTCCTAAATTTAAAAAATGGAATGAAAAAAACACAGTGAATGGCAACTGGAAAATTTTCAAGTACCTTCAAAGCGGAGGTAGAGGCTTTGAAAACTGCAGCAGAAATGCTTTTGATGGAGGAAAATAAAGAGAAGCAAATAGCTATCTTCACAGATGCAAAGTCAGCTGTCTCAATACTGAAGAGCAAAAACGGCACAGAACTAACTGACCTAAGAGCAGCACTCCATGGTCTATGCCAGAAATCCAAAAAAAGTTATAATACAGTGGATCCCATCACATTGCAGTATACCTGGAAATGAAGAGGCTGACAGACTAGCAAAAGAGAGTGGACGATTACCACAGCCTGACATAGACATAACCTATAATGAGGCAAAAAGGTTTATAAAAAGCACTTATAGGACCAAGTGGGAATCAGAGCATCCAGGCCACCAGAAGGATGATGCATATTACAAACTCGACCGAAGAGAACAAGTAGCAATCTTCAGACTCCGCACAGGACATAACAGGCTTAAATACCACTTGTTCAATAAACTAAAGATAGTAGATACCGATGAATGTAATTGTGGAACTGGTAAAATGACAGCTAAACATTTGCTGCAGGAGTGCCCAATATATGCAGAACAGAGAAAGATATTTTGGCCCACACCTGCTTCATTTGAGGACAAGCTCTATGGAGATATCAACAAGCTCAAGTTGACTGCAGCTTACTTTAATTACATTCAGGTTGACATTTAAAGGTGCATGAAGAAGTATTTAGACTGCCACACTTCATACCACAGGTATATCGGTTACAAAAGCGTCCCAGAGGCATGAAATGGAATATTGCTTGGATAGCAAATCCATTACGTGGAAAGTCCGAATTAAAAGCACACTGTGGGCTTAATAAAAGGTGGAAAAAATATCGTAGTGGCACGAAATGGAATATTGCTTGGATAGCAAATCCATTACGTGGAAAGTTCGAATCGAAATGCTCACTGTATGGATGTCATCTGCAGACTGCATTCTTCTGGTTTCCGGAGGAACAGCCTATGGTGAACGGAAGGACCAATATACGGAAGTGAGGCTAAGCAGCCATGTGCAGGACGTGACGATTCCTTGGGTGAACCCAGTACCAGAGCGCCGTGTGTCGGCTCTGCAAGTATGGAAGCCTCCTTGGATGGCGGGGAATGCCCATGGTCTGCCCCTGCCTTCCCTTGAGGGTTGACCAGGAATCCAGGATGTCTTTGGCTGTTCTATATGGGCTTGCTGAGATGGGGGATAACACCACAACAGTGAGATTCAAACGTCCTAAGAAGGTTAACCCGGTCAACAAATGCCCGCTGAAGTCGGATGTGTCGGCCTAACGGCGCAAGAACGCAGCTCTGCTGTAAACAGGAACAACGCAGTCACGTCCGAAAAAAAACTCCGGATGAACGCAGAAGTTTCAAAGTACCATCTCCATGGGCAGGCCCGTACGGTAGATTTTCTCAGTATGATGCAAGTCTTCGAAATGCCGCCCTTTAAATGTTTTTTTTTCTTTACGAAATGCCGCCCCTTAAAGATGTTTAATTATTGGATTGTTTAAATTGTATTTTGATTTCGCTGCTTGTACTGCCCCTTACCGTGCCTCCTGATGCGGCCGCCTCTGTATCATAGCACGGCACCTCCCTCGCGATGGTGCAATAACAGTACTGGAACATCACAACTGTGCCATGATTTAGCACAGAACATATGGACTGGCTGGGGTTAGGCCTAGAGTTGAGTTTAGTCGACAGATCAACATCACGGCACACGGGTGTAACCCATAAGTGCTCCGTTCTACTCCTAACTCAAGCCTGAGTCCTGAGAATCTCAGCTCAGTGCACGAACTCCGTAGCACGACGAGGATCCTGAAATACTTGGGTAGATTTTTAACTCGAAATGTTGCCCGGGCAGCGCCGTTAGGCTACTCTTTTTTCGATTTCCAACTGCCAAGGGATTGTTTAATTGGGCAGCAATACACACGGGCGTCCGATCTCACTATCCAGAGACCAGGGGAAATTTTGTTACTAGAAGTCCACGTGAAAAAATCCCAGTCTTCACCGGGGCTTGAACCCGGGACCTCCAGCACTCGAGGCGGACACCATACCTCAAGACCAGTCTGCCCCAGGCCTAGAACACTAGTGCTTCCCCAGTTTTTAGTATTTCAGTGTCAATGGACTTCATTCCAATGCCTAGAGGGATCTTGTCTTCTTTCTATTAAATATATCTAAACAGTATTTCTTCTCCTTCTTTCCATAATGTATTTTTATAAGTCAACGGTTGGTTAGTCATTAGAGGCTCACATGCAAAGTAGGCCATAATGTATGTTTGTAGATATCTAGAGGTTTACACACAAAGTAGGCCATAATGTATGTTTGTAGATATCTAGAGGTTTACACACAAAGTAGGCCACAATGTATGTTTGTAGATATCTAGAGGTTTACATACATAGTAGGCCATAATGTATGTTTGTAGATATCTAGAGGTTTACATACACAGTAGGCCATAATGTATGGTTTTAGGTATCGTTATGTTTACAAAAACAATAGGCCATAATGTATGTTTTTAAGCACCTAGAGGATTACAATGAATGTAGACCAGATGATAGAGTAGATAAAGATATCAGAATAAGAATAAGAAGGTTAGAGGAGCTTTTTTAGACATTTTCGCAAGTCAAAAGAAATTAAACTGAGAATATATAATTATAATGTTAAATCTTTACTATTGTGTGGATCAGAAACACGGAGAACAACTAAAACAATTACAAATAAACTACAAAAATTCATTAATTGATGCCTGCATAAAATGGAAGGCATAAATGGTATGACAGAATCATCAAATAGGAGCACATAGAAAGAACTAAACAAATACCTGTGAATCAAGAGGTCAAGAAAAGACGCTGGCGTCAGATAAAACATACACTGAGATAACCTGAGAGTAGCATAACTATAAAGATCTTTGTCTGGAATCCATAGAGCAAAAGAAATAGAGGAAGACCTAAAAGCACACGGAGAAGAGAAGCAGAGCTAGAAGTGAATAATATAGGAAGGACATGGACGGAGTTGCATGTGATAGTTAAGGATAGGAGTGTTTGGCGTGAGTTGGTTATTTGATGGTTTTGCCCCAATGGGGGATAACGAGTGAAAGAAGAAGAAGAGATTTACATTCACAGTAGGCCATAATGTTTGCTTATAAGTACTGTGGTTGGTTGGTCTTTATATTGGTCATTTGTTGCTTCAGGGTGATTAACACATATATATTTAAAATTCACCGCTCAAGGCCATAGAACTACACAAATTATATCGCAATGGTGATTGACCTAGTTAAATCAAGGTAAATAAGATCATTCAATTATAATAATGCACTGAGACCAAACTCACGTTTCTGAAATCACACATCAGCTGTTTCTTGCACTCCAGAAAAGCATATGGGGGCAGGATGTTCTTTGGAGCTTTAATGACTTCTATAATAGGTTTATTTGCCATTGTTTGCTTCCAAGTTCTATCTCCATGGGGAAAGATTAACACCATCTCATTATACTACTCATACAATCGCTTATAATATGAAAAGAATCAACTCCTTCAAGGAGAATAATTGTAGTTGTATATTAACAGTAACAAAGTCTATGTACAGACAACGGTTTGAAAACTAATATGACATTAAGGGTGTGATGGGTCGTCATTATCAATATCATGTGCCATGCCAACTAGCGAAGGAGTTAATGCATCTCCACAAATCTCGGTCCCTGGTGTTGTGGATTAGCTCTACTGGTGATATTCTTCAATACCACTGTCTCAATCCACCACGCTTCATGACCCTCAGTCTGCCATGCCTTTTCCACCACTGATCTTTCCATTCGTCACGATGTTCTCCAATGCCTCTTTTCTCATTTTATTATCAAAGAATGCTGTTTATCTCTTTTTCATACTTGTATATAAGCGCATTGGAGGACGAAACATCAATAACATTAGAATAGATATGCAGATGATACAGTATTGATTGCAGACAATGAGCAGGATCTGCAACAATTAGTAGATGCGGTTGTTGCACACAGTGAACAACTGGGGATCTAATTAAATTGTAAAAAGACACAGGTTATGGTCGTCACTAGGAAGAACGAACCACAATGTAAAATACAAGTAAATGGGAATATTCTTCAACAAATGAATCGGTACAATTATCTCAGAACAGTCATAACATTTGATGGGAGATGCCTTGAAGAGATTAGAACAAGAATCGCCATGGTGAAAGTAGCCTTTAGCAAGATGAAAAACATACTGATCAATAAAAAAGATGTCAAGTGAAACGAGAAAAAGAGTGTTGAGGTGCTACATAGAGCCTGTTCTTTTGTATGGATGTGAAACTTGGACAATGAGCAGTCAAGCTGAAAAACATCTGATGGCTGCAGAAATGTGGTTTCTGAGGAAAATGCAAAGAATACCATGGACAGACAGAAAAACTAATACCAAGTACTACAGGAGACAAATGAAAATCGTAAATTGATTAGAGAAATTAGACGTAGACAGTCAAATTTTTTGGACATGTTATGAGAAGAAATGGATTGGAGAACTTGGTGACAACTGGCAAGATCGAAGGGATCAGACCAAGGGGAAGACCGAGAAGTAAATACCTGAATGGCTTGGCCACATGGCATGGTCGAGACAGGAACACTGAGCTGATCCATGACTGTGGTTATCGAGTGAAATGGCGAGTCATGACCGCCCACGCTTTCCGGCATGGCACATGATTGAGTGATTGATATAAGCGCAATGGGTAAGCAAAATATATATCACAATTATAAAAAAACAAAACAATTCATGTTACTCATCCATATTTACACTAAAGAAAACAGCAAACTACAGGTGGTATCATCATAAATCTGTCATGCAATTGTTCTTCTCATCACGTACTGTTTCTAATACTTAACACAAATATCCATGCAACATGCAACTTCCATATATTTCTCCCAGACCATTCCAAACTCTAGTGTCAATAAAAGTATCATATACTTTCATGTGCCGACTTCCTGGCCTAGGGGTTAGAGACTTTTCTCCGTAATCTCGTATACTGTCGTAAGTAACATGACGACGGTGAGAATCAGCAGCGGTTCGAATCGCGTCGATAACTTAGGGGTATATGAGCCGGCCGCTCAGAAAGCAATGGCAAACTACTGAGCGTAATCTTGCCAAAAAATCAACAATCAGCTGAAAGATGCTGATGTTGACAGCAGTGCCCTGTAAAGTACATGCAAACATTTAATTTAATACTTTCATGCGACTTTTTTCTTTTCTATAATGGAATGGTGAAGAACTGTGTGTAGTTAAACTGTTTCCAGCAGGTAACTTTGCCTCTCTTTTTCCTTGTATTACTTTTGTTTAAAAGCAAATAAATAGGCAGAGTACCAAAGCTGATAGATTTAAATGATTAGTAATAGATATCCAAGAAAAAATATAACAGGTTGAACTCTTCAATGTAATTAATAGACAGGTTTATCAATACGTCGGGTTCGAAACACAGCGGTGCTGGTTTTTTCGAAAAAGGTATAGGGGTCGGTCGTTCAGAAAGCAATGGCAAACTACTGAACGTAACACTTGCCTAGTACATCAACAGCAGCTGAAAAAATGCTGGTGTTTACTGCAACGTCCCGTAAGGGATACGCAACACAATTTTTTTTATCAGTACAGTTTTCAGAAATCATTACCAGAGTGGTCCAAAAAAAAAAAAAAGGGTGGAAGGTGAGACAGAAATAGGGACAGACTGAAGGTGGAAGGTGAGACAGAAATAGGGACAGACTGAAGGTGGAAGGTGAGACAGAAATAGGGACAGACTGAAGGTGGAAGGTGAGACAGAAATGGACAGACTGAGCTGTGATTATGTTTTTACTGTATAATCATGCCAGAACAATAGATGTCAAGGAATATTATTATTAGCATATGTTAAAACAACGTTAAATGTTTGCATTATTTAAACAAAACATTTTTACTTCAGGAAATGGTAATAAATAAATCCACCCATCCATCATGTGCCATGCCGGTAAATATATGCTTTTTTCACTTTTAAAAATATGTGACTGCGTGCATGCTTAAAGGTCATCAGGGTCGATTTCATTGCACCGGGTTTTTATCCCATATGTCCCAGTCTCTTTCTGCAGCGCGGAAAGCGTCGCATAAAGCACAAACTACGTAGCTACTGCGGCGACCCCAGGAGTCTCGGAATAAAAATGAACTTGTGAACCGAAGGACGCGGCCCAGAATTGAACCCACAAAATTCGGAGCTCAAGTCAGACGGCTTGACTACTTCGCCATGGAGACTCCTGTGCATGAATGCATTTTAATATACAATTTAGGTTTTAACAACAGCAAGAAAATTACCTGCTATAGTTTTTCTCCTTACATTCACCACAATTGTGTTTTAGCCTCTTTGATGACTCTGTTTTCTGTCATATAAAATGTCTTCTTGTTATTCTATTGTGGATGCAGTTCTGATCTTATTTAAATATTTATTTGTAACATGTGTATTCTATCCATTTTCCTTTTCTTTGACTATTTCTTTCACATTTTCACTCCACCATGATGTTATTTTCTTTTTCGTCTTTTGTTTTAAATTTTCTTTTTCCAGCTCCTAGCAACATGCGTCATGTATGTTTGGCAGTTTTCCATAATTTCCAACCGTCACCTAATGCGTTCTCCTACTTTTTAATTTTGTCAGAGTATACTGAAAAATCTGGCTAACCCATTGGCCACCTCCACTCAGGGTTGCCAGGTTGGCTTTTTAAACGCCAAATCTAACAAATTTGGCTTTTAAAAATTTGGCGTCAGAACATCAGTTCGGCCTTTTCAGCTTTTTTCTTGGCTTTTTAAAAAAAAAATTGTAATGGCATATGCCTCTTTTTTGAATTTGTCAAGTTAATTTTTGTCTTGTTTTAATATTTTTTTTAGCTAAAACAAATGCAAAACAATAAACTTAGCTTATACTGCTTTCGGTTCATTAACAACCAACAAGTATTAAACACGTATGGTTTTCGTACTGTACCTGGTCCTGCTTTATGCGCACTCACGCATTGCGCAGCCACCTTACTGTTCAGTTTATAGTTTCCAAATTCATTACACCTTCATCGCAAGTCACAGGTATTTCTTATTATTGAGCCCATTATCGTGCCATAGTGGAAACCGTCTTATGATTCTAATCGGAAATATAACGATCAATGGGAAAAGACATTTGTGTGGCTCAAGAAATCCACTGAGAGTTCTGAACAGGCATATTGCAAATTGTGCCATTGTAATATTGTTCCAAGACTTTCAAATCTCGCAAATCAAGAAGCAACATAAAAACACAAGCGGGACGCGCCATCTTCTTCACAAAAATCACTTTCAGTGATGAAATTAAGCAAGACAATTGATGATAAAGTCAAATTAGCAGAGTTACAAACTGCTGTTAGCATGGCCTGCCATAGTGCCATATGCACCATCGATCACTTAAGTGAAATAATGGTAGTCCATGGATGTGGGAGCACTAATGGTCAGATAAAATTGCACCGAACGAAGTGCATATCACTAATAAGAAATGTTATTTCACCATCTTTAAGATCTGATCTAATTCTAGAGCTGCAAAACAAGACGTATACAATCATGATTGATGAGTCCACTGATGTCTCGACCTAAAAGTAATTTGTGCATTTTAGTTAGATACCTCAGCGATAAAAGAAATTAAATTACTACTAAGTTTTCTAGGTTTTATTCCAGTTCAGGAGGCTACAGGAGAGAATATATTTAGTTGCATTAACAATGAAATTGAAAAATGTAATTAAACATTAAAAAATCGCTTTGGTTTTGCATCAGATGGTGCTTCCAGTATGGTTGGATGCAACAATTCAGTTTGGTCCAGAATGAGAGACGTATCGCCTTCATGTGTTCAGTATAAGTGTGTTTGCCATTCATTATCATTGTACATCAAATATGCAGTGTCAAAACTACCTTCAAACATTGGATTTTTGCTGACAGAAATACCAGATTGGTATAGACATAGCAATCTAAGACGAGAAGCATTTAAAGATTTATTCAAAATTATGAACTCATCGACAGAATTTCAGCAAGCCAGAACTGCACTACTTTCTTTTGAGAAAATTTCTTCTACTTGCTGGCTTGTCCGGGGAAAAATAATGTTCAACATTCTAATGAATTGGGAAGAAAACAAGGCTTATTTTATTTCTGCTGAATTAGCAAATTATGACACTAAATTTAAGTCACGACTTATAAAGGAAATGCTTCTAGATCAAAGAATCTACATTTATTTTCATTTTACAGCCCCTATTGTGCAGGAATTCGAAAGGTTAAATAGCCTTTTTCAGAAAAGTAAGGCAGATCCTCACGAATTACATGAAGAACTATTTTTGCATTATAAGAGTCTTAATAGTAGGATTTATGATACCAATAATAAGAAAATAGATATTTCTAATGTTGCTTTTGGCATCAAATTCCTGTCAGAGTGTGATAACTACATTCAGAAAAGTTCTGACACGAAAATTAATTGCCAACAAGAGGCCTTAGTTCTCAAAGAAAGATGCTTATCCATGCTAGAAGAAGCATTTGATCAAGTTTGAAAGCGGCTTCCTTCAGCAAGAAATATATTTAAAGATCTAGCCAATTTTAGCCCTGGAATAATCTTAAACCAGGCTTCTAAACCACTATTTTCGAAATTGCCCTTTTTTGCATTTGGCCGAAGAAAACCACACTATTATTTAAGAGCAATACAGAAACTTGCCTTTTATAGATTGGAGGGAAGAAGAACAATTTAAAGAAAATGGACTGCCTAAAGATACAGAGCAGTTCTGGCAAGGAGTCATGAAACATCCCTAATTTAAATAGCTTGTTTCTTTTGCTCTTACTTGCTTAATAACACCTATTAGCAATGCTGTAGTGGAGAGGATGTTCTCTATTTTAACATGCATAAAAACCAAAGCAAGGAATAGACTTCAGCTGTCTCTCTTAGAAGCAATTATTAGAATTAGAGCAGAACTATTATCTACAAACAAGTGCTGTAATGAATTTGTTCCTTCATCCAAAATGTTGAATGATTTCAAAGCTGAAATTTTATATTCTAAGGAATCCTGTACTGAACTGAATTTCTCAACAATGAAGAGGAATACTTATTTGAAGAAGAGGTTTTCATCTCATCTCATCTCATGTCATCTCATCATGTTCCTCTTGTACCTTGCAGTGTCGAGGTGAAGTATAAACATCGTGAGAGTGCCCGATTACGGGCTTCATGTATCTATATTCCCATGGACTCTGCTATTCCCTCCGTCCAACTTTTACATGGTCGGCCTCTTCCTCTATTTCCATCTGGTCTGTACATCATTGCTTGTTGTGGTATGCTGTGATGTAAATATATTTTTAATATATATATTGTTACTGGGCAATGTTTGGCTTTTTTATTTCGTGACTTGGCTTTTTTAAAATCACGGTGATCAGGCAACCCTGCTTCCACTGTGTATTTTCCCTCTTTCCAAAGCTGTGCACTTGTGATTTGTTAATAGTTACTGCTCTCATTATGTTATTCTTTAATATACCTCACTCTTCTTCAAATAACTGAATTCCTTTCAGGAGTCGTGTGAAAAACCCTCGTAAATTTTATGTAAATGTGATTCGAGTACAGTTAGGTTCATTTAACATATCGTTTCTCTCTATGTGGTAATGTGCCTTCATGAGTCCTTAAGCATATAATCTGTTCTCTTTTATCGCAGTATTTTAGCTCCAATCCATCACATTGTTCTGTAAGATCTAGTTCTCTGCTTTTCTTTCCTATACTTAAACTGTAATATAGTTCTGAAACTTGCATTTTCTTGGTTTATGCTTATAGTATATATGCTTTCTTTACTTCTGTTTGCATCTATTCATATCTATTTAACATGGACAATCTTACTTTTCTCTATGATTTCATGATTTTGATAACTGCTGAGTGTTTATATAATTCTGAATCATATCTTCCAGATATGTGTACGTCACAATGTCTCAGATCTGTGGCAGTATTTGGGAGACAATGAGAGAGAGAGGAGAGAGAGAGAGAGAGAGAGAGAGAGAGAGAGAGAGAGAGAGAGAGAGAGAGAGAGAGAGAGACCAAGAAAGACAACCCGAGATAGAATAAAAGAAACGAGAGAATGAGAGATAGAACGAAATAGAGAGAGAGAGAGAGAGAGAGAGAGAGAGAGAGAGAGAGAGAGAGAGAGAATGGGATAAACAGAACGAGAAAGAATACGAGAAAATGAGAGAGAGAGAGAGAGAGAGAGAGAGAGAGAGAGAGAGAGAGAGAAAACTCGAGAGAGACTGAGAGAGAGAAACAACGAGAGAATGATAGATAGAACGAAATAGAGAGAGGGAGAAAGAGAGAGAATAAGGCCATAGAGCGACTGAGAGAATTTGAGAGAGGACGAGATAGAGAAAGACTGAGAAAGAAGGAAAGAAAGAAAGAAAGACAGAAAGAAAGACAGAAAGAAAGAAAGCCAGAAAGAGAGAGAGATTACTGCAATTAACTGTACTGTACACTGTACCACACTGTATATGTACACATTTATCTCCATGTTTAACATTTTTATGAGACTGCTCACGACAATTGTCAGTGTATGTGTGTGAGTAAAGTGTGGGAGTTTGTTCATACAAGTTTCAATGTTCACGTGAGGCATTATGTATGTGTCTAGATGTGAGGATGTGTGAGTGTGTGTGTGTGTGGAGGATGTGTGAGTGTGGGGATATGTGTGTGTGGGGATATGTGTGTGTGGGGGAAGTGTGGGTGTTTGGGTGAGAGTATGCGTGTGGATGGGTTGGGGTGTGTGGGTGTTGGTGGGTAGTGAGATTTGTGGGTGTTGGTGGGATGTGTGGGTGGATGTGTGGGGGTGAAAGTAGTAGTGTGGGGAATGTGTGTATGGGTGGAGGATGTGTGTATGGGACGGGTGCGGGGGATGTGTGTGTTGGTGGGGGATATGTGTGGATGGGTGGAGATGTGTGGATGGTTTGGGGGTAAGTATGTATAGGTGGCTGGGTTGTGTGGGTAGGAGATGTGTGTGGGTGGATTGGAGATGTAAGAGCGGGTGGGGAGAAGTGTTTGGTGTGTGGGTTTGGGATATGTGTGTGTTGTGTTGGTGAGGAATGTGTGCATGGTGTGTGGGTGGGGGTGTTTGTGGTGGGTGGGTGAGGATATATGTGTGGGTGGGGGATAGTGTGTAGGTGTGTGGGTGGGGGATTGTGTGATGGGTGCGGGGATGTGTGTATGGGTGGAGGATATGTGTGGGTGAGTAGGAAATGTGTGATGGTTGGGGGAAGCATGTGTGGGTGGTGTGGGTGGGGGTGTGTGCGTGGATGGGGAATGTGTGGGTGGGGGTGTGTGAGTGGCTTAGGGATGTGTAGGTGGGTGATAGATCTGTATGTGTCGGGGCGGGATGCGTGAGTGGGTGGAGGATGTGTGTGGGTGGGGGTATGTGTGATCGAGAGATGTTTGGTTGGGGTGGGTGGGTTGTGGTGTGTGGGTGCGTAGTGGAGGATGTGTGAGTGTTGGTGGATGGGTGGGGAATGTGTGTGTGGGTGGGGAGAGGTGTGGGGTGTGTTGGTTGGGGATATGTGTGTGGTGTGTGGGTGGGGGATGTGTGTGTGGGTGGGGAATTTGTGTGGTGTGTGGATGAGGGTATGTGCGGGGTGGTTGGGTGAAGGTATATGTGTGGGTGAGGGTATCGATGACGGTGTGGGTGAGGATATTGTGTGGTATGTGGGTGGGGGATATGTGTGTGTTGTGTAGATGGGGGATGTGTGGTGGTATGTGGGTGTGGGATGTGTGGGTAAGGGATATGTGTGTGTGTGTGTGGTGCGTGGGTTGGGAATATTGTGTGGTAGGGGATGTGTGTGATGTGCGGGTGGGGGATGTGGGTTATGGCATGTGTGGGTGGGTTAAGGATGTATCTGTGGATATTGTGTGGTACGTGGGTGGGGGATATGTGTTTGTGTTGTGTAGGTGGGGGGTGTGTGGTGGTATGTGGGTGTGGGATGTGTGGGTGAGGGATATGTGTGTGTGGTGCGTGGGTTGGGAATATTGTGTGGTAGGGGATGTGTGTGATGTGCGGGTGGGGGATGTGTGTTATGGCATGTGTGGGTGGGTTAAGGATGTATGTGTGGGTGGTTGGGTGTGTGTGTGAGTGGATTGGGGATGTATATGTGGTTAGGGAGATGTGTGTGTGTGTGTGTGTATGTAAAGAGTTGTCAGTTGGTGGGGATGTGTGTGTATGGTTTGGGGATATGTGAGTGGATGTGCGATGTGTGGGTTGGTGGGGAATATGTGGACGATGGAGGTGTGGGTGGGGGATGGGTGTGTGGGTTAGGATGTGTATGTGGGTGGGCTTGGGATGTGTGGGTTGGTGGGGGATGTTTGTATGGGTGGCGAGTGTGTTTGGATTGGGGGAACAGGTGAGGGCAGTGTGTGTGTGGGTGGGGGTGTGCGGGAGGTTGATGAGTCTGTTGGTGGGGTAGGTATGTGTCCCTGGGTGTGTGTGTGTGTTGGTAGATGGGGGTGGGGTGATGTGTGGGTAGATGGGATACGGGCCTCATAACATGGTAATTTGCCTTGTTTATATTTACAACATTCATTGCACAATGTTTTTCTTTCTTCCTATGTGAATGTATTGGTCTTGATGAACGAAAGATGAGTGATTGGAAGGGTCGAATGTAAGACGGGCCTGCGTGCCCAATGAATTTATAACCCTTTTAAAATAAAGCTGATTTGATTTTATTTGATTTGTACCAATTAAATTTGGATATGAAATAATTACAGCAAACCAAATTCTCTTCTAAACCAAAGTCTACACATAGCCACTTACATGACAGTAAATACAAAACTGCCTTGCCCTCCTAGACTATCCCTTTGTGGAAACGAAAATTTGCCGCATCAGATGTTAGTTCTCGGCCGTTTCCTTGTATTCTTCCTTAGCGTTCAACAACAGTTCAGCTACCGCATCCAGTATAACTTTTAATGGTGTGCATTTTGAAGTTTGAATATTTCCATCATGTGCCATGCCGATAAGCGTGGGCGGTTATGTTCTGCCATCTCACTCGATCACCAGAATCGTGGATCAGCTCAGTGTTCCTGTCTCGATCATGCCATGTGGCCAATCCATCCAGGTATTTACTTCTCGGTCTTCCCCTTGGTCTTTTCACTTCGATCTTTGGATCTTCGATCTTTGAAATTTAAGGCCATATTAATATTGTGGAACGTTGTCAAATATGAGTTTGAGTCAAGAACCTATATCACAGAGCTCGGGATATTCCCATGCCCGCTTCGTCTATATCTTCAACACAAGCAGTGAAGAGTCAAAATACTATTGGTTACCAGTTGCAATCTAAGTATGTGTCCGTCTGGCCTTTCATATGAGAAATGAGTGTCGGTCAGATCTTCTGGCCATTCCCTACCACACTATTACTATTACCTCCAGGCAATGATGATATTTATGTACTTCCACACTATGCACACGATTCCAAAGGGTCCCAGCCACATCTACCTATTGTGTGTCATATAATGCCACGATTGTCACCAGAATGCCTCTCATACCACAAGATAGTATTCAAACAGAGAGGAAATAAAAGAAACTAGAGGAATAATGAGAAAATCGCACTTCTCTGTGTCTACCAATCTATGACACATATATGATTACGGCAAGGAGAATGACCAGCATTCAGTGACTGGATTCTACGTCTGTGAAATCGCAAATTTGCCACCAAAAGGGCCATCTGTTTTCCCATAAGAAACGCCAGTAGGTTTACCTATCTGAGAGGTGTCAGGATAAAACGTCTTGCCAACCGTGGTCCCAGGGACGGGCAGACGCCAGGCTGGACACGTCTGGTGAATTCTCGGTGTTAAACGCAGAGAGAGGGTTAAAGAGACCTGAAGCCGAATCACAGACGTAGTTCAAAGAATCAAAGGATACCAAACAAATAAGAGCATTAGCAATCCCGACTATAAATACTCTGGCTGGGATTGCTCTGCTCGAATTAGAAGTGTGTATTCGAAAAGGATCAGCTCTTACCAAGAGAACCAGGTTTTCCCGTTCAGTGACTACGAGGAGGGATCAGATAGCGTCAGGACTTTATATTGGTTCAGAAAACCGACGAGCTGATCTTAACCGACCATAGTGGTCGTGTGAAAAAGCCTCGCAAAATTTAATGTAAATGTGATTCGAGTACAGTTAGGTTCATCGTTTATATTTCATATCGTTTCTTTCTATGTGGTAATGCTGTCTTCCTGAGCCAGTAAGCATATAATCTGTTTTCTTTTATCGCAGTATTTTAGCTCCAATCCATCACATTGTTCTGTAAGATCTAGTTCTCTGCTTTTCTTTCCTATACTTAAACTGTAATATAGTTCTGAAACTTGCATTTTCTTGGTTTATGCATATAGTATATATGCTTTCTTTACTTCTGTTTGCATCTATTCATATCTATTTAACATGGACAATCTTACTTTTCTCTATGATTTCATGATTTTGATAATTGCTGAGTGTTTATATAATTCTGAATCATATCTTCCAGATATGTGTAAGTCACAATGTCTCAGATCTGTGGCAGTGTTTGGGAGACAATGAGAGAGAGAGAGAGAGAGAGAGAGAGAGAGAGAGAGAGAGAGAGAGAGAGAGAGAGAGAGAGAGAGAGAGAGAGAGAGAGAGAGAGAGAGAGAGAGAGAGAGAGAGAGTGGGATAAACAGAACGAGAAAGAATACGAGAAAATGAGTGAGAGAGAGAGAGAACCCGAGAAAGAAAACTCGAGAGACTGAGAGAGAGAAACAACGAGAGAATGAGAGATAGAACGAAATAGAGAGTGGGAGAGAGAGAGAATAAGGCCATAGAGCGACTGAGAGAATTGGAGAGAGGACGAGATAGAGAAAGACTGAGAAAGAAAGAAAGAAAGAAAGAAAGAAAGAAAGAAAACGAGAGAGAGATTACTGCAATTAACTGTACTGTACACTGTACCACACTGTATATGTACACATGTTTCTCCATGTTTAACATTTTTATGAGATTGCTCACAATTGTCAGTGTACGTGTGTGAGTAAAGTGTGGGAGTTTGTTCATACAAGTTTCAATGCCCACGTGAGGCATTATGTATGTGTCTAGATGTGAGGATGTGTGAGTGTGTGTGAGGATGATGTGTGTGAGTGTGGGAATATGTGTGTGTGTGTGTGTGGGTGGGGAGTGGGGTGTTTGGGTGGGAGTATGCGTTTGGATGGGTTGGGGTGTGTGGATGTTGGTGGGTAGTGAGATTTGTGGGTGTTGGTGGGATGTGTGGATGGATGTGTGGGGGTGAAAGTAGGGGTGTGGGGAATGTGTGTATGGGTGGAGGATGTGTGTATGGGACGGGTGCAGGGGATGTGTGTGTGTGGGTGGGGGGGTATGTGTGGGTGGGTGGAGATGTGTGGATGGTTTGGGGGAAGTATGTATAGGTGGTTGGGTTGTGTGGGTAGGAGATGTGTGTGGGTGGATTGGGGATGTAAGTGCGGGTGGGGAGAAGTGTTTGGTGTGTGGGTTTGGGATATGTGTGTGGTGTGTTGGTGGGGGATGTGTGCATGGCGTGTGGGTGGGGGTATGTTTGTGGTGGGTGGGTGAGGGATAGTGTGTAGTGTGTGGGTGGGGGATTGTGTGATGGGTGCGGGGATAAGTGTATGAGTGAGGGATATGTATGGGTGAGTAGGGAATGTGTGATGGTAGGGGGAAGCATGTGGGGGTTTGTGGGTGGGGATGTGTGCGTGGATGGGGAATGTGTGGGTGGAGGTGTGCGAGGGGATTAGGGATGTATAGGTGGGTGAGAGATCTGTATGTGTCGAGGCGGGATGCGTGAGTGGGTGGAGGATGTGTGTGGGTGGGGGTATGTGTGATCGAGATATGTTTGGTTGGGGTGGGTGGGTTGGGGTGTGTGGGTGCGTAGTGGAGGATGTGTGAGTGTTGGTGGATGGGTGGGGAATGTGTGTGTGTGGGTTGGGAGAGGTGTGTGGTGTGTTGGTTGGGGATATGGTGTGGTGTATGGGTGGGGGATGTGAGTGTGGGTGGGGGATTTGAATGGTGTGTGAATGGGGGTATGTGCAGGGTGGGTGGGTGATGGTATCTATGTGGGTGTGGGTGGGATATTGTGTGGTATGTGGGTGGGAGATATGTGTGTGTTGTGTAGGTGGGGGATGTGTGGTGGTATGTGGGTAAGGGATGTGTGCGTTAGCGATATGTGTGCGTGTGTTGGGAATATTGTGTGGTAGGGGATGTGTGTGATGTGCGGATGGGGGATGTGGGTTATGACATGTGTGGGTGGATTAAGAATGTATGTGTGGGTGGTGGGGTGTGTGTGTGTGTGTGGATTGGGGATGTATAGGTGGTTAGGGAGATGTGTGTGTGGGTAAAGAGATGTCAGTTGGTGGGGATGTGTGTGTATGGTTTGGGGATGTGTGAGTGGATGTGCGATGTGTGGGTTGGTGGGGGATGTGTGTGCGTGGGTGGGGAATATGTGGTCGATGGGAGTGTGGTTGGGGGATGGGTGGTTGCAGGTGTGGGTGGGGAGAGGATGTGTGGGTGTGGGATGGGTATGTGGGTTAGGATGTGTATGTGGGTGGGCTTGGGATGTGTGGGTTGGTGGGGGATGTTTGTATCGGTGGCGAGTGTGTTTGGGTTAGGGGAACGGGTGAGGGCAGTGTGCGTGGGTGGGGGATGTGCGAGAGGTGGATGAGTCGGTTGGTGGGGTATGTATGTGTCCCTGGGTGTGTGTGTGTGTGTGTTGGTAGGTGGGGTGCGTGTGTGGGTGGGGTGATGTGTGGGTAGATGGGATATGAGCCTCATAACATGGTAATTTGCCTTGTTTATGTTTACAACATTCATTTCACAATGTTTTTTCTTTCTTCCTATGTGAATGTATAATGCTCTTGATGAACGAAAGATGAGTGATTGGAAGGGCCGAATGTAAGACGGGCCTGCGTGCCCAATTTGTGACCCTTTTAAAATAAAGTTGATTTGATTTGATTTGTATCAATTATATTTGGATGTGAAATAATTACAACAAACCAGATTCTCTTCTAAAACATAACAGTAAATACAAAACTGCCTTGCCCTAGATTATCCTTTTGTGGAAACGAAAATTTGCCGCATCAGATGTTAGTTCTCGGCCGTTTCCTTGTATTCTTCCTTAGCGTTCAACAACAGTTCAGCTACCGCATCCAGCATAATTTTAATGGTGTGCATTTTGAAGTTTGAATATTTCCATCATGCCGATAAGCGTGGGCTGTCATGTTCTGCCATCTCACTCGATCACCAGAGTCGTGGATCGGCTCCGTGTTCCTGTCTCGACCATTCCAAGTGGCCAAGCCATCCAGATATTTACTTCTCGGTCTTCCCCTTAGTCTTTTCCCTTCGATCTTTGGATCTTCGATCTTTGAAATTTGAAGGCCATATTAATATTGTGGAACGTTGTCAAATATGAGTTTGAGTCAAGAACCTATATCACAGAGCTCGGGACATTCCCATGCCCGCTCCGTCCATATCTTCAACAACCAGTGAAGAGTCAAAATACTATTGGTACCAGTTGCAATCTAAGTATGTGTCCGTCTGGCCTTTCATATGAGAAATGAGTGTCGGTCAGATATTCTGGCCATTCCCGTACCACACTATTACTATTACCTCCAGGCAATGATGATATTTATGTACTTCCACACTATGCACGCGATCGCAAAGGGTCCCAGCCACATCTGCCGATTGTGTGTCATAGAATGCCACAATTGTCACCGGAATGCCTCTCATACCACAAGATAGTATTCAAACAGAGAGGAATAACAGAAACTAGAGGAATAATGAGCATATCACACTTCTCTGTGTCTACCAATCTATGACACATATATGATTACGGCAAGGAGACGACCAACATTCAGTGACTGGATTCTACGTCTGTGAAATCGCAAATTTGCCACCAAAAGGACCATCTGTTTTCCCATAAGAAACGCTAGAAGGTTTACCCATCTGAGAGGTGTCAGGATAAAACGTCTTGCCAACCGTGGTCCCTGGGACGGGCAGACGCCAGGCTGGACACGTCTGGTGAATTTCATAGAGAAGTGTAAGTACGGCCAGGGAGATTCCCCCCCCCCCTCCCCCCCCCCCCCCGGACCGCCGGTGTGAATGAAACAACGTGTCCAGTGGGAAACATGCATAACACCTAGTTCTCGGCGTTAAACGCAGAGAGAGGGTTAAAAAGACCTGAAGCCGAATCACAGACGTAGATCAAAGAATCAAAGGATACCAAACAAATAAGAGCATTGGCAATCCCGGGTATAAATACTCTGGCTGGGATTGCTCTGCTCGAATTAGAAGTCTGTATTTGAAAAGGATCAGCTCTTACCAAGAGAACCAGGTTTTCCCGTTCTGTGTCTACGAGGAGGGACCAGATAGCGTCAGGACTTTATATTGGTTCAGAAAACCGACGAGCTGATCTTAACCGACCATAGTGGATCCAAGATGAGCCTAACTGCTCTTTAGTGGAGTCGATTGAAGCATCATCTCACCTGGATTCCTGATGTCATGCCACAGATCCAGACATTCTACACGAAGTTACGTTCAGGTTTTACTTAATTACCTATTATATGTGAATGTTTTAACTTTTGTAACAGTACTTATCATCATACCACCCAACCCAATGTTGTAAATACTATTGATTAATAATAAATTGGATTGTAGTTTGTTTCACCTCTTAGTTCATCTTTAATGTTTTTCCAAGGGAAGTAACTGCATTGCTTACCTTGGTGGCGGCTTAATTACAACAAATGACAGGGGTATTGTCGGCGGGATAACCTGCCCTGCCTAGTAGTAGACATAAATCTAGTCATCTAACCTTCTCCTTCCCACTCCTTTGGTGATACCAAGACCAGTACTCTTACCTCTTAAACGAGTCATTCTCAGCTGTGCTCTTGGGTATCCAGGGATGTAATCTTTAATACACCCACTTCTGACAACTTGGGTTACTCGCCAGTGATAGTACTTAACTTAGCTGCAGCTCTCGTATGATTTCTGAAATAATTCCTGGATGGCACAGGCAGAACTTTCTATAAGTCAAGTGTGTGATCTAGAGACCATCAATCGTGAAAGAGAGTGGGTTGAAGTTCCGGAAGACATGACGGACTGCCACAATGTAATAATAACACTGGGTCGTGAGTGCAGAGAATGGACAGCGGGCCTGCACTGAGTTTGAAGTGCAACAGCTGATCCAGAGCAACACACATCAAGGTGACATAGTCATCTACACCGATGGGTCAGTGGTGAGAAACAGACGTAGTGGCTGGGGCTTTATTGCAAAGGCTAATGGGCGAGTCTTGAAAAAGGAGAGCCTGGCATATGAGACTACGACCTCCAGCATGAGAATGGAGGTGGAGGCAGTAACAGCGGCATTCCAGTGGCTAGAGGAGACTACTGCAACACACGTTGTGTTCATTACAGATTCAAAGAGTATGCTTAGCAAGGTGGAGAAAGGAATGTTTCGTGTGGAATGGCTCTCGTCGCTTCAGAGGTCACAGATTGTGAGAATTGTATGGATATTTTGCCCTGGCCATGCGGGTGTACGGGGGAATGAACAGGCTGATAGGCTAGCAGGGAATGCACCTCTTGGTGGTATTTTGCCTATGGACAAGGGGGAGGTGGTCGTGCGCTTGTGGGACCAGGTGGAGAAGGCGGAGGAACAGATTGAGAACCCATATGTGGAAAGAATGAGATTGCGGGGGATCGGCAGGGGTTCTGGAAGAATCTCAAAACTGAGAGGGAAGACCATGAGAACTTTTAATCAGATAGCGGTGGGAACGATTAGTAGTATGACTCTTCGCTGGCTGTTGAACAAAGGGACTGAGCACGTATGGGAATGTCCTGAGTGCAGTGATGTCGGTTCTTAACTCAACTCAACTCAACTCAATTCTGACATAATAAACCAATGCCAGTCAGAGGTGCCGATCCAGCCAATGTGTCCGCCTGCTCATTTCCTAACACACCAACATGACTTGGGGAAAAGATCCAAAGGATGCTTCCTATATTAGATTCGTTAATTGAAGCTTGCCACTCTAGCTCAACATGCTCAGTGAATCTGTTACAATCACGATATGTGTGTGCTGTTTATCATCCAGCAAGTGAACCCTGCAATGGCGTGCCACCTCCATTCTCAGACTGGATGTTGTAGTATCATGTGCCAGGCTCTCCTGCACTAAACAACGTCCATTAACCTTCGCTATGAACTCCCGGGCACTTCTTTTGCCTCTTAGCACAGAGACATCCGTACAGATGATTATATTACCTAGGCGCACATTTTCGTATATTAATTGTTGCTCCTGCCATTCAGTGTCCTCTGCCTGAGCCATCTATAATTTGCCTCTTATTAGCCTATGGCCCATATATGTGTCCAGGGCTTCATGCAGGTGATCCTTGTCCGCGGCCACTTGGAGAAACGACTTACCCTGCTGCACCCCGGGGTCTGTCCGCTATCGTTGGAAAAGCCAGGATGTATCACGTACATACTATCAGCGTTTCTTTAGTTTTACTAGCTGACTCTTTGACACTGTAAGCAGTCCTAACCCATATTCAATCACTGGGGTAATCAGAGAATAAACAGCTGTTGTTGTTCCATTGCTGAAAGTTTTCAGTGACCTAATCCCTTCTTACATCTCATAACAACTCCTTCCACGTGATCGCTAAATGATAGGCTGTTGTCTAAGGTTTACCAAGTAAACTGCTCTGTTAATATTTCTGCCATTTATTGTGAGGTCTGGGACTCTAGTCTTAACAATCTAGACAGCACTATAATACAGACGCCTTATTTGTGTTGATGCCATTACCCATCTGTTGTTGTTGTTGTTGCTGCTGCTGAGCAGCAGCAGCAGCAGTAGTAGTAGGAGTAGTAGCAGCAGCAACAGTAGAAGTAGTAGTTGAAGAAACAGCACAATAATTTAGTGCAGCAGCAGTAGTTGTTGTTGTTGTAATCGTAGTAGTAATTGAAGAAACAGCACCATATTTTAATGCAGTAGTAGTAATAGTAGTAGCAGTAGTAGTGGTGGTGGTGGTGGTAGTAGTAGTAGTTGAAAACAGAGCACAATATTTTAGTGTAGTAGTAGTAGTAGTAGTAGTAGTAGTAGTAGTAGTAGTAGTAGTAGTAGTAGTAGTAGTAGTAGTAGTAGTAGAAAAAAGAGCACAATATTTTAGTGTAGTAGTAGTAGTAGTAGTAGTAGTAGTAGTAGTAGTAGTAGTAGTAGTAGTAGTAGTAGTAGTAGTAGTAGTAGTAGTAGTAGTAGAAGCAGTAGTAGAAGCAGTAGTAGAAGCAGTAGTAGAAGCAGTAGTAGAAGCAGTAGTAGAAGCAGTAGTAGAAGCAGCAGCAGTAGTAGAAGCAGTAGTAGAAGCAGTAGTAGAAGCAGCAGCAGTAGTAGAAGCAGTAGTAGAAGCAGCAGCAGTAGTAGAAGCAGTAGTAGAAGCAGCAGCAGTAGTAGAAGCAGTAGTAGAAGCAGCAGCAGTAGTAGAAGCAGTAGTAGAAGCAGCAGTAGTAGTAGAAGCAGTAGTAGAAGCAGTAGTAGAAGCAGCAGTAGTAGTAGAAGCAGTAGTAGAAGCAGTAGTAGAAGCAGTAGTAGAAGCAGTAGTAGAAGCAGTAGTAGAAGCAGTAGTAGAAGCAGCAGCAGTAGTAGAAGCAGTAGTAGAAGCAGCAGCAGTAGTAGAAGCAGTAGTAGAAGCAGCAGCAGTAGTAGAAGCAGTAGTAGAAGCAGCAGCAGTAGTAGAAGCAGTAGTAGAAGCAGTAGAAGCAGTAGCAGTAATAGAAGCAGCAGCAGCAGCAGTAATAGAAGCAGTAATAGAAGCAGTAGTAGAAGCAGCAGCAGTAGTAGAAGCAGTAGTAGAAGCAGTAGTAGAAGCAGTAGTAGAAGCAGTAGTAGAAGCAGTAGTAGAAGCAGTAGTAGAAGCAGTAGTAGAAGCAGTAGTAGAAGCAGTAGTAGAAGCAGTAGTAGAAGCAGTAGTAGAAGCAGTAGTAGAAGCAGCAGCAGTAGTAGAAGCAGTAGTAGAAGCAGTAGTAGAAGCAGTAGTAGAAGCAGTAGTAGAAGCAGTAGTAGAAGCAGTAGTAGAAGCAGTAGTAGAAGCAGTAGTAGAAGCAGTAGTAGAAGCAGTAGTAGAAGCAGTAGTAGAAGCAGCAGCAGTAGTAGAAGCAGTAGTAGAAGCAGTAGTAGAAGCAGTAGTAGAAGCAGTAGTAGAAGCAGTAGTAGAAGCAGTAGTAGAAGCAGTAGTAGAAGCAGTAGTAGAAGCAGCAGCAGTAGTAGAAGCAGCAGCAGTAGTAGAAGCAGTAGTAGAAGCAGTAGTAGAAGCAGTAGTAGAAGCAGTAGTAGAAGCAGTAGTAGAAGCAGTAGTAGAAGCAGTAGTAGAAGCAGTAGTAGAAGCAGTAGTAGAAGCAGTAGTAGAAGCAGCAGCAGTAGTAGAAGCAGCAGTAGAAGCAGCAGCAGTAGTAGAAGCAGTAGTAGAAGCAGCAGCAGTAGTAGAAGCAGTAGTAGAAGCAGTAGTAGAAGCAGACAGTAGAAGCAGTCAGTAGAAGCAGTCAGTAGAAGCAGTCAGTAGAAGCAGTCAGTAGAAGCAGTCAGTAGAAGCAGTCAGTAGAAGCAGTCAGTAGAAGCAGTCAGTAGAAGCAGTCAGTAGAAGCAGTTAGTAGAAGCAGTTAGTAGAAGCAGTCAGTAGAAGCAGCAGCAGTAGTAGAAGCAGTAGTAGAAGCAGCAGCAGTAGTAGAAGCAGTAGTAGAAGCAGCAGCAGTAGTAGAAGCAGCAGTAGAAGCAGTAGTAGAAGCAGTAGTAGAAGCAGTAGTAGAAGCAGCAGCAGTAGTAGAAGCAGCAGTAGAAGCAGCAGCAGTAGTAGTCAGCAGTAGTAGAAGCAGCAGCAGTTAGTAGAAGCAGTAGTAGAAGCAGTAGTAGAAGCCGTAGTAGAAAGCAGTAGTAGAAGCAGTAGTAGAAGCAGTAGTAGAAGCAGTAGTAGAAGCAGTAGTAGAAGCATTAGTAGAAGCAGTAGTAGAAGCAGTAGTAGAAGCAGTAGTAGAAGCAGTAGTAGAAGCAGTAGTAGAAGCAGTAGTAGAAGCAGTAGTATGAAGCAGTAGTAGAAGCAGCAGCAGTAGTAGAAGCAGTAGTAGAAGCAGTAGTAGAAGCAGTAGTAAGAAGCAGTAGTAGAAGCAGTAGTAGAAGCAGTAGTAGAAGCAGTAGTAGAAGCAGTAGTAGAAGCAGTAGTAGAAGCAGCAGCAGCAGTAGTAGAAGCAGCAGCAGTAGTAGAAGCAGTAGTAGAAGCAGTAGTTAGAGCAGTAGTAGACGCAGTAGAGAAGCAGTTAGTAGAAGCAGTAGTAGAAGCAGTAGTAGAAGCAGTAGTAGAAGCAGTAGTAGAAGCAGTAGTAGAAGCAGTAGTAGAAGCAGTAGTAGAAGCAGTAGTAGAAGCAGTAGTAGAAGCAGTAGTAGAAGCAGCAGCAGTAGTAGAAGCAGTAGTAGAAGCAGTAGTAGAAGCAGTAGTAGAAGCAGCAGCAGTAGTAGAAGCAGTAGTAGAGAAGCAGTAGTAGAAGCAGTAGTAGAAGCAGCAGCAAGCAGTAGTAGAAGCAGTAGTAGAAGCAGTAGTAGAAGCAGTAGTAGAAGCAGTAGTAGAAGCAGTAGTAGAAGCAGTAGTAGAAGCAGCAGCAGTAGTAGAAGCAGTAGTAGAAGCAGTAGTAGAAGCAGTAGTAGAAGCAGTAGTAGAAGCAGTAGTAGAAGCAGCAGCAGTAATAGAAGCAGTAGTAGAAGCAGTAGTAGAAGCAGTAGTAGAAGCAGCAGCAGTAGTAGAAGCAGTAGTAGAAGCAGCAGCAGTAGTAGAATCAGTAGTAGAAGCAGTAGTAGAAGCAGCAGCAGTAGTAGAATCAGTAGTAGAAGCAGCAGCAGTAGTAGAAGCAGTAGTAGAAGCAGTAGTAGAAGCAGTAGTAGAAGCAGTAGTAGAAGCAGTAGTAGAAGCAGTAGTAGAAGCAGTAGTAGAAGCAGTAGTAGAAGCAGTAGTAGAAGCAGTAGTAGAAGCAGTAGTAGAAGCAGTAGTAGAATCAGTAGTAGAAGCAGTAGTAGAAGCAGCAAGCAGTAGTAGAATCAGTAGTAGAAGCAGAAGCAGTAGTAGAATCAGTAGTAGAAGCAGCAGCAGTAGTAGAAGCAGTAGTAGAAGCAGTAGTAGAAGCAAGTAGTAGAAGCAGTAGTAGAAGCAGTAGTAGAAGCAGTAGTAGAAGCAGTAGTAGAAGCAGTAGTAGAAGCAGTAGTAGAAGCAGTAGTAGAAGCAGTAGTAGAAGCAGTAGTAGAATCAGTAGTAGAAGCAGTAGTAGAAGCAGCAGCAGTAGTAGAATCAGTAGTAGAAGCAGCAGCAGTAGTAGAATCAGTAGTAGAAGCAGCAGCAGTAGTAGAAGCAGTAGTAGAAGCAGTAGTAGAAGCAGTAGTAGAAGCAGTAGTAGAAGCAGTAGTAGAAGCAGTAGTAGAAGCAGTAGTAGAAGCAGTAGTAGAAGCAGTAGTAGAAGCAGTAGTAGAAGCAGTAGTAGAAGCAGTAGTAGAAGCAGTAGTAGAAGCAGTAGTAGAAGCAGTAGTAGAAGCAGTAGTAGAAGCAGTAGTAGAAGCAGCAGCAGTAGTAGAAGCAGTAGTAGAAGCAGTAGTAGAAGCAGTAGTAGAAGCAGTAGTAGAAGCAGTAGTAGAAGCAGCAGCAGTAATAGAAGCAGTAGTAGAAGCAGTAGTAGAAGCAGTAGTAGAAGCAGTAGTAGAAGCAGTAGTAGAAGCAGTAGTAGAAGCAGTAGTAGAAGCAGTAATAGAAGCAGTAATAGAAGCAGTAGTAGAAGCAGTAGTAGAAGCAGTAGTAGAAGCAGCAGCAGTAATAGAAGCAGTAGTAGAAGCAGTAGTAGAAGCAGTAGTAGAAGCAGTAGTAGAAGCAGTAGTAGAAGCAGCAGCAGTAGTAGAAGCAGTAGTAGAAGCAGTAGTAGAAGCAGTAGTAGAAGCAGTAGTAGAAGCAGCAGCAGTAGTAGAAGCAGTAGTAGAAGCAGCAGCAGTAGTAGAATCAGTAGTAGAAGCAGTAGTAGAAGCAGCAGCAGTAGTAGAATCAGTAGTAGAAGCAGTAGTAGAAGCAGTAGTAGAAGCAGTAGTAGAAGCAGTAGTAGAAGCAGTAGTAGAAGCAGTAGTAGAAGCAGTAGTAGAAGCAGTAGTAGAAGCAGTAGTAGAAGCAGTAGTAGAAGCAGTAGTAGAAGCAGTAGTAGAAGCAGTAGTAGAAGCAGTAGTAGAAGCAGCAGCAGTAGTAGAATCAGTAGTAGAAGCAGTAGTAGAAGCAGTAGTAGAAGCAGTAGTAGAAGCAGTAGTAGAAGCAGTAGTAGAAGCAGTAGTAGAAGCAGCAGCAGTAGTAGAAGCAGTAGTAGAAGCAGTAGTAGAAGCAGCAGCAGTAGTAGAAGCAGTAGAAGCAGTAGCAGTAATAGAAGCAGCAGCAGCAGCAGTAATAGAAGCAGTAATAGAAGCAGTAGTAGAAGCAGCAGCAGTAGTAGAAGCAGTAGTAGAAGCAGTAGTAGAAGCAGTAGTAGAAGCAGCAGCAGTAATAGAAGCAGTAGTAGAAGCAGTAATAGAAGCAGTAGTAGAAGCAGCAGCAGTAGTAGAAGCAGTAGTAGAAGCAGTAATAGAAGCAGTAGTAGAAGCAGCAGCAGTAATAGAAGCAGTAGTAGAAGCAGTAATAGAAGCAGTAGTAGAAGCAGCAGCAGTAGTAGAAGCAGTAGTAGAAGCAGTAGTAGAAGCAGTAGTAGAAGCAGTAGTAGAAGCAGTAGTAGAAGCAGCAGCAGCAGCAGTAATAGAAGCAGTAATAGAAGCAGTAATAGAAGCAGTAATAGAAGCAGTAGTAGAAGCAGTAGTAGAAGCAGTAGTAGAAGCAGTAGTAGAAGCAGTAGTAGAAGCAGTAATAGAAGCAGTAATAGAAGCAGTAGTAGAAGCAGTAGTAGAAGCAGTAGTAGAAGCAGTAATAGAAGCAGTAGTAGAAGCAGTAATAGAAGCAGTAATAGAAGCAGTAATAGAAGCAGTAGTAGAAGCAGTAATAGAAGCAGTAGTAGAAGCAGTAGTAGAAGCAGTAGTAGAAGCAGTAGTAGAAGCAGTAGTAGAAGCAGTAATAGAAGCAGTAGTAGAAGCAGTAGTAGAAGCAGTAATAGAAGCAGTAGTAGAAGCAGTAGTAGAAGCAGTAGTAGAAGCAGTAGTAGAAGCAGTAGTAGAAGCAGTAGTAGAAGCAGTAGTAGAAGCAGTAATAGAAGCAGTAGTAGAAGCAGTAATAGAAGCAGTAGTAGAAGCAGTAATAGAAGCAGTAGTAGAAGCAGTAGTAGAAGCAGTAATAGAAGCAGTAATAGAAGCAGTAGTAGAAGCAGTAATAGAAGCAGTAGTAGAAGCAGTAGTAGAAGCAGTAATAGAAGCAGTAGTAGAAGCAGTAGTAGAAGCAGTAGTAGAAGCAGTAGTAGAAGCAGTAATAGAAGCAGTAGTAGAAGCAGTAGTAGAAGCAGTAGTAGAAGCAGTAATAGAAGCAGTAGTAGAAGCAGTAATAGAAGCAGTAGTAGAAGCAGTAGTAGAAGCAGTAATAGAAGCAGTAGTAGAAGCAGTAGTAGAAGCAGTAGTAGAAGCAGTAGTAGAAGCAGTAGTAGAAGCAGTAATAGAAGCAGTAGTAGAAGCAGTAGTAGAAGCAGTAGTAGAAGCAGTAGTAGAAGCAGTAGTAGAAGCAGCAGCAGCAGCAGTAATAGAAGCAGTAATAGAAGCAGTAATAGAAGCAGTAGTAGAAGCAGTAGTAGAAGCAGTAGTAGAAGCAGTAATAGAAGCAGTAGTAGAAGCAGTAGTAGAAGCAGTAGTAGAAGCAGTAGTAGAAGCAGTAATAGAAGCAGTAGTAGAAGCAGTAGTAGAAGCAGTAGTAGAAGCAGTAATAGAAGCAGTAGTAGAAGCAGTAATAGAAGCAGTAGTAGAAGCAGTAGTAGAAGCAGTAATAGAAGCAGTAGTAGAAGCAGTAATAGAAGCAGTAGTAGAAGCAGTAGTAGAAGCAGTAGTAGAAGCAGTAGTAGAAGCAGTAGTAGAAGCAGTAATAGAAGCAGTAATAGAAGCAGTAATAGAAGCAGTAGTAGAAGCAGTAGTAGAAGCAGTAGTAGAAGCAGTAATAGAAGCAGTAGTAGAAGCAGTAGTAGAAGCAGTAGTAGAAGCAGTAGTAGAAGCAGTAGTAGAAGCAGCAGCAGTAGTAGAAGCAGTAGTAGAAGCAGCAGTAGAAGCAGTAATAGAAGCAGTAGTAGAAGCAGTAGTAGAAGCAGTAGTAGAAGCAGTAGTAGAAGCAGTAATAGAAGCAGTAGTAGAAGCAGTAATAGAAGCAGTAGTAGAAGCAGTAGTAGAAGCAGTAGTAGAAGCAGCAGTAGAAGCAGTAATAGAAGCAGTAGTAGAAGCAGTAGTAGAAGCAGTAGTAGAAGCAGTAGTAGAAGCAGTAGTAGAAGCAGTAGTAGAAGCAGTAGTAGAAGCAGTAGTAGTAGAAGCAGTAGTAGGTAGTAGAAGCAGTAGTAGAAGCAGTAGTAGAAGCAGTAGTAGAAGCAGTAGTAGAAGCAGTAGTAGAAGCAGTAGTAGAAGCAGTAGTAGAAGCAGCAGTAGAAGCAGTAATAGAAGCAGTAGTAGAAGCAGTAGTAGAAGCAGTAGTAGAAGCAGCAGCAGCAGCAGTAATAGAAGCAGTAATAGAAGCAGTAGTAGAAGCAGTAGTAGAAGCAGTAGTAGAAGCAGCAGTAGAAGCAGTAATAGAAGCAGTAGTAGAAGCAGTAGTAGAAGCAGTAGTAGAAGCAGTAGTAGAAGCAGTAGTAGAAGCAGTAGTAGAAGCAGTAGTAGAAGCAGTAGTAGAAGCAGTAGTAGAAGCAGCAGTAGAAGCAGCAGCAGTAGTAGAAGCAGTAGTAGAAGCAGCAGTAGAAGCAGCAGCAGTAGTAGAAGCAGTAGTAGAAGCAGCAGTAGAAGCAGCAGCAGTAGTAGAAGCAGCAGCAGTAGTAGAAGCAGCAGCAGTAGTAGAAGCAGTAGTAGAAGCAGTAGTAGAAGCAGCAGCAGTAGTAGAAGCAGCAGCAGTAGTAGAAGCAGTAGTAGAAGCAGTAGTAGAAGCAGTAGTAGAAGCAGTAGTAGAAGCAGTAGTAGAAGCAGCAGTAGAAGCAGCAGCAGTAGTAGAAGCAGTAGTAGAAGCAGCAGTAGAAGCAGCAGCAGTAGTAGAAGCAGTAGTAGAAGCAGCAGTAGAAGCAGCAGCAGTAGTAGAAGCAGCAGCAGTAGTAGAAGCAGCAGCAGTAGTAGAAGCAGTAGTAGAAGCAGCAGTAGAAGCAGCAGCAGCAGTAGAAGCAGCAGCAGTAGTAGAAGCAGTAGTAGAAGCAGTAGTAGAAGCAGCAGCAGTAGTAGAAGCAGTAGTAGAAGCAGTAGTAGAAGCAGTAGTAGAAGCAGTAGTAGAAGCAGTAGTAGAAGCAGTAGTAGAAGCAGCAGCAGCAGTAGAAGCAGCAGCAGTAGTAGAAGCAGTAGTAGAAGCAGCAGTAGAAGCAGCAGCAGTAGTAGAAGCAGTAGTAGAAGCAGCAGTAGAAGCAGCAGCAGCAGTAGAAGCAGCAGCAGTAGTAGAAGCAGCAGCAGCAGTAGAAGCAGCAGCAGTAGTAGAAGCAGTAGTAGAAGCAGCAGTAGAAGCAGCAGCAGTAGTAGAAGCAGTAGTAGAAGCAGCAGTAGAAGCAGCAGCAGTAGTAGAAGCAGCAGTAGAAGCAGCAGCAGTAGTAGAAGCAGTAGTAGAAGCAGTAGTAGAAGCAGTAGTAGAAGCAGCAGTAGAAGCAGCAGCAGTAGTAGAAGCAGTAGTAGAAGCAGCAGTAGAAGCAGCAGCAGTAGTAGAAGCAGTAGTAGAAGCAGCAGTAGAAGCAGTAATAGAAGCAGTAGTAGAAGCAGCAGCAGTAGTAGAAGCAGTAGTAGAAGCAGTAGTAGAAGCAGTAGTAGAAGCAGTAGTAGAAGCAGTAGTAGAAGCAGTAGTAGAAGCAGCAGCAGCAGCAGTAATAGAAGCAGTAATAGAAGCAGTAATAGAAGCAGTAATAGAAGCAGTAGTAGAAGCAGTAATAGAAGCAGTAGTAGAAGCAGTAGTAGAAGCAGTAGTAGAAGCAGTAGTAGAAGCAGTAGTAGAAGCAGTAGTAGAAGCAGTAGTAGAAGCAGCAGTAGAAGCAGTAGTAGAAGCAGTAGTAGAAGCAGTAGTAGAAGCAGTAGTAGAAGCAGCAGCAGTAGTAGAAGCAGTAGTAGAAGCAGTAGTAGAAGCAGCAGCAGTAGTAGAAGCAGTAGTAGAAGCAGCAGCAGTAGTAGAAGCAGTAGTAGAAGCAGCAGCAGTAGTAGAAGCAGTAGTAGAAGCAGCAGCAGTAGTAGAAGCAGTAGTAGAAGCAGCAGCAGTAGTAGAAGCAGTAGTAGAAGCAGCAGCAGTAGTAGAAGCAGTAGTAGAAGCAGTAGTAGAAGCAGTAGTAGAAGCAGTAGTAGAAGCAGTAGTAGAAGCAGTAGTAGAAGCAGTAGTAGAAGCAGTAGTAGAAGCAGTAGTAGAAGCAGTAGTAGACAGCAGTAATAGAAGCAGTAGTAGAAGCAGTAGTAGAAGCAGTAGTAGAAGCAGTAGTAGAAGCAGTAGTAGAAGCAGTAGTAGAAGCAGTAATAGAAGCAGTAGTAGAAGCAGTAGTAGAAGCAGTAGTAGAAGCAGTAGTAGAAGCAGTAGTAGAAGCAGTAGTAGAAGCAGTAGTAGAAGCAGTAGTAGAAGCAGTAGTAGAAGCAGCAGTAGAAGCAGCAGCAGTAGTAGAAGCAGTAGTAGAAGCAGCAGTAGAAGCAGCAGCAGTAGTAGAAGCAGCAGTAGAAGCAGCAGCAGTAGTAGAAGCAGTAGTAGAAGCAGTAGTAGAAGCAGTAGTAGAAGCAGCAGTAGAAGCAGCAGCAGTAGTAGAAGCAGTAGTAGAAGCAGCAGTAGAAGCAGCAGCAGTAGTAGAAGCAGTAGTAGAAGCAGCAGTAGAAGCAGTAATAGAAGCAGTAGTAGAAGCAGCAGCAGTAGTAGAAGCAGTAGTAGAAGCAAGTAGTAGAAGCAGTAGTAGAAGCAGTAGTAGAAGCAGTAGTAGAAGCAGTAGTAGAAGCAGCAGCAGCAGCAGTAATAGAAGCAGTAATAGAAGCAGGTAATAGAAGCAGTAATAGAAAGCAGTAGTAGAAGCAGTAATAGAAGGCAGTAGTAGAAGCAGTCAGTAGAAGCAGTTAGTAGAAGCAGTCAGTAGAAGCAGTTAGTAGAAGCAGACAGTAGAAGCAGTAGTAGAAGCAGCACAGTAGAAGCAGTCAGTAGAAGCAGTCAGTAGAAGCAGTTAGTAGAAGCAGTAGTAGAAGCAGCAGCAGTAGTAGAAGCAGGAGTAGAAGCAGTCAAGTAAAGTAGTAGATAGCAAGCAGCAGTACTGAGTAGTAGATAGCAGTAGTAGAAGCAGCAGCAGTAGTAGAAGCAGTAGTGAAGCTAGCAGACAGTAGTAGAAGGCATAGTAGAAGCAGCAGCAGTAGTAGAAGGCCAGGTAGTAGAAGCAGCAGCAGTAGTAGAAGCAGTAAGTAGAAGCCACAGTAGAAGCAGTAGTAGAAGCAGTAGTAGAAGCAGTAGTAGAAAGCAGTAGTAGAAGCAGTAGTAGAAGCAGTAGAGAAGCAGTAGTTAGAAGCAGTACGAGCAGCAGCAGCAGTAGTCGAAGCAGTAGTAGAAGCAGTTAGTAGAAAAGAGAGTAGAAGCAGCAGCAGTAGTAGAGCAGTAGTAGAAGCAGTAGTAGAAGAGTAGAGTAGTAGAAGCAAGCAGAGGTATAAAAGCAGTAGTTAGAAGCAGTATTAGTAGAAGCAGTAGTAGAAGCAGTAGTAGAAGCAGCAGCAAGTAGTAGAGCAGTCGTTAGAAGCAGCAGCAGTAGTAGAAGCAGTAGTAGAAGCAGCAGCCAGTAGTAGAAGCAGCAGCAGTAGTAGGATAGCAGTAGTAGAAGCAACTAGTAGAAGCAGTAGTAGAAGCAGTCAGTAGAAGCAGTCAGTAGAAGCAGTAGTAGAAGCAGTAGTAGAAGCAGTAGTAGAAGCATTAGTAGAAGCAGTAGCTACGAATCCGTATAGTAGAAGCAGCAGCAGTAGTAGAAGCAGCGCAGAGTAGTAAGAGCAGCAGCAGTAGTAGAAGCAGTAGTAGAAGCAGCAGCCGTAGTAGAAGCAGTAGTAGAAGCAGTAGTCGAAGCAGCAGCAGTAGTCGAAGCAGTAGTAGAAGCAGTCGTAAGAAGCAGTAGTATAAGCAGTAGTAGAAGCAGTAGTAGAAGCAGTAGTTAGAAGCAGTAGTGAAGGTAGTAGAAGCAGCAGCTAGTAGTAGAAGCAGTAGTAAGAAGCAGCAGCAGTAGTAGAAGCAGTTAGTAGAAGCAGCAGCAGTAGTAGAAGCAGTAGTAGAAGCAGCAGCAGTAGTAGAAGCAGTAGTAGAAGCAGCAGCAGTAGTAGAAGCAGTAGTAGAAGCAGCAGCAGTAGTAGAAGCAGTAGTAGAAGCAGTAGTAGAAGCAGTAGTAGAAGCAGTAGTAGAAGCAGCAGCAGTAGTAGAAGCAGTAGTAGAAGCAGTAGTAGAAGCAGTAGTAGAAGCAGTAGTAGAAGCAGCAGCAGTAGTAGAAGCAGTAGTAGAAGCAGTAGTAGAAGCAGTAGTAGAAGCAGTAGTAGAAGCAGTAGTAGAAGCAGTAGTAGAAGCAGCAGCAGTAGTAGAAGCAGTAGTAGAAGCAGTAGTAGAAGCAGTAGTAGAAGCAGTAGTAGAAGCAGTAGTAGAAGCAGTAGTAGAAGCAGTAGTAGAAGCAGTAGTAGAAGCAGTAGTAGAAGCAGTAGTAGAAGCAGTAGTAGAAGCAGTAGTAGAAGCAGCAGTAGAAGCAGTAGTAGAAGCAGTAGTAGAAGCAGTAGTAGAAGCAGTAGTAGAAGCAGTAGTAGAAGCAGTAGTAGAAGCCAGTAGTAGAAGCAGCAGCAGTAGATAGAAGCAGTAGTAGACAGCAGTAATAGAAGCAGCAGTAGAAGCAGTAGCAGTAGTAGAAGCAGCAGCAGTAGTAAGAGCAGTAGTAGAAGCAGCAGCAGTAGTAGAAGCCAGTAGTAGACGCAGCAGCAGTAGTAGAAGCAGCTAGTCTAAGCAGGTAGCAGCCGCAGTAGTAGAAAGCAGTAGTAGTAGAAGCAGCCAGCAGTAGTAGAAGCTAGCTAGTCAGCAGCTAGTCAGCAGCATAGAAGCTAGTAGTAGAAGCAGCAGCAGTAGTAGAAGCAGCAGAATGTAGACAGCAGCAGCAGTAGTAGAAGGCAGTAGTAGAAGCAGCAGCCGTAGTAGAAGCAGTCGTAGAAGCAGTAGTAGAAGCCAGCATCGTAAGCTAGTAAGAAGCAGCAGCAGTAGTAGAAGACAGCTAGTCGAAGCTAGTAAGTAGAACAGCCAGCTAGCAGCTAGTTAGTAAGCAAGCAGTAGTAGTAAGCAGCTAGTCGAGCAGTAGTATAGAAGGCAGCTAGTAGAAGCAGTAGTAGAAGCAGTAGTAGAAGCAGTAGTAGAAGCAGTAATAGAAGCAGCAGTAGTAGAAGCAGTAGTAGAAGCAGTAGTAGAAGCAGTAGTAGAAGCAGTAGTAGAAGCAGTAGTAGAAGCAGTAGTAGAAGCAGCAGTAGTAGAAGCAGTAGTAGAAGCAGTAGTAGAAGCAGTAGTAGAAGCAGTAGTAGAAGCAGTAGTAGAAGCAGTAATAGAAGCAGCAGTAATAGAAGCAGCAGTAATAGAAGCAGTAGTAGAAGCAGTAGTAGAAGCAGTAGTAGAAGCAGTAGTAGAAGCAGTAGTAGAAGCAGTAGTAGAAGCAGTAGTAGAAGCAGTAATAGAAGCAGCAGTAGTAGAAGCAGTAGTAGAAGCAGCAGCAGTAGTAGAAGCAGTAATAGAAGCAGTAGTAGAAGCAGCAGCAGTAGTAGAAGCAGTAATAGAAGCAGTAGTAGAAGCAGTAGTAGAAGCAGTAGTAGAAGCAGTAGTAGAAGCAGCAGCAGTAGTAGAAGCAGTAGTAGAAGCAGCAGCAGTAGTAGAAGCAGTAGTAGAAGCAGTAGTAGAAGCAGTAGTAGAAGCAGCAGCAGTAATAGAAGCAGTAGTAGAAGCAGTAATAGAAGCAGTAGTAGAAGCAGTAGTAGAAGCAGCAGCAGTAATAGAAGCAGTAGTAGAAGCAGTAGTAGAAGCAGTAGTAGAAGCAGTAGTAGAAGCAGCAGCAGTAATAGAAGCAGTAGTAGAAGCAGCAGCAGTAGTAGAAGCAGTAGTAGAAGCAGTAGTAGAAGCAGTAGTAGAAGCAGTAGTAGAAGCAGCAGCAGTAATAGAAGCAGTAGTAGAAGCAGTAGTAGAAGCAGTAGTAGAAGCAGCAGCAGTAGTAGAAGCAGTAATAGAAGCAGTAGTAGAAGCAGTAGTAGAAGCAGTAGTAGAAGCAGTAGTAGAAGCAGTAGTAGAAGCAGTAGTAGAAGCAGTAGTAGAAGCAGTAGTAGAAGCAGCAGTAGTAGAAGCAGTAGTAGAAGCAGTAGTAGAAGCAGTAGTAGAAGCAGTAGTAGAAGCAGTAGTAGAAGCAGTAATAGAAGCAGCAGTAATAGAAGCAGCAGTAATAGAAGCAGTAGTAGAAGCAGTAGTAGAAGCAGTAGTAGAAGCAGTAGTAGAAGCAGTAGTAGAAGCAGTAGTAGAAGCAGTAGTAGAAGCAGTAATAGAAGCAGCAGTAGTAGAAGCAGTAGTTAGAAGCAGCAGCAGTAGTAGAAGCAGTAATAGAAGCAGTAGTAGAAGCAGCAGCAGTAGTAGAAGCAGTAGTAGAAGCAGTAGTAGAAGCAGTAGTAGAAGCAGTAGTAGAAGCAGTAGTAGAAGCAGCAGCAGTAAGTAGAAGCAGTAGTAGAAGCAGCAGCAGTAGTAGAAGCAGTAGTAGAAAGCATTAGTAGAAGCAGTAGTAGAAGCAGCAGCAGTAATAGAAGCAGTAGTAGAAGCAGTAATAGAAGCAGTAGTAGAAGCAGTAGTAGAAGCAGCAGCAGTAATAGAAGCAGTAGTAGAAGCAGTAGTAGAAGCAGTAGTAGAAGCAGTAGTAGAAGCAGCAGCAGTAATAGAAGCAGTAGTAGAAGCAGCAGCAGTAGTAGAAGCAGTAGTAGAAGCAGTAGTAGAAGCAGTAGTAGAAGCAGTAGTAGAAGCAGCAGCAGTAATAGAAGCAGTAGTAGAAGCAGTAGTAGAAGCAGTAGTAGAAGCAGCAGCAGTAGTAGAAGCAGTAATAGAAGCAGTAGTAGAAGCAGCAGCAGTAGTAGAAGCAGTAATAGAAGCAGTAGTAGAAGCAGTAGTAGAAGCAGTAGTAGAAGCAGTAGTAGAAGCAGCAGCAGTAGTAGAAGCAGTAGTAGAAGCAGCAGCAGTAGTAGAAGCAGTAGTAGAAGCAGCAGCAGTAGTAGAAGCAGTAGTAGAAGCAGCAGCAGTAGTAGAAGCAGTAGTAGAAGCAGTAGTAGAAGCAGTAGTAGAAGCAGTAGTAGAAGCAGTAGTAGAAGCAGCAGCAGCAGCAGCAGTAATAGAAGCAGTAGTAGAAGCAGTAGTAGAAGCAGTAGTAGAAGCAGTAGTAGAAGCAGTAGTAGAAGCAGTAGTAGAAGCAGCAGCAGCAGCAGTAATAGAAGCAGTAATAGAAGCAGTAATAGAAGCAGTAGTAGAAGCAGTAGTAGAAGCAGTAATAGAAGCAGTAGTAGAAGCAGTAGTAGAAGCAGTAATAGAAGCAGTAGTAGAAGCAGTAATAGAAGCAGTAGTAGAAGCAGTAGTAGAAGCAGTAATAGAAGCAGTAATAGAAGCAGTAGTAGAAGCAGTAGTAGAAGCAGTAGTAGAAGCAGTAATAGAAGCAGTAGTAGAAGCAGTAATAGAAGCAGTAGTAGAAGCAGTAATAGAAGCAGTAATAGAAGCAGTAGTAGAAGCAGTAGTAGAAGCAGTAGTAGAAGCAGTAGTAGAAGCAGTAATAGAAGCAGTAATAGAAGCAGTAATAGAAGCAGTATAGAAGCAGTAGTAAGAAGCAGTAGTAAAGAGCAGTAATAGAAGCAGTAATAGAAGCAGTATAGAAGAATAGTAGAAGCATAGTGAGAAGCAGTAGTAGAAGCAGTAGTAGAAGCAGTAGTAGAAGCAGTAGTAGAAGCAGCAGCGGTAGCAGTAATAGAAGCAGCATAGAAGTAGAATCAGACAAAGCAAGACAGTAATATAAAGGCAGTAGTATAAAGACAGTAGTAGAAGCAGCAGCAGTTAGCAGTAAATAGAATCAGTAGTAGAAGTACAGCAGCAGAATCATCAGTAATAGAACGGCAGTATAGTAGTAGAAAGCAGCAGTAAGTAGTATAGAAGCAGCAAGAAGCAGCAGTAATAGAAGCAGTAGTAGAAGCAGCAGTAGTAGTAGTAGAAGCAGCAGGAGCAGTAGTAGAAGCAGTAGTAGTAGTAGAAGCAGTAGTAGAAGCAGCAGTAGTAGTAGTAGAAGCAGCAGTAGTAGTAGTAGTAGCAGCAGTAGTAGTAGTAGAAGCAGCAGAAGCAGCAGTAATAGAAGCAGCAGTAGTAGTAGTAGAAGCAGCAGTAGTAGTAGTAGAAGCAGCAGGAGCAGTAGTAGAAGCAGTAGTAGAAGCAGCAGTAGTAGTAGTAGAAGCAGCAGCAGTAGTAGTAGTAGTAGAAGCAGTAGTAGAAGCAGCAGCAGTAATAGTAGTAGTAGAAGCAGCAGCAGCAGTAGTAGTAGAAGCAGCAGCAGTAGTGGTAATAGTAGAAGCAGTAGTAGAAGCAGCAGCAGTAGTAGTAGTAGAAGCAGTAGTAGAAGCAGCAGCAGTAGTAGTAGTAGAAGCAGTAGTAGAAGCAGCAGCAGTAGTAGTAGTAGAAGCAGTAGTAGAAGCAGCAGCAGTAATAGTAGTAGTAGAAGCAGCAGCAGTAGCAGTAGTAGAAGCAGCAGCAGTAGTGGTAATAGTAGAAGCAGTAGTAGAAGCAGCAGCAGTAGTAGTAGTAGAAGCAGTAGTAGAAGCAGCAGCAGTAGTAGTAGTAGTAGTAGTAGTAGAGTAGTAGTAGTAGTAGTTAGTAGTAGTAGTAAGAAAGAGTAGTAAGTAGGTAGTAGTAGTAGTAGTAAACAGCAGCAGCAGTAGTAGTCTTAGTAGTAGTAGTAGTAGTTAGTAGTAGTAGCAGTAGTAGTAGTAGCAGTAGTAGTAGTAGTAGTAGTAGTAGTAGTAGTAGTAGTAGTAGTAGTAGTAGTAAGTAGTAGTAGTACAGTAGTAGTAGTAGTAGTAGTAGTAGTAGTAGTAGTAGTAGTAGTAGTAGTAGTAGTAGTAGTAGTAGTAGTAGTAGTAGTAGTAAGTAGAGCAGTAGTAGTAGTAGTAGTAGTAGTAGTAGTAGTAGTAGTAGTAGTAGTAGTAGTAGTCGTAGCAGCAGTAGTAGTCGTAGTAGAAAGTAGTATGTAGTAGTAGTAGTATTAGTAGTAGTAGCAGTGTAGTAGTAGTAGTAGTAGTAGTAGTAGTAGTAGTAGTAGTAGTAGTAGTAGTAGTAGTAGCAGAAGCAGCAGCAGTAGTAGTAATAGAAGCAGTAGTAGAAGCAGCAGCAGTAATAGAAGCAGCAGCAGTAATAGAAGCAGTAGTAGAAGCAGCAGCAGCAGTAGTAGCAGTAGTAGTAGTAGTAGTAGTAGTAGTAGTAGTAGTAGTAGTAGTAGTAGTAGTAGTAGTAGAAGCAGCAGCAGTAGTAGTAGTAGTAGAAGCAGCAGCAGTAGTAGAAGCAGCAGTAGTAGTAGAAGCAGCAGCAGCAGTAGAAGCAGCAGTAGTAGTAGAAGCAGCAGCAGTAGTAGTAATAGAAGCAGTAGTAGAAGCAGCAGCAGTAATAGAAGCAGCAGCAGTAATAGAAGCAGTAGTAGAAGCAGCAGCAGCAGTAGTAGCAGTAGTAGTAGTAGTAGTAGTAGTAGTAGTAGTAGTAGTAGTAGTAGTAGTAGTAGTAGTAGTAGTAGCAGCAGCAGTAGTAGTAGTAGTAGAAGCAGCAGTAGTAGTAGAAGCAGCAGTAGTAGTAGAAGCAGCAGCAGTAGTAGAAGCAGCAGTAGTAGTAGCAGCAGCAGCAGTAGTAGAAGCAGCAGCTAGTAGTAGAAGCAGCAGTAAGTAGTAGAAGCAGCAGCATGTAGTAGAAGCAGCAGCATGTAGTAGAAGCAGCAGCAGTAGTAGAAGCAGCAGCAGTAGTAGTAGAAGCAGCAGTCAGTAGTAGAAGCAGCAGTAGTAGTAGAAGCAGCAGCAGTAGTAGAAGCAGCAGTAGTAGTAGAAGCAGCAGCTAGTAGTAGAAGCAGCAGGTAGTAGTAGAAGCAGCAGTCAGTAGTAGAAGCAGCAGCTAGTAGTAGAAGCAGCAGTAGTAGTAGAAGCAGCAGTAGTAGTAGAAGCAGCAGCAGTAGTAGTAGACAGCAGCAGTAGTAGTAGAAGCAGCAGCAGTAGTAGTAGAAGCAGCAGCAGTAGTAGAAGCAGCAGTAGTAAGTAGAAGCAGCAGTAGTAGTAGAAGCAGCAGCAGTAGTAGAAGCAGCAGCAGTAGTAGAAGCAGCAGTAGTAGTAGAAGCAGCAGCAGTAGTAGTAATAGAAGCAGTAGTAGAAGCAGCAGCAGTAGTAGTAATAGAAGCAGCAGTAGTAGTAGAAGCAGCAGTAGTAGTAGAAGCAGCAGCAGTAGTAGTAATAGAAGCAGTAGTAGAAGCAGCAGCAGTAGTAGTAATAGAAGCAGCAGTAGTAGTAGAAGCAGCAAGTAGTAGTAGAAGCAGCAGCAGTAGTAGTAGTAGAAGCAGTAGTAGAAGCAGCAGCAGTAGTAGTAGAAGCAGCAGAAGCAGCAGTAGTAGTAGAAGCAGCAGTAGTAGTAGAAGCAGCAGCAGCAGTAGTAGTAGAAGCAGCAGCAGTAGTAGAAGCAGCAGCAGCAGTAGTAGTAGAAGCAGCAGCAGTAGTAGTAATAGAAGCAGTAGTAGAAGCAGCAGCAGTAATAGAAGCAGCAGCAGTAATAGAAGCAGTAGTAGAAGCAGCAGCAGCAGTAGTAGAAGCAGCGTTAGTAGTAGAAAGCCGCGTAGTAGATAGAAGCAGCAGTATAGTAGAAAGCAGCAGTAGTAGTAGAAGCAGCATTAGGTAGTATGAAGCAGCAGTAGTAGTAGAAGCAGCTAGTAGTACTAGAGCAGCAGTATTAGTAGAAGCAGCAGCAGTAGTAGAAGCAGCAGTAGTAGTAGATAGCAGCAGTAGTAGTAGAAGCGCTCAGTAGTAGTAGAAGCTAGCATTAGTAGAGAAGCAGCAGTAGTATAGCAAGCAGCATTAGTAGTAGAAAGCAGCAGTAGTAGTAGAAGCAGCAGTAGTAGTAGAAGCAGCATCAGTAGTAGAAGCAGCAGCAGTAGGTAGTAGGAAGCAGCAGCAGTAGTAGAAGCAGAAGTAGTCGTAGAAGCAGCTAGTAGTGTAGAAGCAGCAGTAGTAGTAGAAGCAGCAGTATAGTAGAAGCAGCAGTAGTAGTAGAGCAGCGTAGTAGTAGAAGCAGCAGTAGTAGTAGTAGTAGAGCAGTAGTAGTAGTAGTAGTAGTAGAGCAGTAGTAGTAGTAGAGCAGTAGTAGTAGTAGTAGTAGTAGTAGTAGTAGTAGTAGAGCAGTAGTAGTAGTAGTAGTAGTAGAGCAGTAGTAGTAGTAGTAGAGTAGTAGTAGTAGTAGTAGTAGTAGAGCAGTAGTAGTAGTAGTAGTAGTAGAGCAGTAGTAGTAGTAGTAGCTAGTAGTAGTAGTAGGCAGTAGTAGTAGTAGTAGTAGTAGTAGTAGTAGTAGTAGTAGTAGCTAGTAGTAGTAGCAGCAGTAGTAGTAGTAGTAGGTAGTAGTAGTAGTAGTAGCTAGAGTAGTAGTAGTAGTAGTAGCTAGTAGTAGTAGTAGTAGCTAGTAGTAGTAGTAGTAGCTAGTAGTAGTAGTAGTAGTAGAGTAGTAGTAGTCGTAGTAGTAGTAGTAGTAGTAGTAGTAGTAGTAGTAGTAGTAGTAGTAGTAGCTAGTAGTAGTAGTAGTAGTAGAGTAGTAGTAGTAGTAGTAGTAGTAGTAGTAGTAGTAGTAGTAGTAGTAGTAAGTAGTAGTAGTAGAAGCAGCAGCCAGCAGTAGTAGTCAGTAGTAGTAGTAGTAGTAGTAGTAGTAGTAGTAGTAGTAGAAGCAGCAGCAGCAGTAGTAGCAGTAGTAGTAGTAGTAGTAGTAGTAGTAGTAGTAGTAGTAGTAGTAGTAGTAGTAGTAGTAGTAGTAGAAGCAGCAGGAGCAGTAGTAGTAGTAGAAGCAGCAGCAGTAATAAAAGTAGTAGAAGCAGCAGTAGCAGTAATAGTAGAAGCAGCAGCAGTAGTAGTAGTAGAAGCAGCAGCAGTAGTAGAAGCAGCAGCAGCAGTAGTAGTAGTAGAAGTAGCAGCAGTAGTAGTAGAAGCAGCAGCAGCAGCAGTAGTAGAAGTAGTAGAAGCAGCAGCAGCAGCAGTAGTAGAAGCATCAGCAGCAGCAGTAATAGTAGTAGTAGAAGCAGCAGCAGTAGTAGTAGTAGAAGCAGCAGCAGCAGTAGTAGTAGTAGAAGCAGTAGTAGAAGCAGCAGCAGCAGTAGTAGTAGAAGCAGCAATAGTAGTAGTAGTAGAAGCAGCAGTAGTATAGTAGAAGCAGCAGCAGCAGTAGTAGTAGAAGCTGCAGTAGAAGCAGCAGCAGCAGTAGTAGTAGTAGTAGCAGCAGTAGTAGTAGTAGTAGTAGTAGAAGCAGCAGTAGTAGTAGTAGTAGCAGCAGCAGCAGCAGCAGCAGTAGTAGAAGCAGTAGTAGTAGTAGAAGCAGCAGTAGTAGAAGCAGCAGCAGTAGTAGTAGTAGTAGAAGCAGCAGTAGTAGTAGTAGTAGAAGCAGCAGCAGCAGTAGTAGTAGAAGCAGTAGTAGAAGCAGCAGCAGCAGTAGTAGTAGTAGTAGAAGTAGCAGCAGCAGCAGTAGTAGTAGAAGCAGCAGCAGCAGTAGTAGTAGTAGTAGAAGCAGCAGAAGCAGTAGTAGTAGTAGTAGAAGCAGCAGCAGTAGTAGTAGTAGTAGAAGCAGCAGCAGCAGCAGTAGTAGTAGAAGCTGCAGTAGAAGCAGCAGCAGCAGTAGTAGTAGTAGTAGCAGCAGTAGTAGTAGTAGAAGCAGCAGTGGTAGTAGTAGTAGTAGAAGCAGCAGCAGCAGTAGTAGTAGTAGAAGCAGCAGTAGTAGAAGCAGCAGCAGTAGTAGTAGTAGAAGCAGCAGTAGTAGTAGTAGTAGAAGCAGCAGCAGCATAGTAGTAGAAGCAGCAGTAGTAGTAGAAGCAGCAGCAGCAGTAGTAGTAGTAGAAGCAGCAGTAGTAGTAGAAGCAGCAGCAGCAGCAGCAGCAGTAGTAGAAGTAGTAGAAGCAGCAGCAGTAATAGTAGAAGCAGCAGCAGTAATAGTAGAAGCAGCAGCAGTAGTAGTAGTAGAAGCAGCAGCAGCAGCAGTAGTAGAAGCATCAGCAGCAGCAGTAATAGTAGAAGCAGCAGCAGTAGTAGTAGTAGAAGCAGCAGCAGCAGCAGTAGTAGAAGCATCAGCAGCAGCAGTAATAGTAGAAGCAGTAGCAGTAGTAGAAGCAGCAGCATCAGCAGTAGTAGTAGAAGCAGCAGCAGCAGTAGTAGTAGTAGTAGTAGAAGCAGCAGCAGTAGTAGTAGAAGCAGCAGCAGCAATAGTAGAAGCAGCAGCAGCAGAATCAGCAGTAGTAGTAGAAGCAGCAGCAGCAGCAGTACAAGCAGCAGCAGCAGCAGCAGCAGTAGTAGTAGTAGTAGTAGTAGTAGTAGTAGTAGTAGTAGAGTAGTAGTAGTAGTAGTAGTAGTAGTAGTAGTAGTAGTAGTAGTAGAAGCAGCAGCAGCAGCAGTAGTAGTAGAAGCAGCAGCAGTAGAAGCAGCAGTAGTAGTAGAAGCAGCAGCAGCAGCAGTAGTAGTAGTAGAAGCAGCAGCAGCAAGTAGTAGTAGAAGCAGCAGCAGCAGCAGTAGTAGTAGTAGAAGCAGCAGCAGCAGTAGTAGTAGAAGCAGCAGCAGCAGTAGTAGAAGCAGCAGCAATAGTAGCAGTAGTTGTGCTGTGATAGTGCAGTAGCTAGCTGGTCCGGTGGTCATGTTTGAATCCATTCGAGAGCAGGGAATTTCTTCCATTGACCCAGGCCAACCTATCCTAAAATAGGTACCAGTAAATTTTTAGGAAATAAATATGGCCGACAGGACAATGACCACTTCACTCAGACAGTGGCTACTGGTATGATAATGTGGGGACAACACTATTTACCCAATAGGCTGGAGTGCTAGCGAAGTTGGTAACGAACTGTGCTGGCAATGTTATAAGCACGGTTGGACACAGGTTTCACACCAGTCTCGTCGCTAGCCAAAATCAGGGAATGGTTGGCTAAAATATTCCCTCTAGCTTTCGGCCTACAAAATATGATGGTAATATCACATCACAGACCCATAGCAAAAGACTATTCGAGACAAATCATTTTGTTATTTTTACTTGGTGCGAAAACAAATTATGTACTTTTTAGCTACTATTACTTAGTTCTGTCAATGTTGTTGCTCGTTTTCAACTCCAGCGTAGACATGTGCTATTACTACTAGTAGCAGTTGCTACTACAAGTCAAGTGTACTAGAAACTAGAAGTAGTAGCAGTTGCTACTACTAGTCAAGTGTACTAGAAACTAGAAGTAGTAGCAGTAGCTACTACTAGTCAAGTGTACTAGAAACTAGAAGTAGTAGCAGTAGCTACTACTAGTCAAGTGTACTAGAAACTAGAAGTAGTAGCAGTTGCTAGAACTAGTCAAGTGTACTAGAAACTAGAAGTAGTAGCAGTTGCTACTACTAGTCAAGTGTACTAGAAACTAGAAGTAGTAGCAGTTGCTAGAACTAGTCAAGTGTACTAGAAACTAGAAGTAGTAGCAGTTGCTACAACTAGTCAAGTGTACTAGAAACTAGAAGTAGTAGCAGTTGCTACTACTAGTCAAGTGTACTAGAAACTAGAAGTAGTAGCAGTTGCTAGAACTAGTCAAGTGTACTAGAAACTAGAAGTAGTAGCAGTTGCTACTACTAGTCAAGTGTACTAGAAACTAGAAGTAGTAGCAGTTGCTAGAACTAGTCAAGTGTACTAGAAACTAGAAGTAGTAGCAGTTGCTACTACTAGTCAAGTGTACTAGAAACTAGAAGTAGTAGCAGTTGCTACTACTAGTCAAGTGTACTAGAAACTAGAAGTAGTAGCAGTTGCTAGAACTAGTCAAGTGTACTAGAAACTAGAAGTAGTAGCAGTTGCTAGAACTAGTCAAGTGTACTAGAAACTAGAAGTAGTAGCAGTTGCTAGAACTAGTCAAGTGTACTAGAAACTAGAAGTAGTAGCAGTAGCTACTACTAGTCAAGTGTACTAGAAACTAGAAGTAGTAGCAGTAGCTACTACTAGTCAAGTGTACTAGAAACTAGAAGTAGTAGCAGTTGCTACAACTAGTCAAGTGTACTAGAAACTAGAAGTACTAGTCAAGTGTACTAGAAACTAGAAGTAGTAGCAGTAACTACTACTAGTCAAGTGTACTAGAAACAAGAAGTAGTAGCAGTTGCTACAACTAGTCAAGTGTACTAGAAACTAGAAGTAGTAGCAGTTGCTACTATTAGTCAGGTGTACTAGAAACTAGAAGTACTAGTCAAGTGTACTAGAAACTAGAAGTAGTAGCAGTTGCTACTACTAGTCAAGTGTACTAGAAACTAGAAGTAGTAGCACTTGCTACTACTAGTCAAGTGTACTAGAAACTAGAAGTAGTAGGACGTGTATAGACTACGCTTGAGTGCAAAGCAAGTGAACCAAACAAAGACATACGAGGGGGCCGTCATTTCAAACTGTCTTTATGACATCACCGTGTTTATCTGAACCATAATGTCACATGCTTAATACTATTGACATCCTTAAGAACAACAACAGGTTACAAGAAAATGTCATAGTTATTGTAATTTCTATCACACTTTTAAGGTTTTCTTTTGAAGCCCTCCACAGTTAGAAAGATTAGTGGGTGGACACAGAGGAAGACAACGAAGAGAAGATTCTAGACCGCAGTGTATCATGGCATAGAAAAGTGCTAGCACATGTACTGACACATTCTGAAGGAGATAATATGATGTGGAGAGGCAAGGTCTTCCAAGCCAGTTCGCAAGGCACTGTTTGCCTTTATCCCCCCCCCCCCCATGAACTACTCTTTTTTTTTAAAATTGCAAGTTGTTTCTAGGCCTTTACATTTGTTTAGGTGCCCTGGTAGCGCAGTGGCTAGTACACTTTCCTGTCAGTCTGGTAGTCGTGATTTCAAATTCACATTGATTTTAAACATTGACCTTGGCTCCCAAGTAAAGCCTGCCTAAAATTGGAACCAGGAAAAGTCTTGGGAAGTAAAGGTGGCAGGAGTGATATTTACATCAGCCCTTGAGTGTCAGTTGGCATGTACAAATATGGGGATAGCACCATGTGCTAAATATGCCTTCAGGTTTGTAAAATGAGTCCTTTACTTTACTACATTTGTTTGCTCTTGTCCCATGAAATATGGCCTTGTCTTATGTATAATCATATATGGTGGACCTCTCAGCTGTCAAATTGCTTGTTCATTGTACCCTGTTAATAGTCTACCATGGATACAAATAAGGAAAGCAAGTAACAAGACTTATAACTGCAGTATGGAATGTAAACTTTAATTTTATTAACAGATCACAACAAAGTTACACAGAAAAAAGGTTTTACAAAATGAAATAAAATTATGACCTGTAAAACATAATATTCTTGTGTGTCTGTAGCATAAAGTAAGGCCACATGTAAATATGGTTTAGGCACATAAGGATAATATCAGTGGGTATAACATTTTATGTCAACATACGAGTGGCACAAACCATCAAAAACAAAGTCAAGACACCTTTCACAAGCCATGAGGCATACTGGGTATATGGTGTTAGCCCCATATTATTATAGGCCAACCAGCGCTCAATCTGGTCAATATGACACTGGCCACTTTTCTCCCAAGGACATTCCCTAGTACACATTTTTGGCTAGGTCGATTTGGAAGACCATGTCAATTTTCTAAATCTGCCTCGATGGGAATTCAAACATATGACCATCAGGCTGGCCGGCAAGTGTGTTAAATATGTTGTTTTTATTTCCTTGTGACCGGATCAGCAATATTCCCACCATCTCTGCTGAAGACATGTAACGGTCAACAGAATGTCAGTTTAAAAAAAGATACAAAGCCAAAATGTTAGATGAATAATTTTGCATGCAAAATGGCAGACTATGAAGTCTGATAATGCGCACATGAGAATTCAAAATACTCCACAGGAGGTTATCAAAGTAGTGAAATGAAAACCAGAAATGGCTGTTATGCTGCTGGCAGAACTGAATGCGGTGAACAATTTTATCCTGAAACGAACAGAAACCAGTAGGGGCAAATCACAAAGCTTCAGATGACACAAAAACAAACAGCACCCGAATCACATTAAAGATCTACAGTGTGTAGTTCACATGAACTAGATGCCCAAAGTGAAGAGCTGCAGACACAAGCACCAAGATTTCACATTCATATGTTGCCAAGGAAATATGCTAGCTCTTGGTATTCTGATTTGTGTGTTTGTGTTCTATTGGTTCTAGTCCATAAAAGTTTTGACTGCACACTAAAAGTTTGAATTGCTTTGGTTTACTTTAGTAAGTGCATCACAATTTCCCCTATTTAGATTGTCTATCAAAATGAAGGCTCTGTGCAGTATTTCTTTTATACATAAGCAACATCATATACTAAACTTCAAACATATTTCTTCAATACTGCTTGAACTGCAACATACATTTGATAATATTAATGTAAAGCGTTTACCTAGGGTTTTTATCATTATTTTTTTTTAACTGCTTTTCAAATATCATAGGATGACAATAAACTTCCAATTCATATTTTAAATAATTTGTGAAGTTAAATAAGAACAAAATTAAGCTGAAGCAAAAATGTGAATGGACAAATTTGTGGACACAGATGTAGAATATTACATTATAAAAATAATTGTTCCACAAAGAAATTGTAAAGTCACAAGTGTTAAAGAAAATGAAAGAAGTGACAACAACCAAACAAATTAGTGTTCCACTGTGTCAGTTGCAACAAGTCTCGTGCACTAATAAATAATAACCCAACATTCAGATAAATTATTTAATTTGTGTATGATTAAAAGGTGAACAAAATATGTGTGCTCATTTGTTTTATTTAAATTAAATTGTTACAGTGCTGCCCAAGAAACAGGGAAAATACTCTATGGCCAAATGAAACAAACTAGATGTCAAGTTCTACAACAACCTGCAAGAATTGCAGAAAACAATGCAGTTAAATTACAGATATAGCCTCAATTGAAGCAAACAAATACAAAGGAAAATTCTGCATGACCAAGTCCCTGAGCAGTCTAAATAGTGTACCTTAGTGCACCAAATAATTTGTTGATTACTGCAAATAGTTTCCAGTATTTGTACAAAGCTACATATCCCCATCTTAAGGCACACTTTGTAAACTAATTATGCAGCACTGCACTGTGGTCGCTACCCACCATCCTGTCCCTGTTCACCTTTGTTCTGTTGAGGGTATTCCAATCTGCTTGACATTCTGAAAGCCTACAAGAAACATGTCATTAGATAACAGCTGATATTGTCTTATTACACTGCTTTCAGTATTCCTATTTAACTTTTATAAGTAATAAAGTAAAGAATACTTTTATATAGCACATTCAGCATATGGTGATAACCCATAATGTTATAAACCAATCAGTACTCAGGGGGTGACGGGGTCAGAATAATGCGACAGCCTTGACTTCCCAGACATTTCCTGGAACCCACTTTAGGCTGGGTCCACCTGGAAGCCCAGGTTAGTTTTAAACATCTCTCATTGTGAATTCAAACCCATGACCACTGGCCTGATAGGCAGGCTCCAATATAATTACTACACTGTACTTTAAACATGATGTCAAAGAAATAAAAGTGGCTTGAACCTTGAATCAATACTAAAAGGAAACAAGTGTGTGTGTGTGTCAAACTTCCTTAAGAGTCTGATATTAAGACATCTTATCAGGAAATCCTGTCCGCCTCTGTGCAAGTTTCAGTCCACCTTCCTTCTTCTATCTCCTGGGAGGCAGGGGGAGGGGGGTGGGTGGAAAGAGAAAGATAGAAAAGAACATGACTCCCAAGTGTTCTCCTGCCATCACTGTAGCAGAACTTAGTACTTTCCACTTGAAAAAATAATTGTTACTTGGTCTTTGTATAATTGAGCATTTGAGTGGCTGATAAAGCAAACTTAACCGGCCACTTTTACTAGTTAAAGATTTGGATCAATATCCACTTGCTACTGTTGACACTCTTCCATCTTCCCATTGGTCACTGAAGTTGTTTCAGAGCCAGGTGACATGTTGCTCAGCTGTATTATGTTTCAGTCTTGATCCGGGACATTCTACTTCTTCTTCTTTGGCCCTTTATCCTCTACTGGGACATAGGCCCTCAATCAACTCACTGCAAACTGTCCTTTAGGCCTGTCCATGGTGGGTTTGTTTTAGGCCTGTCCATGGTGGGTTTGTTTTAGGCCTGTCCATGGTGGGTTTGTTTTAGGCCTGTCCATGGTGGGTTTGTTTTAGGCCTGTCCATGGTGGGTATGTTTTAGGCCTGTCCATGGTGGGTTTGTTTTAGGCATGTCCATGGTGGGTTTGTTTTAGGCCTGTCCATGGTGGGTTTGTTTTAGGCCTGTCCATGGTGGGTTTGTTTTAGGCCTGTCCATGGTGGGTTTGTTTTAGGCCTGTCCATGGTGGGTTTGTTTTAGGCCTGTCCATGGTGGGTTTGGTTTTGCAGCTGAAGTTTGTTTTATACAATGGGGGAAGCCAGCCCCATGCCCAACCCTCATTCATTGCCTCTTATGGTATGTTGGTAGGTTACAGTGTGTTACTAATTTTTGCTTCCCTTAAGTGGGGAATATTCTTTAGTCTCTACGCCTCTAACAACATGCATAGTAGGTTCCAGTGTAACTATTCTTTGCTTCCCTTAGAGTTCTGTCTAACTATACGCAGTATAGTTGTGTATAGTCATGTTGTGATTGTAACTGAATCACAAAGCATGCTGGCAAAGGTGAAGACTGGCATGCTTCATGCAGAATAGCATGCATCGATTCAGAGATCGTGAGCATCCATTGAATCTTTTCTCCAGGACACTTTGGTGTGGTTGGCAATGAACAGGCAGACAGATTGGCTGGTGCCGCATTATTAAGAGAAGATCTGAAGCATGCTAAGGCCAATGTGGTGAAGGCCAATGTGGTGAAGGCCCTCTGGGAGCATGTGAATAATGCAGAAGAACAGACAGACTATCATGGTCTAGAGATAATGCGGCAGCAAGGGGTGGTCAGAGGATCTAGTAGACAGTTATCACTCAGAGATAAAGCAAAGACGGACATATAATCAGATTGTAATGGGCACCATTAGTATTGGAACTCTTCGCTGGCTGTTGAAGATAAGGATTGAGCACATATGGGAATGCCCCAGTGCAATGATGTCGGTTCTTGACTCAGCTCAACTCAGAGTTCTGGTAACATACAAGGAATAGTCTGTACTAGATATAGTCAATAGCTGTATAGTAAATATAGTCAATAGCTGTATAGTAAATATAGTCAATAGCTGTATAGTAAATATAGTCAATAGCTGTATAGTAAATATAGTCAATAGCTGTATAGTAAATATAGTCAATAGCTGTATAGTAAATATAGTCAATAGCTGTATAGTAAATATAGTCAATAGCTGTATAGTAAATATAGTCAATAGCTGTATAGTAAATATAGTCAATAGCTGTATAGTAAATATAGTCAATAGCTGTATAGTAAATATAGTCAATAGCTGTATAGTAAATATAGTCAATAGCTGTATAGTAAATATAGTCAATAGCTGTATAGTAAATATAGTCAATAGCTGTATAGTAAATATAGTCAATAGCTGTATAGTAAATATAGTCAATAGCTGTATAGTAAATATAGTCAATAGCTGTATAGTAAATGACAGACACGCTGGTGAACTCTGCTGGTAAGGTCATGTGCACTGTTAGGATGCGGGTTCGACACCTGGGCTTGACGCTGGTCACAGTGAGGGAAACAGACACTGCCTCTTGCTCTGTGCTCCAGGCCGACAAAATGTGATGACTCTATCACATCACAGACCCATTGTTGAAAACTGCTCCGGGAGTTACAAAAATGTGCTTTCACTCACTCTGTAAATGCTACTCAGAGACAGACCAAACGAGATAGTGCAGTTAACATGTCATGGTTTTCTTCCCCTACTTCTTCATTCCTCTGTCAAAGGGAGTGCCTCACATCTAGTTAGGCGCCTCACATCTAGTTAGGCACCTCACAGGTCAGTGTGTCTGCCTCTGGCATGCAACTGTTGAAGGTCTGCCTCCTCTACACATATTCCACTCAAATTAACAGGCTCTGTCTGACTGGGCAGATTTTTTCCCCAAACAGTTTTGCCAGGGCAAGGGTCCTGTGGCCTATTCTTGTGATTTCCAACTGCCTTGGGATTTTTAATGTGCACAAGACCTCTTGTCTGAGTAGGCTAGGTACTTGATCACACTACCCAGGATATGAGGGGATGTGTGCTGTCAGAAGATATGGTTCTTGAGAAAATGCCCATCCGTATGCTCAGATCAATCATGTTTTTCTAGAATTGAGCACTAAATAGAGAAAAACAAGGAGAAATGATAGACCATGAGAAAAGATATGAGTTAGTGAGTTTAGATCACTGAATATGTGCAGCCTCCTGCAAATTGCTAAGTAGTGGGTGGTCAAGATTGAGAAAAATAATTATGTAAAAGTGAATGGAAGTTAGTTGAAGCATAAGCCTCTTGTACATCATTCTGTTCCAGAAGTGAACCGTGATGGTGATATAGTTCATGCAGATAAGTGGAAGCATACAGCTTCTTGTACATCATTCTGTTCAGGAATTGAACAGCGAATTATGTAATAGTTAGTGCAAAGAACGGAAGCATACAAGCTCTTGTACATCATTCTGTTCCAGAATTGAACAGTGGATGGTGTAATAGTGCAAATCAGTGGAAGTATTCAGCCTCTTGCTAGTACTCTAGCATACCAGATTGAACAAAGCCCACAACTGAATTACAGTTATATGGTGGTGCACCCTTAGGCTGACAGAGCAGAAGTCTAATCACTAGACTGTAGTTGTCCCTGATTAATCGGGATAATTTTCAGAAACCTAACTACATATACGCTTTTCTTATGTTTACTTTATAAATGTAAAATGTGTTTTAATGTATATGCAGTTTTCATTATGTTAAAAAAAAAGGGTGATAAATTGTTTACAGTATATAGTATGGAAAAGATATATATACAAAGTTAACTAATTCACATACAAAAGCACTAATGCTGTATACATTTATTTATGTGGCGTAGATGTTACTAACTGGTATCTAATATGATGACAGATGCTAGATAGCATACCATATTTGAATTTAAATTACTTAGAAACTTTTTTTCATTCAGAATGGCCAAATAATTTAGTTAATGGAATAACATGTCTAACTGTAAGATTTTTGTGTGTTTAAGTGTCTTCATTTATTCCTATGTTGCACTTGTTGGACAAGCATGGTTTCATTACTGCAGGTTGCATCTTTGTAGAAAATGTTCTGTGCCAATTTGTTTTACATATTGAGCTGACAATGATCTCACTGTGAAACCTTCTTTTCTGGGATATCTTTGATTCTTAACACTTGATTCTGGGAACTGGTGGTGGGAATTGTAGGCCTGAGTGGTCTCGAGGTATATTGTCCACCTCGAGTGCTGGAGGTCCCAGGTTCAAGCCCCGGTGAGGGCCGTTTCACACGGACTTCTAATAACAAAAATTTCCCCTGGTCTCTGGGTAGTGGGATCTGATGCCCGTGTGTATTGTTGCACACATAAAAAATTCCTTGGCAGTTGGAAATCGAAAAAGAGTAGCCTAAAGCCCTGCCCGGACACAATTTTGAGTTAAAAATCTACCCAAAGTATTTCAGGATCCTCGCCGGTGCTACGGAGTTCGTGCACTGAGCTGAGATTCTCCTGACTCAGGCTTGAGTTAGGAGTAGAACGGAGCACTTATGGGTTATACCCGTGTGCCGTGATGTTGATCCGTTGAATAAACTAAACTAATAGTCTTTTAGGACTGCTCCTAGGCTGTGACTTCAAGATGTGGCATGTCTAAATGAAATTGATGCATGTAATTACTGCAAATAGACAAGAGCATTGAAATTGGATGTAAGTGGAACAAGCAAACACAATTAGATGTTTTTTTATTTTTATCAAGAGCTGTAATAGCATAATGACTAGTGCGCTTGAGATTCAATTTCAAGAAAAGACAGGATTATGTTTGTCCAAGGAGTATGACTCTGGGATTGACAAAGCCTCATAGAATAGGTACCAGATAATTGTAGGAACTCTCTAAGGATTGTCTGCAAAGCCACTGTGGGGAAAAAGAATGAGTTGCCCCACCTGACATCTTTCAAACAAGTCCCATTGTTGTTAATTATGGAGCCATGTTATTCAAAGTTTGTGACATGTTTAGTTTCTTCATTGTTGATTGTAATTTTTAGTTGACACCGTTTTGTCTGTGGACATAATTTTGTAAAATATATCCTTTTATATTTCAAAAGTGAAAGACCCCTTTACACGCCTTGAGGCGTATTGGGTATATGGTGCTAGTGCCATATGTGTATAGACCAATCAGCACTTGATGGGTGATGTGATCAATGTCACGCTAGGCCGCCTTCACTTCCCAAGACATTTCCAAGTGGCCATTTTAGGCTCTGTTGACATAGGACAACTTTACCAAATCTGTCTCCATGGGGATTCAAACATGCCCACTGGGCCGACAGGCAAGCATAGTAGCTAGAGTAGCTCCCAAATCTCATCTGATACAACATGATTTTCATGATGGTTACCTTCAACTGTCTTCAATGATCATTGATTCAGCTCTAAAATCTTAAACAAAATGTCTCAACCCATCTATGCGCTCCTTAAAACTAAATTCTCTAGCAAATTGCAATTAACATTTTTGAATGTAGTGTATTTCAGTCACTATAATACATTTCTCCATGGGAAAAACATGCTAACCCTTTCATATTTTGTGCCAAACTTCTCATATTGTCTCCAAATTACATCTATTCATTATTTCAGTCATCTCCTCTAATAAATAACCTTGATTATTAAAGCCTGGTGTCACTTTTGTCCAGTGTCTGCAATACTTATGATGTAAACAAATTAGATCTGTTACATTTTACACGGCAAGTACTGGAACAGGGCAGTGGTAGCTGAGAGGTTACGGCGTCCACGTCGAGCAGGTTTGATCTCAGCAAAGGGCTGAGAGTATTTCTAAGAACCATGGTATCTAATGATATTACATGTTCCCCTGTTCTCTTGGATAGAGAGATCAGATGTCCAGCCTTCTTGGATAAGTGCAAAAAACAGGAGATCTTGTGTAAAAGTTAATGTAAAGGCAATTTGAATCGCAAAGAGTAGGCCATAAGATCACAGTCCTGGCAAAGTTATTAGGAAAGAAAGCCGACCCATCATCATCATCAAGTGCCGTGCCGGCTGGCGTAGGCGTTCATGGCTCTCCATAGATCTCGGTCTTTGGTTTTCTGGATCAGCTCTGCTGCTGATATTCCTCCATGCCACCGTCTCAATCCATCCAGCATCACTTCTCTTGGTCTACCTCTGCCTCTCTTCCCCTCGATCTTTCCAGTTGTTACGATGTTCTCCAATGCCTCTCTTCTCATCACATGACCGAGGAAAGCTGTTTGTCTCTGTCTTATTGTTGTATATAATGTTCTAGTTTCGTTAGCCTGTTTCAGGCAGTCGTCGTTAGTTACTCTGGCAGTCCAAGGAATTCGCAACATTCGTCTCAGGAACCACATCTCTGTTGCTTCTAATTTCTTCTTAATTTGTTCATTTACATTCCAAGATTCACTGCCATACAGCAAAACTGGTTCTACATAGCATTTCATCACTCTCTTTCTTACATTCAGTGATAGTGACTTTTGCATAAGATACTCTTCATTTTCTGAAATGCGGCTTTTGCCTGCCCTATTCTGCTCCTAATCTCTGTTGTACATCTTCCATCTGATGTTATAAATGCCCCTAGGTATCTAAAATTATCAACTTGGTTAAGGATTTTCCCTTCTATTTCTATGTCACATTTTAGTGTCACCATTTTCTTTGATATTACCATTGTTACTGTTTTCTTGATATTCAAGGAGAGTCCTTTCCTTTCACTCTCTGTTACTACAACGTCTAATAATTGTTGTAGGTCTGTTGAATTATCAGCCACCAATACTGTGTCATCTGCATAGCGTATATTATTTATATTATAACCTCCAACTAGTATTCCTGGCATCTCTTTGATCCCTCTCATTATTACTTCGCTATAAAGGGAGAAAAGATCTGGTGACAAGACACACCCTTGTCGTACTCCTAGCTTTATCTGTTCGTAACTACCCTCTTTATTTCCCATTTTAATTGCTGCTACTTGGTTCCAGTAAATATTCTTTATTATTCTTAAATCTTTTCCATTACTTTGGATGGAATCTGTCTAGAGAAAGCACACCTTACACAAATGCAAGCCACAGCTGGACACACAGACCTTAGAAGTGCTGAACACTCCCTTCAAACACAGTAACCAATTCTCACACAGTGCAAAATACAATAAATAAATTAATTCCTCAGACTAATGTTGCAAATTCCTTGGATTGTCAGAGTAACTAACAATGATTCCCTTAAAGAGGCTAATGAAACTAGTACAACAAAAGAAAGAGACAAACAGCTTTCTTTGGTCATGTGATGAGAAGAGCGGCATTGGAGAACATCGTGACAACTGGAAATATCAAGGGGAAGAGAGGCAGAGGCAGACAAAGAGAAATGATGCTGGATGGATTGAGACGGTGGCCTGGAGCAATATCATCAGCAGAGTTGATCCAAAAGACCAAAGACCAAGATCTGTGGAGAGTCATGAACGCCAACGCCAGCTGGCAGGGCACTTGATGATGATGAGTGCAAAATTTAAAATAACTACAAAGTATACTTATACTCTGAGTACAGTTTTCTTTAAAACTACGTCATCATTCCATTAAAGAAAAGGCTGTGAATGTTTCATAATGTCATCAGTGTAAGATGAGATCCTCTACAGCCCCAAAAAGTAGGCTTACCATATATAGTGAACAAATACTTAGCCCACTATAAAGGGCTTATGGATTTAAAGTGTTGAAGAAGCCTAAATAAAACTTGGATACTTCATGTAAATTAAAATTAAAATGAGAAAACAGTTCCATATTGCTGTTATATCAACAGGGGGCGCAGAGTTGGGATGTGCGCCCAAACTAGAAAAATACTCCCGTGGTTTGTGCATTCATCACCTCTGGCAGGAAAGTTCAACTCCTGGCCTTCACGTGATGGAACTGTTTTAATTAACAGGAGAAGGGACACAGAGAGTCTATGGAGCAGTAAAACCAGACTGCTCTAGATTGTATGTGCATACATACATGCACAGACGTGTGTACGTACATATCTAAACTCGAGTAAGACCCCAGTCTACTTCAGCAAAGGAAAGTTGCCGAAGACGGAGGCAACCAGCCAAGAGGCGCACCACGGAAATCAGGATGCCATGAAATATGTCGATTACTGCAAAACGTTGTGGTGTTCGCTCTGCTATAGGCAGGTGCAGTAACAGGCCGTATGCCTCAAAAGGGTCAAAGAGTGAACAAAATTAACTTTCACTAAGTTTGTATCTCACCAGGTAACTAATTTTCTCTTTTAAACTGCTGGTAGGCCAATGACACATACTACCTTACCTAATTCTACTTGTCTTGCTTCTGCTTCTTTCTTCAATTCTTGTAAAGCTCTTTCATCATCTGCCTAAATTTGTTTGAAAAATGCACTTATGCATCAAATTTGCAATGCATGCCCAATTGTCATGTGAGGTACAAACAAAATAAACTATCCTATTTAAATGTTCCCATTCTTCATCAACAAAATCTGCTGCCATGCACAACATATCTATAGAAACATGAATCATATATTCCATGCGTCCATTATGGACAAATATTTACTGCACAAATTGGTCTGATCAGTCACGTTTGCTACCACCATGGAATGTAGTTAATATGCCTTTATTTGAAGCACAATGTAACTATCATCTGTCAAGGTGCCAGTCAGTCAGTTATATATTCCAATCCGTTACAGCATCAGGACTTTTGTGTTGCTTTCTATTACTCTTTATTTTTGATAACTGTGTTTGGTTCTTATCCAAATTTGTCTGAAATCCACAGGGTAAAAGAAACAAAGGAAGATCTAAAAACTCATGGAGACGAGAAGCAGAGACCCAAATGAATCATATGGGGAGGACATGGATGGAGCTGCATGGAATAGCTAAGGCCAGGTTGGCTTGGTGTTGGTTGGTTGAGGATCTCTGCCGCAATGAGGGGTGAAAGAAGAAGAAACCCACTATCCTTACCAAGACAGCAGTCCAGTTTCAATCTCTAGCCACCACCATCATGTAGCAAGGCCTTTGAAGAATGTGGCTCTCATCACAATATTAGTGGGATGATTTTCCTCACAGTACCACCTTGGGAGTCACCCAGTCTCATCACTGTAGTGGCGGGATTATTTTCCTCACAGTAGCACCATGGGAGTCACCCAGTCACATCACAGTAGTTGTGGGATTATTTTCCTCACAGTACCACCCTGGAAGTCACCCAGTCACATCACAGTAGTACTGGGATGATTTTCCTCAGAGTACCACCCTGAAAGTCACCCAGTCACATCACAGTAGTAGTGGGATTATTTTTCTCACAGTACCACCCTGGAAGTTACCCAATCACATCACAGTAGTAGTGGGATGATTTTCCTCACAGTACCACCCTGGAAGTCACCCAGTCAATCACATTAGTAGTGAGATATTTTTCCTCACAGTACCACCCTGGAGTCACCAAGTCTCATAAAAACAGTTAGTTGCTTATCCTTTACAGGACATGACCGTCATGACAGACATGCAGTAGTTTGTCATTGCCTTCTGAACAACTGAAACTTATACCTTTGTATGGGAACCAACGCAAGGTGGTCTGCTTCCAAATCTCCTGCAGCAGCTGCATTTCCAATGTGCTATGCGGGATTACGAACCCACCTCATTATGCCATGGCCTAGAATATGTGAATGCCTAAGTCTTCACAATCCAATGTCTGTATCAACCATGGGACAATATTCCCTCTTCCCCCTGGCCCATATAATGAACATATGTCAGGAGCAATTTTGAAATATGCCTCACATAAGGACTGACACATACAACAGTAAGTGAGCATGCTAGGCCTCTACAAGGAAGATGACCAAAAACAAATCAGATATCACACAAGGAACATTTTAGTTTATACAGACATACCTCAGGGTTAGTCCACAAGCTACAAGCCTTGCACTTACTGCATTCCATCCCTGGGTCACGCACGTGCCCACAAAAATGCTCATAAGTGATCTGAAAAAATAATGGCAATGTATTATTACACTGTGGACACCTGGTATGATGGAAAGCTCTTATCTGTACATCTGTAAAGTGCATCTGATCTGTGCTGTCATGGCTATTTTGAGTCAGAATCTTAAACGTGTCCAACACAATGCCAGAAAATCCTAAGGCAGTCAGAGATGTACACAGAAAAATACAATGAGGTCAGAAAAATGTTTATATTTCCTGAAATTATTTTGGATGAGGAATCATATGGTATACAATACACGATTATTTCAGCATTATGTATTATTATTAGTATCATATTTACATTTAGACCATAATGATTGCATGTCTGCACATGTCAAATATACCAGATGTCATATAAAGCTAGAGGCATGTCCTTTACAGGACATGACAATCAACTCCAGCAATTTTTGACTGTTTGTGATTTCCTAGGCAATTTTACATTCAGTAGTTTGCCATTGCTTTCTGAACGATTCACGCTAATACCTTTGTTAAAAATCAACACAAGGCAATCTGCTTTCACATCACTGCAGCTGCTTTCAAACTCGGTATGCAGGATTGTGAAATGAGTTCACTACCCCTACACAACAGATGTCCCAAACAGATATTTTGTTAAATGTTTTATAAATTTCTACAATTTAATTTTTTTTATTGTTTTTCATCAAGAATGCTCTCCAAAACAGAATAGATGCAAATTTTAAATAGCAATAACTTTCTTTCAGGAAAATGGTAATCAAAAATGTATACATGTTCTTTTAGGCATGCCGAGTGGTAATACAAGCAAGGAAACTGAAAACACATGAACTTGATCTTCTTCTTTTTCTTCGTTCATCCGGAGTTTTTTTCCGGATGTGATTGCGTTGTGCCTGTTTACAGCAGAGCTGCGTTCTTGCGCCGTTAGGCCGACACATCCGACTTCTGCGGGCATTTGTTGACCAGGTTAACCTTCCCGGGGGTTTCTTAGGACGTTTGACTCTCACTGTTGTGGTGTTATCCCCCATCCCAGCTGGTCCATATAGAACAGCCAAAGATCCTGGTCAGCCCTCAAGGGAAGGCAGGGGCAGACCATGGGCATTCCCCGCCATCCAAGGAGGCTTCCATACTTGCAGAGCCGATACATAGCGCTCTGGTACTGGGCTCACCCAAGGAATCGTCACGTCCTGCACATGGCTGCTTAGCCTCACTTCCGTATATTGGGCCTTCCGTTCACCATAGGCTGTTCTTCCGGAAACCAGAAGTATGCAGTCTGCAGATGACATCCACACAGTGAGCTTTCGATTCGGACTTTCCACGTAATGGATTTGCTATCCAAGCAATATTCCATTTCATGCCACTAGGACACTTTTCCACCTTTTATGAAGCCCACACAATGGGCTTTTGATTCGGACTTTCCACGTAATGGATTTGCTATCAAGCAATATTCCATTTCGTGCCACTAGGACACTTTTCCACCTTTTATGAAGCCCACACAGCGAGCTTTCGATTTGGACTTTCCACATAATGGATTTGCTATCCAAGCAATATTTCATTTCATGCCTCTGGGTCTTCATGCACCTTTAAATGTCAACCTGTATGTAGTTAAAGTAAGCTGCGGTCAACTTGAGCTTGTTGATATCTCCATAGAGCTTGTCCTCAAATGAAGCAGGTGTGGGCCAAAATATCTTTCTCTGTTCTGCATACGTTGGGCAATCCTGCAGCAAATGTTTTGCTGTCATTTTTCCAGTTCTACAATTACATTCATCAGTATCTCCTATCTTTACTTTATTGAACAAGTGGTATTTCAGCCTGTTATGTCCTGTGCGGAGTCTGAAGATTGCTACTTGTTCTCTTCGGTCGAGTTTGTAATATGCATCATCCTTCTGATGGCCTGGATGCTCAGATTCCCATTTGGTTCTATAAGTGCTTTTTATCAACCTCTTTGCCTCATTATAGGTTATGTCTATGTCAGGCTGTGGTAGTCGTCCGCCCTCTTTTGCCAGTCTGTCAGCCTCTTCGTTTCCAGGTATACTGCAATGTGATGGGATCCACTGTATTACAACTTTTTTGGATTTCTGGCATAGACCATGGAGTGCTGCTCTTAGGTCAGTTAGTTCTGTGCTGTTATTGCTCTTGAGTATTGAGACAGCTGACTTTGCATCTGTGAAGATAGCTATTTGCTTCTCTTTATTTTCCTCCATCAGGAGCATTTCTGCTGCAGTTTTCAAAGCCTCTACCTCCGCTTTGAAGTTACTTGAAAATTTTCCAGTTGCCATTGAATGTTTTTTTTTCACTCCATTTTTTAAATTTAGGAGAATTCCTCCTCCTCCATTCTCTATTGAATTTTTGGCTGATCCATCTGTATATGCATGGGTCCAATTCCTGCTTGGGTAATGTTCTTTTATGTAGTTTAGGGTTATTTCTCTTCTTTCGGTTTCATGCTGAGTGTTCTTTTTCTCAATACCAGGAATGTTTTCTATCATCTCAGGCAGTTGCTGCTGTCTCCAAGCTGGGAAGTTGTGTGCATTGTGTATGGGCTTGACTGTTGATATGTTAAGTATAGGATCTGCCCTAATCCTTCGTTTTGCAGTTTCTACAAAGTTGCTACGCTTCAGTCTTCCCTTTCCAAAACCATTAAATCTGTTGTACATAGGGTGGTCTGTCAATCTTCTAAATTTTTCTGCTTGTTGCTGGGCTCTGCTATCTCTTCTATCCTGCATTGGTTGTAAACAAGTGATCTTTTCTAGTTCATTAATAGGCGTTGTCTTCAGGCTTCCAGTTATGATTCGCATTCCTTGGTTTTGGACTCTACTTATTTTGTTAAAGTTTGACTTAGCTGCTGTTGCCCAAGCTGCAATGCCATATTCCAGTACTGGCCTCACCCGTCCAGTATATAACTTCTTGAGAACTTTCTCATCTGCTCCCCACGTTGTACCAGCAAGCTTTTTCATGATTGCCATTCTCTGCCTTGCTCTTGTTCGATTTTTCTCAACCTGTGTCTTCCATGTCAGGCGACGATCAAAGGTGACTCCTAGATAGTTTGGATTTTCTTCATGGCGCAATATTTTTCCATTCAATACCAGCTTAGGTTGCTGAGTTTTATTTGAGAGGGAGAACACTGTGCATGTTGTTTTCTCCTCACTTATCTTCACTAGCCATGATTTTGACCAGTCCTCTAGCGCTAATAAGGCTTGCTGTATTCTGCTGTTAGCTGTACTAATATATTCTTCAGATGTCCATATGGCTAGGTCATCTGCAAAGGAGGATGTGTGTACTCTGGCTGGAAAATTTTCTGTGATGTCATTTATATATGCTAGGAATAATGTTGGTGAAAGAACTCCTCCTTGGGGGACACCTTGCTCCAGCAGCATCATTTTGCTTGTCTGTCCTTGTACTTTTGTCCTGGCAGTTCTGTTCTCAAGGTAGTGGCTGATCCATTTATACATTTTTCCACAAACATGCATGTTTTGCAGTTTTACTTTCAGTCCTTCCTTCCATACTTTATCAAATGCTTTTTTCTAAATCTATCCAGACTGCTAGTGTGTGCTTTTTCTCTTGGAAGGCATCCTCTATTTCCTGAGCTATATAGGTTATTTGATCTTCAGTGGATCTGTATTTTCTGAATCCTGCTTGGTGTGGTGTTAAGAGTTTGTTTTCTTCCAGATGCCATGTTAGCCTGCCATTGATAATGCGTTCCATTAATTTTCCTACACAGCTCAGTAGACTGATAGGTCGATAGCCATTTGGTTCTTCCAGGTCTTTTCCTTTCTTTGGGACTGGTATTAGTATAGCTTCCTTCCATGCCTGTGGGACTATTCCTCTCTTCCAGCTGTTATTTAGGACTGCTAGTAGTTTCTTCTTTGCCTTGGTGCCTAGTCCTATTAGCATTTCATTTGTGATTCCATCCTTTCCTGGTGATTTCTTCTTTTTTAGGGTATTCATTGCCTGTTCCATTTCTTCCATTGTTAGATTTGCCATCATATATTCTGCTGCTGTCTCTGTATTTCTATGATGTATCTGTTTGTCTTTGATTGCTTTCTTCTGTTCGGTTGTAATATCAATGTGGTTTGCATTTGCATAGTGTTCCATTAGTGCATATTGCAGCCTTTTTGCCTGTAAGCAAGGCATTTCCTTGTTTAATTGTTATTTGTTTGTTTCTAGGTCCTTCATTGTTCATGGCTTTCACTAGTTTCCATAGTTTGTTTCCATCCCTGTCAAAATTCAGGTTTTCTGTTTTTTCCCTCCAACAATCTCTTGTTGTTTGATTTACTGTTCTTTTATATTTTGCTGAGATGGCTTTGAGAGAGATGTTTGCTTCAATTGTTTGTTCTCTCTCTGCTGTCTTCCTGGCATCTTCAACTTTGTCCTCCAAACTTTGTAGTTCTTCAGTCCAGTATGGTTTGTAATTTTTCCTCGCTCCTCTTGGAATGGACTCAGTGGCTGCCTGTATTATCGCTCTGTTTAGACTTTCCACCATTTGCTTTATGTTGCCATATCGTGTATTTATGTTTTCACAATATTTGTCTGTTAGTATGGCAAATCTGTCCCAATCTGCTCGTTTGTAATTCCAGCGGGGCAAGGGCTTTTGCTCCTGTGGAACATACTCCATATTCATTTCAAGCTTGATTGGTCTGTGGTCACTACCTGCTAATTGGTCCAGCACATGGCGATCGATTTTGTGGAGGATGTCTCCTGTGCAGAAAGCTAAGTCTGGAGTAGAAGTGGTAAGCCATCTTCTGGAGTAGAAGCTCGGTGTGTCATCCGCTTTGTTGAGTAGATGGAGATTTGAGTCTATTTCCCAGTCCTCCAATTCATCTCCTCTTTTGTCAGTATCTGGGTATCCCCATCTTTCTTAACGGCTATTAAAGTCTCCGACAATAATGCAGTTTGTGTCAGTTATTTTCATGTTTGAGAGTGTAAGGTCCTTATCTGCTGGGCTATACAGATTGTAGATTCTTATTTTCACGTCCTTTATCATTATATCAACACCTATAATTTCCGTTTGGTTGTCAGAGATCACAGATACTTCGCTGCAAGGTATTGTATTTCGTGTAAGTATTAGAACTCCTCCTTTGTGTCCTTCGCGGTCGAAACGTGTGGCCTGATATCCTCTGACTGAGAATTTGTGACTGGCGTTGAGGTGTGTCTCTTGAATGCATGCCACATCTATTCTATCTTTATGAAGACGCTGTGTTAGGGAGTCTTTCTTCTTGTAAACTCCTTCGGCATTCCACTGTAGTATGTTGAGTGTCCGGGGTATTTGGTCAATAGCTCTTAACCTACTCCTCTGTGCCTTGACTCCACAGCACAGGGGAAGGTGACCACCAGTAGTCATGGGTGGACCCCCTCGAGGCAGGGGGCCCGGCACTATCACCGCCTGATGGGACTTCACGGGATTAGCACCATATCGATTAATTTTGATTTGTGACATCATGAATTAAGTTACGTTGCACTGCTTTGTCAAGCCTGTGGCTCAGTACATCCGATTTCGACAAGCATTTATTCAGGATGCTTTCCCTAGCCTTTGACTGTCCCCAGTCTACCTACAAGGCAGCAGGTTTCACGTTGCACTGCTTTGTCAAGCCTGTGGCTCAGTACATCCGATTTCGACAAGCATGTATTTGGGGTGCTTTCCCTAGCCTTTGACTGTCCCCAGTCTACCTACAAGGCAGCAGGTTTGTGTGTCTCTTCGTCTGGTCCCTCTCCCTTGACCTGTCCGACATGGGTGGCCCTACCAGTAGCTGTGCTACCGTCGGCATAGCTCTTGGGGTCATTGGGACGCACAAGCCCCTCTACCTCGTCACGGTGGACACACAGCAGAGGGGTGAACTTGATCGACAACAATACAAGAAAGACTAAATGCTTACTGACATGGCACACGATGATGATTCTTAGTACAAGAAGAGTTCAGGATCATCATGCAAGGCTAATTAGAAGATTATGTTACTATAGTGTGCATTTTTTTTGTTGCCTCAATATAAAATTCAATATCTCAGTAACCAACTGAGGGAAAATGATGAGATTTAGCAACCTTATAATTATGTCCACCCAACAAAAAAATTTTTGTTCTGGAGATTGTACAGCAGATTTCAATGTTTGTTTATATGCGGTATATATTTTATTTCCCCCGCATTCATTCCATCATTTTAAGAGTATTACCGCTTCAACAAGACACACCCCCGCTGTTTTTTAAATTTGTCTGCGCGGTTTCCGCTTTTGGCAGACTGAGGGAATTTATATGAGGTAGTTCAGAGGTGTCGTCAAACTGTGGGTTCTTTCATGAAACGTGATTATATAAATAAACTAGCTGGCTCGGCCCGGCTCCTGGCGGGGATCGATCGATCGGTCTGTCTATCTATCTGTCTCTCTGCCTGCCTGCCGGCCCACTGACCGACCCACCCACCCAGTCAGCCAGCCATCCACCCACCTACCTTTCTGTCTCCCTACCTACCTACCTACCTTTCTGTCTGTCCGCGCTGCGGAAAGAAACAGCCATATGGGATAAAAACCCGGTGCAATGCAACCGACCCTGTCGATTTTAAGCTAGTTCTTTCATTGCACCCACTCCCATACGAATCCGGATACGCCTTTGTGTGTCATCAGAATTGACAGGTCTCCCATTACCGTAAAAATAACTTTCTTAACGAGAAATCACTAGTTGTGCAGCAAAACATCAAAGGAATGTCGCCGCTTTCAATGATTTAAGAAGTTTTTGGACCTATCAAAGACATATTCCTTGGGTGGGGGTAAATATAAGACGGCTGGAAAAATTTCATAACGATGCAACAGACAGTTTTCAAAATAATTGATCGTGAATGAAGGCAAACAAATGTGGACATACTATAAACATATTTCCACTGTTTATATATATTCTGGGTCACCAGCAAACAGGAGACAAACAAATGCATAAGTCTCATTTTTCATCTGAAATTATTAAGATACAGGATAATGAAAGCACATCAGAAGCACAAGTATGATAGTTGAAAAGAAGGACTGATAAGAAATAACAAAATCAGTAATTACAATGTAGAACATTAAAACAACAGTAAAGGACCAATTTTTCTGAAACATATGACCACTGAGCCAGAAGACAAGTGTTCAAGAGCAAAAATGGTACATTACAATAACATACTAAATAAGGAGTGTAAAGTAGTAAAATGTGTCATGTCCTCCTCACACACAGACAAAGAGATGGACAACAGACAGAGGGGATTTGGGAGGGAGAGGGGGGGAGGCAGGGGAGGAGAAAGGGAAATGTCTTAGTAACACCTAGCCACTACGATTCAGATTGCCGAATTGCGCACGCACGCACACATATATATATATAATATATATATATATATATATATATATATATATATATATATATATATATATATATATATATATATATATATCCCAAACTCGGGAAATAGCCGTTTCCCTTGTCATACTCCAGCGATGACTATTTAATATTGTAACAGTATTATGGAATATTCCCAGCAATGTGCATGCCAATGAATGTTTGCATTCAACATCAAATGTAGTATTTATGTGTAATTTTTCATCAAGGTACACGGTCAGGGTGGTTTATTTTGGGGTAACTTTTCATCAAGACTTAACTCAGACCTAGCTTTGCTTTCTGCATTTCTGACGCTTCGGGAATCCTTGTTATACCGGAGAACCAGGCTACCTATTCTAAGTGGTAAGTAAACCCGTAAATACCGTTTTATGAGAAGTATTACATTATTCTACTATGTATTATTAAATTTAGCATCCATTTTTACGTGTATTTTGTAATTTTCGACCATGTAAGTTGGCAGTCAATCTCACACAGAAATTATGAAGATCACATGCTGTTTTCCTTGTCATATTTCACCTATGACCATTTAATATTGTTGTGGAGTATTCAGAGCGACTAACATGATAATGAATGCATGTGTACATTCAACACCCATTATTGTATTTATGTGTAATTTTTCATCACTCTACAAGGACAAGATCATTGATAATTTTGCAACTTTTTAACTTCTCAGGCCAAAATGAATCTATGTTCACGGCCTCGCGCTGACAGACAGCGCTAACAGTCAGCATGTGCTGACTGACGTTATCAAAGCATGGTGTGCCCATGTATACATCGCTGTGTGTGTGTGTGTGCATATATATATATATTAAAAATCAGAAGCAGTTATCTTCCCTTTAGTTAGAAAACATCGGTAGTTGTAATCTCCCTTGGCATCTGTGTTACCGGCTAGTAACACTATCATGAAATGTAAAATTAATGTGTCATGTTTTGAAGAAACTGTAATTGTTATTCCCAGATATAGAACACAAAAGACAGGCTCGGATGGAGATGAATTTCATAGAAATGCATGCATTTTTAGTTTCAGTTGACAAAGTTTCTTTTTCTGCTTTTATCAATCATTTTTTGTCAAGCCCTAGTACCTCTTGCTGTTCTAAATCCATTCATTTCTTCCATTATCAGCGATATAACCTCCATCAATCTTAGCTGACTAATGTATTATTTTCATTCATTTGAAGATGTGTTTATGATTGATTGAATTTTGTAGCTAAGATTTTCTATGGGATTAAGTAGTCAGCTTCCATTTGGTAACAGGGCCCTCGAGAGAGAGCGACAAATATTAACACTATAAGCTACCTTGCATGTCATAAGAATAAATAGTGTTGATTTTGAGTCTGGCTACCCTAACTCATAGAAAACTGCAAAATCCAACAAGTCTCAAAATAAAGAAAACATTAATAACTCAGCCAACCAAGAGATAGAAAAAGATAGGATGGCTTGGCACGAGTTAGTTTCAATAGTAAAAGTAGTAGTCAGCCCCACACTAACTCTCCTTACTTAACTCCTACAAAGATCTTTGTATGTTATTATGTTACTATTCAATTTTTTCTTTAAGAGACCCGATAATGCACAGCGTCTGAACCTACCTTAGGAGTTCTGCAAATATAACACATGGTGGTTCCACAACGGCACGTCATTTTGTTGCAGCCACCCTCCTTGGTGAAATCAGTCTTGCATGAGACACATGTGCGCACTTTGGCCTTGGTCATCTTCTCTTCACTGCAATAGAGTAACAATATGGAGTTTTTGCAAAGGGATTATAACAGAAAAACTATGACATGATACAATTATACAAACCATACTCGGGGCAAAGTCAAAGGCAGGTCAGCGAGAGTTGGTCATTGATACAAATGGAAAGGTAACACCAAGAAATGGACAAATAGGAGTCTGACAGTGTACCACCAACAGGTAATAAGCAAAGAAGAATTTTGATACGAGGGGAAATCAATAAGTAAGTAACAAATGGCTGTAGAAAAATAACTAAATATGATAACTTGAAACCAGTTTATTTTTATACATACATTGTCCCTTTATTTCTCAACTTAATTTCCACCAACATTGATGCACTTATCCCATCGTTTTATCAGTCCTCCCAAACCAGCTGCATAGAACTGCGTGCTCCATTTCTAAACCACGTTTGCACTTCACATTCAACTTTGGCATCATTTGCAAAATGTCTCCCATCAAGGTGGGTTTTCAGTGGACCAAACAGGTGGAAATTGCTAGGGGCTAAGTCGGGGCTGTAACGTGGATGATCCAGAACTTCCCACCTTAGTTGTGAAGTGAAAACGTTTAGAAAACAGAGCACGGAGTATTACGCAGCCGGTTTGGGAGGACTGATAAAACGATGGGATTAGTACATCAATGTTGGTGGAAATTATGCTGAGAAATAAAGGGACAATGTATATATACAAATAAACTGGTTTCAAATTGTTATCACATTTAGTCATTTTTCTACAGCCATTTGTGACTTACTTATTGACTTCCCCTCGTACATTCAGTAACAATGAAATAAACAACAGCTATATTTAAGAGAAATATGTACCCCTGCTATCTGGACCAGAAGCTTTCCCATCCTACAGGAGCTTGATAATTATTCCAGTTTTTGTTTTAATGTTTTCTGAAACGAGGGGACTTCAAATGAAAACCTTAAAAGCGTAATAGAAATTACAATAACCATGCCATTGTCTTGTAACCTGTCAACATTGTTGCTAAGGATGTCAAGAGTGTTCAGCACATGACATCACAGTTCAAACGAACATGGTAAGCAATAAGGACAATTGCAGAATTTGTGAGAGATTAGCATGGCACACTATATTAGTTCACATTTTGCAACAGAATATATGGAACCAGAGAAAGGCGTGATTATAAAGTAAAGATAATCTTACAAGGTGGCAGGTATGTCCTGTTGGTGAGAACTATTCCATTACTATTTTTATAAGTCCACTTGGCTGATTCATTGTCCCTGCTATTTGCCGTGTTGTGCTGCAAAGGTTGCTGGGGTTTCCATTCACTGCTGTTACTTTTGATCTTCTGTTAGTTCATCTAAATATTGTCAACCATTCATCAGCTGTTGCCTGTACAGAAAAGAGGGCTAATATGGCACGACAGAATCACTAATACAGGGCTTGTGCAGAGACCTAGACAGATTCCAGCGAAAGAAAAGGTGAGAGAAAGATGGTGGTGCTAGACAGGACACACACAGATAACCTGGAAGTAGTTTCACTAGAAAATCCTTTCTCACGGGCAAATGAGATTGAGGGAGATTTAAAAACACATGAACAAAATTAGAGACATGAATAATATGGGGAGAACATAGAGCAAGCTGCAGGAGATCAGTTGTGGACCTATGCTCAAATAGGGGATAAGGGCAGTAGAAGAAGAAGAGTCAACTGAAATAAATGCACTCACAATTCTTTCCTCAAAGAGACTTCATCTTTTGTTTCAACTGCTGCACACGACAGACCTTCATGATCAGCCCAGTCAACACCACAGTCGCGACATGTTCGCTGGAAACAAAACAGCAATGATTACTCAGTGCAACCTTTCTTTGCTTATCATATAACATTCAAAGCATATCTGGCACAAACTCCATACATCTTTTGATAATCTTAATCCTGAATAAATATATTCAAGAGATTTGAAGGTAATGAATGAACTGATATGCTGGGTGTTTTGGTCATTGTCAAAGAAGGCAACCAATGGACTGAGCAAGCATGTTCATTGTTCTGAAACAATAAGCACTGGATGTGAATCAATGCAGAGTCCAGAATGTGAGAACTGGAGTGGAATGTGCGCCTAGAAACACGGATACTCCACCTTGCCCAAGGGAAATCCGTAGACTAACAGAGGGAAGAAAGCATCTTACCACTTGGCTAAATAATGAACGTAGTATTATCTAAAAAATCATAGCAGCCAATAAATGCTGGGGTTGACTGTGACATCCAGTAAAGGACATGCCACAAACTTTCATTCTATGATATTAAATGACAGTGATGTCTTACATAAAATATTTTCTACCTTTAAATTATAACAAATAAAATCAGTTTTTATGATTGCAGGAGTAATGAATGTGACAAAGAAGAATTTAAAGCCTACCTTATGACACTTGTCTCTGCAGCAGCGAAACACCTTCAGTCGAGGGGACAGTATTGCAGCAAAGTCACAGTAGGGGCATCTGTAAACATGGAGGAACCAAACTTCAACTTCATACTGTGACAATGGTGTCACAATGTCAAGTAATTCCAATTCCTCATTTTGCCAAGCACAGTGCTCTATTTTTACAATAGCTTAGAAAGAAAGCTCCGTGGCGAAGGGTTTACAGTCGCAGTTCGTAATCCCGCATACCGCATTCGAAACACAGCAGTGTTGGTTTTTTATGAAATGGTATGGGTGCCGGTAGTTCAGAAAGCAATGGCAAACTACTGAATGTACACTTGCCCAGGAATCACAAACAGCAAAATATGCTGGGGTTGACTGCTACATCTGTAAAGGACATGCAACTAACTTTAACTTTTAGAAAGAAAAGTGATGAAAGTCATGGTTCATGGAATAAGAGGCATGGGTCATCCAGCACAAAGATGGCCACAGGACACTGCACACACCTTTGGCATGAGTGCATGAGGCGGGAGAAATGGCCAGAGACCAAGGAACTGTTTGATGGGCTGTGATATTGTTCTGCAAAAACCTGCTAGATATCTGAAATCATCCTCCTTGACTGGATGTTTCAGCATTAGTATTATGTTTTAGCACCATATACCCAATATGCCTCACGGTGCAGAGAGGTTTCCATTACTACTTTACTTGTTTACTGTTTGCAGTATACATAAATGATTTCAAACATCATAATATGTGTGTTGAATACTGCAATATAGTTCTTCTGCACAATTTATGTGTTTGAAAACTAGTCTATGGTGGGTTTACTAAGCTTAACATCGAGAAGTGCGTAGAAAACACCCTGAAATGGAACTCTTAACAGAAAACAACCAGGCATGCATGAAAAAAACACGAGTAATTTGAATCTGTAATTACATGACTAACAAAACGGCCAGTGGCCCATGTCCTCATGCTTCTTCGGGTTCGGGAACAGAGGGAAACCCCTTTTGTGAACCCTCAGTTCACATTCCTCTCAACTCCTTTAGAAGATAGTTCTCTGGGTTACTTTTACACCCAGGTCTATTAAAGATAACTATTAAAAGTCATACTTTTCTTTGGGAAAACCCGATAGGGTGCCTTGCACAGGATACGCACTTGTGCACTTTTCGCAGAAAATGAACGTCTCAACTAAGGAAGGGCACAGCCGTGAAACTGTCACTTGTAGTCCGGCCGCCGGCTTGTCAACACAACTGTTTGATCTCTGCATGTCTAGGAGAATTGAAGATTTCGACATATTTTGTGCAGGATTCTTGTGTAAATTTTAATGGGATATTAAGGTAAGAGTGGGTTTTATTTATTCATACCCGGCCTTTGCCTACGAATCTCTGGTGTCTCGACTGGTGAGACGAATTGGCGAAAAGCCAGTTGTGCTACGTCAGGAGTGGGTCGACAGATGGCCAACGTGGCTAGGCGTCTTATTATTTGTCCTAGCATTGGAACGAATCCGAGCAATAGATTTCACCCGATGGTTTTGCTTGTTCTTGGCAGCCGATGGGCTGTTATTATCTTTCGTCCTACGTCCTAAACTCTGTATCGTGTCAGCTTTAACTGGAATATAAGCACGGCATATCTACTATCCGCTGGAATGAAGGGAAGGCTCCGTGGGGACGGAGTCCACCCATCTCTGTTCTATTTACTTAAGGCGGAAGAAGGTCCGCACTGTGCTATATCTTTCAGCTTCTGGCAAATATAGTAGCAAGGTGGACCAAATAGGAATTGGTCGTTAAGATGATTCCAGTGAGAGAAATAGACCACTTCATCTCACTGGGAAGAACAATAAATCATCGAAACAAACTCGTTTATGCGAGGCACAGTTTGTGCATTGCGGCGACGGCTCAGACGAGAGCAGCGGCCGAAAAGTGTAGTGTCTTCTTTCCTATTCTTAATAGGGACATGGAACCACTATCAGTTCCATACAGAACCACCAAGCTAATACCCTTTAAGCTGGAAAGGGGGTTAACTAAGATAACCACGGAGTGCCCAAAACCTACGGGAGTAAGGGCGGGCACCACCGAACCGTATCAGCCAAAAGAGGTTATTAAGTAGGGCACCGAAGATGAGTCCCGAGGTCATTGTGTATGAACAATCTACACGTTCTCCTACACATCTTAAAGGATAGGGGGAACACACATACATACCCACACACACCCACAAGAGCTTTGGCGTGAGAAAGGAAGGGTTTGTTAAGTGAGAGGGAAGCCACGAGACGAATGTGCCCAGTACCAATAAAGGCATGGCATGAGAGAAGAGAGTGAATCTTGTATGAAGAGAGTATGTAAAGTTCATGGCGTCAAATGACACGACCTATACAAGCTGGAGGCCTAGTCTAGGAAAGACGCCGCCAATCCAAGGACCTCCTAACATGTCAGGCCAATTCACTCAGGTCTCCTCTATGAGTCTATTATATATAGTAAATTATGCCAACTGATATACTGAGGCCATTATGAGTCTCCATGTTTGCTGTACCTGAAGTTTAAGCGATGAAGCTCTCACCAATGTTTGTCCTCCCCAGGATCCTTCTCCTGGTGGTGTTTTTGGCTAACGGTATCTGCACATCCAAGAAGCACCCATTGTACCACAAGAAGATATAAATATATATAAAAACAATGGAAGCTAGTGCCAACGGCAGTACAGGACAGATTGTTCACTCAAGCTTGGGGAAGATCCACCCAACCTTCAAAGTACAGTGTCCCTTACTGTATACCGCACGCCAGTAAAGACGTTGAGTGCGGGCAACGGACCACATATTCCTAGTGGGAGACACCCACACATTCCCTAGTCCATTCACTCAATTGACTCTAAGGGCTGGAGGCATTGGTCCTGTCTTTTGACACGACATTCACCCGTGTGCCACTCTCAGTAGCAATGAAATTCATCAAAATGAACCAGCGCGATTCCCAGGTCAACGAGACATCGTTTCAGCTGGGTGGCCACTCCTAAACTCCTGAGATTTCTTTTGTTCGACCACCAGTTGTTTACCTTACCGGCCATCAAGGAAGGAACGCTTGACACACTGGGTGAGATATTCGTGAACACTGACGGGACAGTGTCTGACTCCACGGCCTGTGATGAATAGAATCATGAGGCTCTGTGCCTGGACTGAGAAAATCATCACCTCTGTTTGTCTGTAAATAACTACCTGTTCTAACTGCCTAATCTCCACCTGTGCTGTCTCATATTAAGTTATTAAATTGAGGAAGTTCTATGTTACCATGACTATCGTAATGTTATCTGTTGTCAGCCAGAAAGACACCTTAGGGAGTAGGTCCCAGGGTCAAGAGAGTGACAGTGAGTGCGGGGAACAGAGGAGGGTTGGCAGAAATAGACCTACCCCAGCCAGAGCTAAAGAATACTGAAGTATTGTGACAGGGGTATTTGAGACCCTCCACGTAACTTGTTACAATGACAATAAACTAATGGAATGAATCATAAGGTCTTGTTTCTTTCATGTTATATATACTACTCAATATTACAATCCCATATATATATATATATATATATATATATATATATATATATATATATATATATATATATATATATATACATATATATATATATACATATATATATATATATATCTCTGATCTCTACTTTACTATGACCTATTAACACTGTTAAAACATACACATTGTAGAGTTGAGCTAAGAACCGATATCACTGCACACAGGACATTCCCATACACGCTCCATACCCTTGTTCAACTGCCAGCGAAGAGACACACTATTAATCGTTCCCACCCTATCTGAGTGAAAGTTATCCTGGGGTTTCCTCTCAGTTGAGATTCTACCATAACCCCTGCAAATCTCCCACAATCTCATCTTTTCCATACACAGGTTCTCAATCTGTTAAACCTTCTCCACCTGGTCCCACAGGCACAAGACTACCTCTCTCTTGTCCATAGGTAATCTACCATCAATAGGAGCATTCCCTGCCAGCCTATCAGCCTTTTCATTCTGCCTGCACTACAGGGCAAAACATCCATACAATTCTCACAATCTGTGACCTCTGAAATGAGGTGAGCCAGTCCATACAAAACATTCCTTTCCCCGCCTTACTAAGTATACTCTTTGAGTCCGTAATGAATACAATGTGTGTTGCAGTGGTCTCCTCTAACCAACAGAACACCCCTGTTACTGCTTCCACCTCCATTCTCATGCTGCAGGTCATAATCTCATATGTCAGACTCTTTTTTCAAGAATCGTCCAGTGTAGAAACATCCTATATGAACTCCTAGGTTCATATTCACTATTCCATTTATCTTCTCTTTCCATACTGTACATTTCCATTTCTACCTCTTCCTGCTTTGTCCTATCCCCTTACTGGCAACTCCTCTCTCCTCCCTTGTTAATTTCCTGCACTTTTCACAGGACCATGTGTATGCCTAGGCACTATGTTTTTCGGTTACCGAACTTTACCGGAGATGTTGTTACGGGGAACTTTCGTTTTCTTGTTCTTGTGTCTAGGATTTAATGACATTTAGAGTACTCATGATGTTAAATTCCCCGATTATTTCAAGATTGAGTTAAAACAGACACGATTACTTGATATAGTTTTTCGCACCCCGTTTTGAGTTGTGCATTTCTGGCAAGT
>JACEFZ010018048.1:0-90000 GCA_014155875.1 Cepaea nemoralis | reverse complement strand
CTATATATCACTGTTAGCCAGTTTTTCTAGTTTGTACACAAGGATTTCTTCCCTTTATCTGTTCATATAAAAATATTAATCCAGTTGATTTATCAATACATATGCTAAACTAAGAGTATATTCAAAGTATGATTAGATAAATGAAGCAGTGGAAACTTAAATTCATTCCAACAACTGGCAAGATTAAATGGAAAATAAACAAAACTAGAGACCAGGGTTGTGGAGAAACACCTCACTACTCAACATCGCTTTAGCAGATGTCATTTGCTCTCCTGCACCTCCCTCCATGACCTCCTAAAATTATTCATCTCTGTCTGTAGTTTTCTACAAGTTATTTATTTCTCCCGCTATTGCTGTTTGCTTTGTGGATTTCAGACAAGACAATGTCAAGTTATACTGTCCTTGGGTTTTCTCAGTGTGTGTCCTATCCAGCGCCTTTTCTTCACCTCTTGGTTCACTGGAATTTGTTGAGTTCTCTCCAGTAGCTCTATCCTTTTATTCCCACTATTATGTGCAAGCAGCAATTAGTGAATGTTTGTAATTTATCTGTAATTCCTTTGGTTTTCCATATTTCTGATCTATATAGTAGTACCAATTCACCATTGGAGTTAAAAATGCTAAGTTTGATGCAAAGTGTTAATTTCCTTTTACTTACAAAAATGTCCTAGTGCTATGAAAGCTCTTTTGCCTTCTGTATTTTTAGTATCTATGTTTTCCCCCAATCTTGTCCGCATTGCTTTCAAAATAAATGTACGATTCCATCTATTGAAGTGGGGTTTTATCAAGGAAAATCGGATTGTTATTTGCTTGGTTTAATCTCTTTATCTTATCTCTATGAGACCTAATTGTTGTGATGTCTCTTCAAACATGATAAGTTTATCCTGCATTTGATTACGTGTGTGTGACAGATGTTGACGGCAAGTATAAAACATCAAGTTGTTTTGTTACAGCACATTGAATTCCATTTTTGGCAGTAGTTGTCTTTATAACCCAGTCTAGTCAGTAAAAAATAATAATGGTGACAAAATACATCCCTATTGTACTCCTGTTTTGATTTCAAATGTATCTGTCAGTTTTCCCTCGTGTAGATCTCTACATTTCATATGTTCATATGCTGCCTTAAGTTAATAATTTTCTGTGGGATCCCGTAGTGCCACATCAGAATCCAGAGGGATCCCCTATCAATACTTTTAAATGCCTTTTTACAATCTACAAAAACATTATAAAGTGGTGAATACTTTGATCCATTATTTATTATGCGTAACGTGCTACCTGGTCTGGGCAGGATCTGTTTGTTAACAGCATTGCTTAATCTCTCCAGAATGATCCTGTTTAACTGATTCAGTGCCGAAGTATCATTTGGACAGAAGGATGATATATCATCATACTATGGTCATTGTGTTGTTTTGTTTCGTGGCATCCTCCTCAATTTCAATGCTCAGTTACCGGAAATTTCCATTATAATATTTGTTCATTTGATTGTGTACCATGTTTTGTAAAAACCTACTTTTTGTTTGGCACTAAATCAGTTAATATTTTCCCAGGCACTGACAATAGAAGCATTTCTCTATAATTTTCACATTCCTGTGGTTCCCCTTTCTTGGAAACTTCACGAGATATCCTTCTGTCCAATCTGCTTGTATTTCTTCGGTCATCTAAACTCTACCAAATAATTTATCATGTCTCTAGGCAGTAGAAACTAATAAACAATAATAATTAATAAATTATGAAAACAAAATTTAAATATAAAATATATACCTTCAGAATAAATTGATGTGCATTCAGAAGCCATACACGTGAGTGATACCTGAGAAAAGAATCATGTAGATATTGAATGCTAATCTATGACATGACATTACTACATTATACTGTCTATAACATGACATTATTACATTGTTAATTATGACCCTTTAATACACCTTAAGGTGTATAGGGCATATGGTAATTAAGCAAGTGAAGGACCATTTTATATACTTAAAGTTGCACTGGTTATATGGTGCCAAACCCATATTTGTATACCACCCACTGGCACTCGGGGAGTGATGGGGTCAGTATCACATCAGCCACCTTTATTTTCAAAGATATTTCCTGGTACCTATTTTAGGCAATGATGACCTGGCAGCATAGGCCAATTTTTAAAAATGCACATCTGTCTTGATGAGGATCTGATTATCACAAGGCAAGCATTTAGTGGCTATACTACCATAGCTCCCATATTACACTATTGCTAAGAACATTCTTCACGGAACCCCAGTCACACCCACAAATGTTTATTCTTTCTTAGCAGATAGTACAGTCATTGTTATATCATTGTTGAGTATAAGACTTAATAACAGCAGTATTTCTGCTTTAATCATTGTCTTCATGAAAAACACATACAACGGCAAGCACAAAAATAAGGTTACTGAAAATTTGTGTGGAGCATGTTCTTCTGTATGGATACAAATGCTGGATAATGAGTGATGAAATAGTGAACAATCTGGAGGAAGTAATGATGTGGTTTGTGAGATGAACATTAAGAATACCATGGTTAGAGAAGAAACACTGAGCAATCCAGAGAAAGTGGAGATGTGGTTTGTGAGATGAACATTAAGAATACCATGGTTAGAGAAGAAACAGAGCAATCTGGAGGAAGTGGAGATGTGGTTTGTGAGACGAACATTATAAGAATACCATGTTAGAGAAGAAACTGAGGTATTGACAGCTGCAGGTGTTACAAGATCATGAGTGATGAAATAGTGAACAATCTGGAGGAAGTGGACATGTGGTTTGAGAAACAAACATTAAGAATACCATGGTTAGAGAAGAAACACTGAGGTGAACAATCTGGAAGAAGTGGACATGTGGTTTGTGAAACAAACATTAAGAATACCATGGTTAGAGAAGAAATACTGAGGTATTGAAAGCTGCAGGTGTTACAAGATCTCCTATCCAAACCATAAGCAACAAACAAATGAATTTATGTGGTATATGAACACGATAGGTGTAATAGAGAAATTAGCCTTACGTGGGGGATATACTAGGCAAAAGAGACAGAAAAAATGTATGTGGTAAAAAATAAGCAGTAAGGCAGCAAATAAGCATTGTCACCTTAATGTCTTAACAGACGATGTTTTGTTACATTGTGTTTAAAAGAAAAGGCACAATAACTACAACCCATGATGGTAAGACCAGGGATGGAGTTATACCTCTCAATAACACAAAGCCGGGTTTCATTGCAGTGATCATGAGTTACACATGCAGCATGATCCCTCTCTTGGGCTGCCTAGTTTACTCCAGAGGAAAGGTAACATCAATACATCTGGAACAAGACAAGCTGCAGAAGCAATGCTATAACTGTCTGTCTGGGCTTCAATCCTAGACCAGTTTCTGACCGCGGATTAGAGGCCTGTTTGCCCTGCCATGACATTTAATCTTAGATTGCATTTCCTTGCACCAAGATAAGGCTTGTGCCTCTCAATTGCAATCCTATGCCTGAAGCCGATGGCACAGAGTGGGGTGCCCAACATTCAGCGCTAACAGAAAGCTGGTAGTACCATCTACTGTCATATGATAGCTCAGGTAGTACCATCTACTGTCATACGATAGCTCAGTCATATCTCTAAGAATGAAAAATTAAAAAAATAAAAACTTCGGATAGCCCCGAAGTGCTCATCTATACAGATGGATCTGTTGTAAAGCAGCAGAGAAGTGCGTGGGCATTCACAGCCCGTTCAGCGGGCCAAACCGTTCAAGAATCCAGAGGTGCCCACTGTATGACCACGAGCAGCATGACGATGGAGGTGATGGCAGTTACACAGGCTTTCATATGGGTGGAATCACAACATTATACTAAGTGTGTACTAAGTGATTCAATGAGCATGATTCAGAAGGTCGAAGCTGGATCTGTACGTAGACAGTGGGCTGAGTCGCTGCGGAGGTCTGTTGTCCGTAAAGTCACCTTCATCTTCATCCCGGGACATGCGGGAGTCGAGGGAAATGAACGAGCTGATAAACTGGCTGGCTCTGCACCCCCTGTAGATGGCCAGCCCATGGATCGTGCCGATATTATTAACATCCTTAAAGATAAGTCGAGAACAGAGGACTTTGACGTCAGTGAATCCACATCACTGTCCAGGATGAAAGACTTGGGAGTAAGAATTGGCACGGCCAGACGCGAGAGGTACATCGGGAAAACGAGGTGCCTCGTCAACCAACACAGAACTGGTACTATTAGCCACCGGACGCCTGAGCATCTATGGACCTGTCCGGAGTGCAATGAAGATACCCCAACTGATAACTGATAACCCAGACCACACTATTGTCTTGTTAATTATGTGCACTAACCACAAAGTTGCCACAGCTATCCATTCAGTGTGACAGTCGGAAATCAATGAAAACCCATACTTTGAAATAAACATACATAAATGCATAAATTATAAGAAAGTAGTAAAGAATATAAATTATTTCTAGTCACCTTTCCGAATCCAAACACAGCTTCCTTAGCGAAAGAGTTTAGACATTCCACACACACTAGATGTCCTTCCATACATTGTGCCATGTTATCAAACACACAGTTACCAAAGCAGCATGCACATTCAATTAACTGTCCTGTCTCTTCATAGTCTGCTGCCAACAGGCTCATGGCCAAACACCTATCCGCATCCTGAAACGACTTAAATTGTTTTTTATGTGCATTAGTGCTTGCAGCAAATATTTAAATGGTTGAAATGGTTATAATTAAAATATTGATTTTAAGATGTTACTTTAATCTACTAAAATATCAAATACAATTATGTCAACTTAGTTGACACTAAAAAACTGTTACTTCATTACCCCCTATGGAGAATAATTACCTTCAAATTGGAAGGGTAAAACCGTGGGCAGCTGCTATTTGCGACTGACTCAGTCACAGAACTATTAATCTGAGCCAGGGATGGACTCTAATATAACTTCTCCTTGAGGTTAAACAGGGTAGGGGTAATGGTAGAATTGAAATCGAAAAACTGCTTTCAGAACTAATTCTTTTTCTTCAGCCTTTCATTTCCCAATGATGCATAGGCCTCAAACAACACACGCCAAGCACTTTATAATCTAGTTCATGATTAGCCAGATTTTTCAGCTAAAGTTGTCTGCAGGATGAAGTAGCCAGTCTCACGCTCATCCTTGGTTGCCTGTTACAACATGCCAGCTAGGTTCCTGTGTCACTATGCTTACCTATGAGGTCAGGAAAAACAGGTGCTTACAGCTAATTTTTTTGTTTGTTTGCATATCCTATTTACAGGACATCACTGTCAACACCAGCACTGCTGTTGTTGATGTGGCAAGTTTACGTTCAGTAATTTGCCATTGTTTTCTGAACGACCGGCTCCAATACCAACATGTTATAACACGACGCGACACGGTCTGCTGCCAAATCGGTCGCAGCTGCGTTTCGAATGCCTGGTAAGCGGCTCACGAATCGCGTTCACAAGCCTTTGGCCATGGAGACCGGCTACAACTAATTACTGGTAGTAAATTTAGGGTGATTACACACACTATCATGACTTCAGTAACAAGTATAAACACCCGTGTGCAAGTGCAGGAGTTAAAGGAGAAAGGAAAACACAGGCTGGAGCAAATATCAAAGGGAAATCATTAGGTCCCTTTATCCTTCAAATACAGACAAACCTCAGTGCATGGCTGAGGCTTTCACTGGGCCAACAAAACATTTGCCTTAGGAAGATAATCATGCTTCCCATTTTGTGTTCATTTAAAAAAGGTTGGTTGAAGTGTCAACACTTGTTTGTGTTGGTTGTACTTTCTAGTTAAATTGCAGGACATACGGAGTTTGTGCTTTGTGCGATGCTTTCTGCAGGTGCCCTGCGGAAAGATACCAAGCCATATGGGATGAAACTGAGGGCAGTGAAGGTATATCCCTGTTTTAATTTGTCCATGACAAAACTGGGACGTACCAAAAACACCCATTCACTAGAAATATAGACATTTACTGATGAAGCAGGGAAACAAAAACATCACAACCCTGGAATTATAATAATAATCATCAATTCAAAGTTGATACTGTATAAAGAATTACTACAAGTGTCAACAATTCAAAATACCTGATCAGAAATCCTGTGATCTTCTGTAGCAGTTGGCACTTTCTGCTTCACGGCTACTGAAGGAATTGTTCGAATTTGTGGTCTACCAATACCCCTGGTATGAACGGTAATGACTGTAGAGTCTCCTCTGTCTGTTGGGAGTGAAGGATATACTCATGTTTACTACTGTTCAGAATTACCATTATCATCATCTTTTGGTGTTCTTATCTTTAAATCGCACGCTGACTTAATTTCTTGAAGGCACATGACATTTTTGTGTCCAGGGAAGGAAGCCACCCATGTGTTACTGGGGGAAGCAGGGAAGCTAAGAATAGTAACACTGCACCCTAGAGAAAGCCACAAGGATTCTGAAACACTAAATTTCTTTCACATAGGAAAATCTCCAGGATTGGCACCTGGGAAGTTAAAACTATATATGAATTAGGAAAGACAGCACAGGTGATAGAAGAAATGAAATTTATAAGAATGGCATTTTGGGACTATGGGAAACAAGGTTGTATGGAACAGGCACACAGCATCTAAGCATAGATGAAACAGTGCTGTTCTCACGCCATTCAGAGGAAAATGCCCCTCAAAGTGAATGAGATATCTAAATAGACAAAGAAAGCATTAGTAGAGTGGGAAGCAGTCAGTTCTAGAATAATAGCAGCATTTAAAACCATTAAAAAAAACATGTATGTGATCCAATGTTATACACCAACAGATAAAGCGGTATTAAAACTCAGGTCTATGAAGTGGATCCTCTCGACTTTTAAGACTTTTTTTTTAAAGAAAAAGAGGTATCAGTTAAAGAGGAATTTTACACAAAACATATGGACATAATAGGCAATCTAAGAAACAGCAGTATGAAAATTGTGATTGGAGACCTAAATACCAAAATAGGATAGGATAAGATTGGTTATGAAGAGGTCATGGGGAAACATAAACTTGGGATAATGAACGAAAATGGAGAATTACTTTCTAACCATACTGCTCATTTAAATGGCGAGCGTCTGTGGGGTGATAGTAAATGATGAGCAGCTATGGGAAGAAGTAAATGGTGAGAAGCTGTGGGAAGAAGTAAATGGTGAGCAGCTGTGGAAGAAGTAAATGGTGAGCAGCTGTGGGAAGAAGTAAATGGTGAGCAGCTGTGGGAAGAAGTAAATGGTGAGCAGCTGTGGGAAGAAGTAAATGGTGAGCAGCTGTGGGAAGAAGTAAATGGTGAGCAGCTGTGGGAAGAAGTAAATGGTGAGCAGCTGTGGAAGAAGTAAATGGTGAGCAGCTGTGGGAAGAAGTAAATGGTGAGCAGCTGTGGGAAGAAGTAAATGGTGAGCAGTTGTGGAAGAAGTAAATGGTGAGCAGCTGTGGGAAGAAGTAAATGGTGAGTAGCTGTGGGAAGAAGTAAATGGTGAGCAGCTATGAGGAGAAGTAAATGGTGAGAAGTTATGAGAAGTAAATGGTGAGCAGCTGTGGGAAGAAGTAAATGGTGAGCAGCTGTGGGAAGAAGTAAATGGTGAGTAGCTGTGGGAAGAAGTAAATGGTGAGTAGCTATGAGACGTAGTAAATGGTGAGTAGCTGTGGGATGAAAGTAAATGGTGAGTAGCTGTGGGATGAAAGTAAATGGTGAGTAGCTGTGGATGAAAGTAAATGGTGAGTAGCTGTGGGATGAAAGTAAATGGTGAGTAGCTGTGGGATGAAAGTAAATGGTGAGTAGCTGTGGGATGAAAGTAAATGGTGAGTAGCTGTGGGATGAAAGTAAATGGTGAGTAGCTGTGGGGTGAAAGTAAATGGTGAGTAGCTGTGGGATGAAAGTAAATGGTGAGTAGCTGTGGGATGAAAGTAAATGGTGAGTAGCTGTGGGATGAAAGTAAATGGTGAGTAGCTGTGGGATGAAAGTAAATGGTGAGTAGCTGTGGGGTGAAAGTAAGTGGCAAAAACTGGAGAGAAAGTAAATGATGAGCAGCTGTAGGCAGAAAGAAAACTAAGCAGTCAAGTAGAGAAAGAAAATGAGCAGCTGTGAGCAGAAAGTACGTGAGCAGTTGTGAGGAGAAAACTAAGAGTAAGCAGCTGTGGGGAGAAAGGAAAGGAAACAGTGAGCAGCTGTGAAGAAAAAATAAGTGGTCAGCAACTGTCAGCAGGAAATTGGAGGTGGGCAGTTGTGAGGATAAAGGAAATGGTAAGCAACTATGGGAAAAAAGGAAGTGGTAAAATGTGAAGGGAAAAGACACTTGAGTAGATGTAGGAAGAAAGTATGAAGTGATCAGCGGCTGACAGAAAGGACGTGTCCAGCAGCTGTGGGGAGAATGGAAATAGTCAGCAGTTATGGGAAGAATGGAAGTGGTGAGAAGCTGTTGAAAGAAAAATAGCAGTCAACAGTTTTGATGTGGAGAGAAAGAAAGCGGTCAGCAGTTGTTAGAAGAAATTAGTGGGTGGAAAGCTACGGAGAGACAGAGAAAGCAGTGTGCAGCTGAAGAGAGAAAGTCTTTTAACACAGTAAAGCACCCATATGAAAAGTGTGCTATGTGTTAACTTACCATTTATCACTGGCACATTTGTAAAGTAAGTTGGCCTTTGTTCAGGGTGACTCCCTGCATCAATAAAACAAAGAGAATGAGTGGCATGTATTACTTAACACGATATGCATTTTCAGCATGCCATTAATTCTTGCTCTGCTGGTCCAATAGTTTCTGGTTTTGTTTTATAACATGTAAAAATATTGAAAATATAGTTTATTAATTGGAAATTGGATTTAAGCATGTGATATAATTATGTCTGCTAGAGTAACTAACAACGATTAGCCTGAAAGGGGCTAATGAAACTAGAACACTATATACAACAATAAGAAATAGACTAAACAGGCTTTCTTGGTTATGAGATGAAAAGAGAGGGATTGGAGAACATCGTGACAACTGGAAAGATCGAAGGGAAGAGAAGCAGAGGCAGACCAAGAGAAATGATGCTGGATGGACTGAGATGGTGGCATTGAGGAATATCAACAGCAGAGTTGATCCAGAAAACCAAAGACAGATCTGTGGAGAGTCTTGAATGCCTATGCCAGCTAGGAATGGCACTTGATGATGATGATGATATGATTTATTTCCCTAGCATTTTTCTTTCCCATTTCTTACAATGGGCAATCATAACAGTCAGCTTACTTCTGTTCTGACTCACATTACTCTAATTTTCATTCACTTCAGATGTTTTATTGCTCTCTCTTTTTTTTTTAAACAAGGAATGAAAATATGTTGACTTACTGGTGTTAGTTTGAAGTTAAGTTTTGTTTTCAACTGCAGACATTTATCATAAAAGTAAAAGCCACTGTTTACACAACTTAAAGTGTATTTTACATATATTTATACATAGGCCATATTTCAAAAATCTTCCCTGGTGCAGATTCAACCTATGACCACAGAACCAGCAGTCAAGCGTCTAGCCACTATGTTACCAGGGCTACCCGATTTATCATGGTAGACAATTATAATCACAATTACACTTCATTAGTTTGAGCCTGTTACTGATGGTAATCTTTCATGAGGCAAACAGATAAACTTGGCATGATTCTATTGTAATTTTATGTAGTATTTGCTTCTACTGAAATGCTCCAAGCAAAATCCAATAACAGCATCAATGATCTGTGCAGAAAAATACCAGAGCCTAATTTTCCTTCTTCGACCAGGGCATGCTTGAACCTTCTAAGTTACTTTCTTCTGTTAATTCTTCCCTTTCTCCATCATATAATTCTCTTATATACTCATTCCACCTCTTCATTATAGCACCTTCCTCCAATAATACCTTTAATGTTTTTGATTTCAAATACCCTGTATTTATTCTTATTTTTCTTCCCGTGAGCTCACTGATTCGTTTGTGCATATTTTTTGTGACTTTAATGGAATTTAATTCAATTTTTTGGCACTGCTCGTTTAACTAACTTTCTTTTGCCTTCACACATTTATCTTTTATTTCTTTATTTATCTTAGCATATTCTTGTTTGTCATTTTTACTCCGTTTTCTTTTGTCCATCAGCATTAAAATTTCTTCATTCATCCATTTTTTCTTAGCTATTTGGCTTCTTTCCGGTAATATTTCTTTGCTAGTTTGATGAATGGAGTCCCTTAACATTTCCCATTGTTCATTTATACTCTGTATTTTAGCTATTGAATTATACCTATTTTTCACAGTCACTCTGTATTGTTCTTGAATTACTTTATCTACTTTCAGAACCTCTTTATTAAGTCTCACATTCTTAATAATTTTTTCCCTCTCTTTAATCTTAGTTTTAATTGTCCACAAAGTGGTACATGATCACTATTACAGTCAGCACCAGGCATTGTCTTTACATTAATTAAAGCATTTCTAAAACTTTTATTAATTAGTATGTAGTCAATTTGGTTGCCTATTTTCTTATCAGGGCTTTTCTATGTGTATAGTCGTCTTTTATGGTGATTAAACCATGTGATTCCAATTATCATATCATTGACATTTGTCCATTCTATTAGTTTTTCTCCTCTTTCATTTCTTGTCCTAAACCATAATTCCCCACTACATCCTCAATTTTCCCCTTTCCTACTTTTGCATTAAAATCTCCAAGTATTATTTTTATTTCTTGTGATCCAGTTTGAGCCATCACCATTTCTATTTCGTCGTAAAAGTGTTGTATTTCTTCATCACTACTGCCTGTTGGTGCATATACTTGTATAATATTTATATCTATTGATTTACCTTTGATTTTGACCATAATAACTCTATCTGAAATACACCAGTATTCATTAATTGACTTAGCTTTGTCTTCGTCAAGTATTATTCCTACACCTTTTTCATGTGTATCCCCTCCAGAATAGATTATTGTGTGGTTGTAAGCTATAATTTTGCCCGATCCCTTCCATCTCATCTCACTTACGCCTAGTATATTCATTTTCATGCTAGCCATCTCTCTTAGAACATTGTTCAATTTTCCTAGCTCAGTAGGCTATGAACATTACGAAGAAGAATATCATATGGCATGGACAATAAAAAGCAGCAGCTGAAAAATTAGACCTGTCTGTATCATAAAGCTGACATTTGCCAACAGCATTGATCTCATAATCAGTTGTGGTCATTGGGAGGTGCAAACAGTGAGAGCCACGTCATCTTGACTTTGCAAATGATTGACAACCTAGACAAGAGGCTAACTAACAGCTTTCTGCCCTCAGCCTCACAAACTTACAATTTCAATTTTTTTTTTTTTAAATTCTTAACTGAATGCAATCTAATATAAAAGATCCCATTTCTCATGCCTTCAGGCATATTGAGTTATAAAGTGCTAGCCTCATATTTGAATTGATCAATCAGCCCTTGATGGATGATGAGGTAAATATAATATCAGCTGCCTTTATTTTCCATGACATTTTCTGGTACCCATCTTAGGCTTGTTTGACCTGGGAGTCAAGATCAAGTTTTAAAAGATCCACCCTAATGGGGATTTGAACATGCGACTGGGTAAGCAATCAGGCATGCTGACCACTGCACCACCGTGGTCTCTGAAGGATGTAAAGTTTTCAGAATTAAACTTGTACAGACATAATTTCAAATTATATTTCCATATTCTTTTTGGATGTTTCCTTGATATACCTTAGAATTACTCATGCTTTTAAAACAAAATATATCTGGTTATACTATTCTCTCTTGCTGTGAAAATGAATATAATAACCAAAAGCATGTATTAATTATAGATCACAAACCACCAACTATGTTCTTCCTTCAAGAACACAATGTTGAAAACTGGATTTGTAGAATTTTTTGGGACACAGTAATGAATAGAAGAGGGCACATTAACAAAGTTGTTACCGGACTACTCTGATGTCGTGAACATCAATCAATCAATCAATCAGGTGCCGTCTTCACAATGAAGGTTGGCTGCAATTGATCTTCAACACTGTCTGTCTCTCAGCCCTGATTTTACATTCTATCAGGCTGATGTTCGTCCATCTCTTGATGTTATCTTACCACTTGTACTGTTGTCTACCTCTTGCTCACTTGCCCTCAACCTTGCCCTCCAGTATGGTTTTAATAAGAGTATTATGTCTTTTAGCGTGGCCGAAATATTTCGTTTGATTCCTCTTTATTTCTTTAATCAAATCTCTCTTCATTTCCAGTTTTTCTAGAACCTCTGCATTTGATTGTTTTTGTTTCCATGAAATACGACATACTTGTCTGTATATCCACATCTCCAGGGTCTCTATTCGACTTTCTAGTTGCTTGTTCAATGTCCAGGCTTCCGCATCATACAGTAGTGTTGAATATACGTAGCATTTAACAATTCCAATATTTAACGCTTTGTTAATCGCCCTAGATGTTAATACTGATTTCATGCCGTTGAAAGCATTTTTGGCCATTCCAATTCTCTTTTTGATTTCTATTTCACTTCTGCATCATCTGTTGCTATATGTCCAAGATAGGAGAAACTTGATGAGCATGGCTGGATGCAAGTTGGCCACCTAGTCCTCCCTGTATTCAGGACTACATCACAGACCCAAAGTGAGGTCAGCATACCCCTTAAACTCATTTCAATGATGGTGAGGTAGTGGGTTCAATCCTTACACTGGTCATTTTGACTAAAATTTTGACTTCTCGTTCTTGACTTGGGGGACATAAATTTAAAAAAGTACCTCACAAGTTGGAGTGCGAGGGACGCTGGTAATAGGGAAAGGAAATCCACAAGCAAAAATCAGTGCAGAGCACTAGAAATAGTAGCATGTGTATGGACTACGCTTGAGCTCAAAGCCAGTGAACAAAAAAAAGAGACCAAAAAAAAAAGAAACTGCTTCAAAGAAATTTAAATTTACATGTTTTTTTTTAAATTGGAGGATAGTAATATACAAGAACAAGATAATTATATAAAAAGCCACCAATTACTAATAATTTCACAGACTATGTGACCATAGATGAAACTAAATAAGTGTAAGAGAGTAAAAATTTACAATTAACGCAGGCAACATAAATAATTTATGAGGCAGCTGTCTCGTCAAGAAGTTAGTTAAATCAAACATTGCTTACCAAAATCAGGATATGTTTTTCTCAGTTCATTCATAGTAGAAGCCAATGACATGTAAGCTTTGTCGTACTGTCCGTTGTGGAACTCCAGCACCTTGTCAATTGTGATGGAGTAAACCTGATAATAGAGAATTCATATGAATTCCAGTCTGTTCTTTTTTTTCACTACTTTTAGTCGATCACAAATTTTAATCTTTACGCCCCAGAAAGTCATGGCAGCTGTCTAATGGGAGGTAATAAACAAAATCATGAATGATTAACTTTCACATAGGCCAAATATTCATACCCTGTGAAAAATGAATCATCTTTCCCCTCATCACCCTGAAGATACTTCTTAGGAATGTCATGATAAAAACTAAATCACAAGTTTATTACTTTTACAAAAGCCATATATTCACACATTGTGAAAAATTAATTATCTCCCATCTCATCCCACAAACCTGAACGTAGGTCTAAGGAGTATGTATCGTGATAAAAGCAATACCAAGTCCACTACTAACTGTTCCTAGCAGAGTGCACAAGTATGGGAATACATCATGTCCACTCATATTATCAGTCCATGATTGTCTATGTCTTTCTATTCTGTATGTCCTAAGTTGTTCCTGTAGGATTACATTTGAGAGGGTGCCATAACATGTGACATGCCGCCACCATGACCTTTCAATGTTTCACCTCTGACAAAAGTGGACACACAACATTGCCAGATTGTTCTATTATGCTCTGGCAAACACATATGACAGAATGACTGGTGCATAAGAACAGCCAATCACAAATGGTTATTTAATGAGTGCAAGAATTATGACCTCTAAAGGATAACTGACAGACGATAGTTTGTAAAATGGAGTTATACCTCTCCATAACACAAAGCCTGGGCTGAATGTAGAGATCATGTGTTGCCCATGCAGCATGATCCCTCTCTCTGCCTGTCTAGTTACTTCAGAGGAAAGGTAACACCAATACGTCGGGAACAAGACAAGATGAAGAAGCTGCTGGATTAGCAAAGCAATACTCTAACTGTCCGCCTGTCAGAGCTTCCACCCTAGACCAGTTACCGACCAAGGCTTAGAGGTCTGGTCTGCCCTGCCATGACATGTGTCTTTAGGTTGCATTTCCTTGCACCAGGGTAAGGCTTATACCCTCCCAATTGCACTCCTCTGCCCTAAAGTCGTTGGCACAATGATGGGTGACAGGTTTGATGGCGCCGCCCAACATTCGGTGCTAACAGAAAGCAGGTAGTACCGTCTACTGTCATACGGTAGCTCAGTCATATCTGACTAAGACCTGACAAGGATAACTATACATGAATAAATGACCCACAGAAATAAACAATCCACACTGAACACATTGTTAAAGAAAGATAGCCCTAAAGAACTGCAAGGAAAGATTAAGAAGTATATCACAAAAACAAAAATTGCTATACAGGGGATGAATACTGCAAAGTAAAAACACAAGTAATTTAAGTCATTAAAAAGCTGTAAATTTACTGACAGGAGTGAAGATTGACAGTACAAAAAGTATCACAACTGTCTGAATGACATGGTTAAATAATCTAAAAATACGAACAGCAAAAGTGTCAGAATAGCATGAACATCCATTACAAGAAATAACAATAGACACTGTATATTCCATTACAGCACAGAAGGGTTGAACAGGATATTGTGGGTTAAAAAAAAAGAATACAACAAAATATAATACATAATAAGTTGCTTGAGACAGAATGATCGATGTAATCTTAATCATAACAATTAAATTAAAACAATTTTGACACCAATCAACTATAATTTAATAACCTAAATGATTACAAAGTGGATAAACAACCACAGTTTTCTTTTTAACAAGCTACATAAACAGTTCATCATTTGTTTATGCATTATTCTGAATAGTCTTATCACAAAACAACAATGAAGTTTCCAGCAGATCTAGTTAATGAATTGTCATGGAATAATAGTGAAGGGGTTACGAACACAGTTCATAATCCCGCATACTGCTTTTGAAACACAGCTGCCAGCGATTTGGCAGCAGACCGCCTTGCGTTGGTTTTTATAAAATGGCATGAGGTCTGGTCATTCAGAAAGCAATGGCAAAGTACTGAACATAAACTTACCAAGAAATCACAGACTGCCAAAAAATGCTGGGGTTGACTGTGACGTCCTGTAAAGGATATGCTCCTAACTTTTGTTTAGTACTAAATTAACATAATAGGATTATATTAAATCCTGCTCATCCAAAGTGTGTGGGTGCCTAAGTGTGCGCATGCACACATTTCTTGATATTGTTGTTTTCTTACCACTTGTATCATTGTCTTTACTTTGCTAATCAACTTTTCCTTACAGTATTGCTTGTAAAAGTGGCATACTTTTCCGTACGTCCAATATATTTGACTTTCTTATTTATTCCATCAGCTCTTTTTTCATTAGCTGATTATAGTGATTCTCTATGACCTCAATATTTGTTACTGTTTCCAAGAAATGCTACCTAATTTGTTCATCCAGATTTACATTGCCGGTCTCCCTGGCCTAGGGGTTAACGACTTTCTCTGTAATCCTGTGTATTCACGTGGGTAACGCAGTTGCGCGAGATTCGGTAGCGGATCGCGTTGCGTTGGTTACTTACGGAGTATGTGAGCCGGTCGCTCAGAAAGCAATGGCAAACAACTGAGCATAATCTTTGCCAAGAACATCAACAACAGCTGAAAAATGCTGGTGTTGACTGCAACGTCCTGTAAGGGATATGCAATTTTTAAAAAAACAAAAAAACATTTACATTACTTAAGTAAATAGGCATCTAAAATTGGGCTTGTGTTAACAGAAAGATTTTACAGTAACTACAATAACATTGCTCCACATTCGAATAGTATTAGTTATTAGTATTAGTGACTCTGTGTTAAGTAATATCTAAATTATTTAGACTAAATATATCACTCTAAAAATGATTTATCTATTAACTTCATATAAATTATAATATATAATTCTGCAGTATGCAGCTGACAAGGTGCAACGAAATATGCCAGGCAATAAATCGTGTCAACTATTGTCTGTGGCTTCTGTGTTTAAAAGAAAAGATCGATAATTAATGTATAATTTATAAATCTTTATGATTTTATATGTATTCTAGCAAGATACTAGATAGTTTAATTTTCTAATAATATTTGAACATTATAAATAAATATAAATATATAATATATTTTTCTTGCTAGTTTAATTCATATATTCTCATATTTAAAACACCTTTAAAAATGACAAGATCTTACAAACGTAACGGTTCGTGATACTTAAAAAATCAAACTTTAACAAAATACCCAAAATGTTTAGACATGGATTGCACAAATCTGGGAGCAATGGTAACCATTCATCGCCATTGGCCAGGTTAGGTCTAAAGATTGAGAACAACCCACAACTGGCAACGCTGATCGTATTCCGGTACACACTTAAGGCCTTGTCCACGTCAATCTGGATCGCCAAATTGACGTGGACAAGGCCTTAGGTTCGTACCGGAATACGATCAGCGTTGCCAGTTGTGGGTTGTGCTCAATCTTTAAATCTCAAATCCCGAAACCAAATATATCAATTGGCCAGGTCGTCAACGATTCACTAGTCAAATCCTGCCGGTGGTAATACGAAAAATAAAATTTTATTACTACAATCAAATTTAAACGGGTCGAATTTGTAAAGTGTTAGCATTTAATTTAGACTATCACTGATACTTATAAGGTGGTTATTTGGTTGTTTTAATATATGTTTACACACACACACACACTCACACACATAGGCCTATTATATATTGTTATATTCAACACACAGACACTCACACACGTATAAGAAAATAATTATTTTAAAAAAAAAAGAAGAAGTGACCCACTTACTAAGACCACGCTAAGAAATATGACACTAATAACTAAAGATAATAAGTCAGTATAAAAGTAGTAGTACTAGAATATAGCCCAGGGATTATTTAATGATAATATTAATATAATAATAATGCTCATTGCGCAATGAAATATATCAATGCTACCTGCTACCTCCTTCCTCGGGAGGTGTCTCTTGTGGCAGCCTAGACAAATGTCTACAATTGCTTTAAATTCTTCCTACTTTTCGAATTCCGCTATAGTCTTTTCGAAAACATGTTACTTCATACAACGTGCCGAATGAAACTTTCATAACTTCGTCACATCCTGACTGACGACAGAAAAAACTTGCACTTAGCGACCACATTTCATTATATTCTTATTATGACATATGTTTTATATTCACACAAATCAAACCAACTGCAGATATTTTACATGATCTATGTTTTCTTCTATCTCTACTATATTTTTAACATCGATCTAACAACATATTCACTGTCTCTGATTTCTTTATCATTTTACTCGCTGCCCAAAATTCGCGTCTACACTGACGAGCTTATCATACAACCATAATAATCCAATATATAAAATACATTTTACCAAGTTGAGTTGTGTGCTTGCGATTCTATTTGTTTTTATTGGGGATGCAAATGTGCTGGTGTACCGGGGTTGGTGTTTATGTTGACTAAAACCGATCTTCACCTCCTCTTAGGGCACCCTGAGCAGGTCGTGGTCTGACGAATGAAGTGTTGATTGACAGTAGTCTCCTGCTGTGATAAACACTGTCCAACACAACTTAATTAAAAAGTGTTTTTTTTTTCTGTTATGGCCTCAGTAATTCCCTGTACACTCGGACAGCATTGGCAAATTGAACGTAAACTTGAACGTAAGATGCATTGAGAGTGATGGCAGCAAACGGGATAGAGCAGAGGATGCGTTACAGGTTCTTTCAGCAGTTAATAATATCTGTCACTGAGTATAGATCTGGGGCTGCTAACAATATCAAAGCTTGAAAGATTGGAGCGCATACAGAATGCGGCCATGCGGGTGCTCCTGGGGGTGCACAAAGGAGACACCAATTATATGCATGAGGCATATCCTGGCACTACCAACAATGGCGAAAAGGCATCGGGTTCGTCAAGCCGAATGGTACCTGAGAGTTGCTGCAGATATGGATCACACCTTGCATGAAGCCATGGATATGGTCAAGGGTCATAGACAGATGAGACAGGTCCTGGATGGCACAGGCAGAAATATATGTACGCCAGGTATGTGATCTAGAGACCATCAATCGTAAAAAAGAAAGAGTGGGTTAAAGTACCGGAAGACATGACGGACAGGCACAATGTAATAGTAATAGTAACACTGGGCGTGAGTGTAGAGAACGGACAGCAGGCCGCACAGAGTTTGAGGTGCAACGACTGATCCAGAGTAACACACATCAGGGTAGCTTAGTGGTCTATACTGATGGGTCAGTGATGAGAAACAGACGGAGTGGTTGGGGTTTCATCGCGAAGGCTAATGAACGATGCTCGAAAAAGGAGAGTCTGGCATATGAAGGCTACGACCTCCGGCATGAGAATAGAGTTGGTTAAAAGAGACCACTGCAATACACATTGCATTCATTACGGACTCGAGGAGTATGCTTAGTGAGGTGGAGAAAGGAATGTTTCACGTGGAATGGCTATCCTCGCTTCTGAGGTCATCGATTGTGAGAAGTATGTAGATTTTCCTCCCTGACCACGCGTGAGTGCGGGGGGTAGGGGATGAACAGGCTGATAACATGGCAGGAAATGCACCACTTTGTTGTAGATTATCTATGGACAAGGGAAAGGTGTGGAGCGCCTGTGGGACCGGGTGAAGAAGGCAGGGGAAACAGATTGAGAACCCGTATGTGGAAAGAATGATATTGCTGGGGACCGGCAGGGGTTCTGAAAGAATCTCAAAACAGAGGGAAGTCCAAAAGAACTTTTAGTCATATAGCGGTGGGAACAATGAATAGTATAACCCTTCACTGGCTGTTGAATGAGGGGACGGAGTGCATGTCCAGAGTGCAGTGATGTTGGTTCTCAGCTGAACTCAATGTAAACTTGCCAAGAAATCACAAACAGCCAAAAAAATTGATGTCCCGTAAAGGACATGCAATTAACTTGTAGGTGATTCTAGTAAATGAGTAGTTATGTGAGGCGATATTAACTGATTCAGTTCCCAAGGATAACATATCGCCACATATGACTTCCCATTTGGTCAGAAGGACGATATATATGGTTATTTTTAATGACTGTGCAGTGCTTGAACGAAATACCACAATGTTATATACAAGTAAATGGGAATATTCTTCAATAAGTGAATCGGTACAATTATCTCGCAGCAGTCGTAACATCTGATGGGAGATGTCTTGAAGAGATTAGAACAAGAATTGCCATGGCGAAAGTAGCCTTTTGCAAGATGAAAAACATACTGACCAATAAAAAGATGTAAATTGCAACGAGAAAAAGAGTGCTGAGGTGCTAAATTGAAAGAACCTGTACTATTGTATGGCTGTGAAGCTTGGACAATAAGCAAACAAGCTGAAAAACATCTGATGTCTGTGGAAATGTGTTTTCTCAGAAGTATGCAAAGAATACCATCGACAGACAGAAAAACCAACGACCAAGAACTACAAGACAATGACAAGAACTAAGCTGGAGAACTTGGTGACAAATGGCAAGATCGAGGGGAAGAGAACAAGGGGAAGACAGAGAGGTAAATACATGGATGGCTTGACCACGTGGCATGATCGAGGCAAGAACACCGATCCACGACTCTGGTAATCGAATGAAATTGCGAATCATGACCGCCCACGCTTACCAACATGGCACATGATGGATGGAGTGTTTCAAAATATTGCCGGTTTAAGTTTTGTATTCACCCTCTGTAAAGTTCATGCATCATAATAGGTAAATACAAAACTCGGACCGGCAATATTTTCAAAAACTGCAGTCATTAAACTACACCCTGTATCACCATAATACAGCCATCGTATTATTTGGTTTGTTTCGTGGCATCTTCCTCAATTATAAAATTCAGTGAATGGAAATTTATATTTCAATACTTTTTCATTTGATTGTGTTTGGTCCAAACCTTTTTTTTTTTTTTTTGCACTGAATCAGTTACAATTATGTACTGTTCAGCAGCTGCAGTAGGTTAATAAAAACATTGGATTAATTAACATTATTTATCTTACTCTGGGGAATTCACGCATGAGTCGCCGTTTACAATCAAAGTAATTTAAAGGTTGTGGTAATTTTGCCATTTTGATGAAGCCACTTTTCCGTTAGCCAGAACTCCTGCTATTGTTGCTCTTTCCTCCTTGCACCAGACTACACCTGAAATGTAATATATGTCACATATAAGCTATTATATTATTCAAATAATCCATTTATATCTGTTAAAGTCTAAAGAACGAGGTTAACTGAGGCCAAACTGTGAACATAGATCATCAATCAATCAAGTGCCATCCCTGCATTGAAGGTCGGGTGTAACGAGTCTCCAGCACTCTGTGTCTTATGTCTTCCTGGTGCATTCGTATAAGCTTCCCGCATTCCATCTCTTGATGTTGTTAACCCGCCTGAGCGTTGTCTCCCTCTCGTACGCATCCACTACATTTCCCTCTCCGGCAAATAGTGTAACAAGGAGCTGTGTCTTTTTATATGGCCAAAATAACTTAATTGTCTGACACCGACCTAATTAATTAAAGGTCTTCTTAATTGCTGTTTGCAATACTTCATCTATTTTTTTTTCTTCCTTCTTCCTCGATATTCTTCCTATAGGCCGATGTAGTGACAGTGAATACATCTTACACGGACGGGTGCGAGAGCAGCTTCGGGTGAATAAACCACAAATAACAGAATGGTATTTGTAGTTACAAAGTTTTCATCAATAAATTAAAGACACAGACAACTGGATATTATTTTTTGTTTACGCTCGCTCGCTTTGAACTCAAGCGTAGTCCATGCACACTAATGGTTGAATTTTGCGTGTGGATTAGCTTTCCCGATTAACAGTGTCCTTGACATCAGGCGAACCCACTCCTACTTCAGAGGTACTTGTAATTTACGTCCCAAATTAAGGACGAGAAGTCAACATTTTAGTCCAACTATCCGGTGTAAGTGTTTAAGATTGGCGAATCAGCCATGTGCGCATGAGGATTGACGCCGCAGACAGGTCTCATACTCCAAGACAGCCCAAAATAAGATAGCTAGGCAAAGCTTCTGGTCTAGAGAAACAAGTGGAAGATAAACTCACCACTGTATGGACCACCGAGTGAACTAAGAAAGAGACAAATTCACACAAGAGACAACACTGCAATTACAGACAAATTTCAAGCGAACGAAAGAAGAAGAAGAATAAATAGTCCTCTCAACAAATATTTGTAGACCCATTCCGCCACTGGTCGTGGGGTCAGGCAGATGATAAACCTGGCTAATGAATGAAGACAAGACACCTATGCTTGGTGTCCAATATGGCGGTAAACTTGTTCCTTCAGGGGGACGCTGCCGTCATTTCCGATGTGGCAACTATAGTATAGCTTTCAAGTTTTATATTTTCTAGCATGTCCTCCAATCTCTACTTGTCTGCTCTAATTCTGTATACTGATCAATAGTTCAATACTGGTGATTTTTTTTCCCCTCATGCTATTTCAGTAACCCCATTGATTTCCCAGCAACTGATATTTTTTATACAAATAAGATAGTGTAGACCATTTATAAAACACACGTGCGCAAATATATCAACGCAAACATACATGGGGTTAAAGACAGGAGCAAAGGACATGAAATTATGAAACAGAATGATTATAAGCTTCACAATAAGACGGACACCTATGAAATAGAATGATCATAAAGCTTCATGATAAGATAGACAAATACAAAATGATCAGGAATCTTAACAATAAGACGGACACCTATGAAATAGAATGATCATTAAGCTTCATAAGACAGACAAATATGAATCAGAATGATCAGAAAGCTTAACAATAAGACAGACATCTATGACATAGAATCATCAAGGAACCGGGCAAGATAGACAACTATGACATATTATGATCATGAACATTGACTAAAAGACAGACAACTATGACATAATATGACCACGAAGCTTGACTACTAGACAGGCAACTATGAAATAGAATGATCACGAGGCTTCACAATAAATCAGAAAACTCGGGAATAGAATAGCTGTAAAGCTTGACTACACGACAGACAACTGTGAACTAGAATAATCAAAAAGCTTGTCGATAAGCCAGACAACTATGAAATTAAGGATGAAGTTTCACGATAAACAAAACATCTGACACACTTGATAATGAATTATACTGTGGATTGGACCATAGGCAACTATGTCGGTAAACCTGTACACTAACCGCTAAGTCAAAATTTTATAATTAGAGTTAAACATAATACTGACCTGGAATGAATAATACCAATGAGACAAGAAAACTTCAGAGACTAGTAAAACGCTGCTGTCTGAACCGTCCACTTTGTTAGCCATGAGTACAGTTCACTTCAAGTGAATGAATTCTAAATATAAACACAGACGTTCTGAACTCATCGCAGAGATGGATTGGGTTGGTAGGTCGGTTTCGAATCCTCTGAGGAGGGAGGGGAAGAAGAATGGGGGGGGGGGGGGGGGGGTCCGAAGCGAAGTCGTTAAAATGCCTGTCTCACGTTCGAAAGGCCATGGGTTCGTTTCCCGGTTCCGATATTCGGTTCTCGAGTGCAATTTCCTCGGAGATTCTTGAGGGTCGTTGTTGGAGATACGGAGTTCGTGCTCTATGCGAGGCTTTCGGCAGCCCGCTCTGCCAAAAGAAACCGAGCCATACAGGACCATTGCCCGGTGCAATGACGTCGATCCTCCAGCCTTTGAATTCTTTGAAAGACTGAGTTTGTCGGATGCAATGTTGGGCGTGCATGGTGTTTGAGCCCCGAGACGAGTTGGAATCTATCTATTGGATTGGAGAGAGGTCGGTGTAGACTTTCCCCTCTCTGCAACTGGATACCCAAGTTCTATCTCCACGGGAACTGTATTGCAAATATTTTCCCCCTCTCCAAGTTCAGAAGCCGCAGGGTGTGCAACACCGGTACCATAACTTCACACATATGTAGAGGCATATTAAGATGTAACTAGGCCCAAAAGAAGCGACCACAAAATGGCGATGAGACGGAATGAATGCATCAAGAGACACAAAGAACCAGCGATATATTCAAAGGTCTCCCCTCTTCGAATGTTTCGACCCTCTTATTTCCTTGACACATTCTGGGGACTCTCAGAGTTTTTCTCCTGTCATGCTTTCGCACATTCATCTTCGAGATGTTTCCTTTTTCGCACTTATCCCACAGGAACATTGCTATACCCACAAGCCCTCGGGGAGGCGAACATTGTGCACCCGGTGCATCTGTCAACATTATCAGTCACTATTAAAAGAAGCAGTATCATATTATCCCATGTTTAGAACTGCATTTTTCTGTCTCCACCACTTAAATTTCCACAGCTATTGTGACCAAAGAAGGACATTTTCCATGCCTTGGGTCGTACTGGTTATATGGTGCTAACCTTTTAATTGCATGCACCAATCGGCACTCGATATCACGCCAGCTTCCTTTTCTTTTCATTAACCTGTCATTAGAATTAGTTAGTTAGTTAGTTAGTCATAGTTCCAACCTCACAGCAACGGGTCGTCCCCATTATGCTCCGTTCCTGTGCCAGTGAATATCGCACAAAACGCTCCCCACTGCCCAATGTGAAAAGTGGAAAAGACAGGAGTCTCGACAAACAACAGCCCGCACAGATACACTGTGCATAATGCCGCTGCCAGAATGTCAACACAATAGTCCCCCACGAAACACCCAGTTCATCTCTGATTAGAATATTAACCTGGTACGCATTTCAGGCCGGGTCAACCTGAGAGGTCAGGTCAATTTTAAACAATCCCCGTCTCGTTAGGGATTCGATTACATGCTCTATGGGTCGGAAGGCAAGCGCCTTAACCAGTTTGCTCCCCACCCCCACAGTGTTGAAATAGTTAATTGATTCAGTGCCATACATGGTATACAGTTATATGAACAAGTATTGTAATCTGAATTTCCGTTCACTGGGCATTGAAACTGCGGAAGACATTATGAAACAAATAACACTAATATGGCAGCATGTCGTCCTTCTGTTAAAATGTTCATGTGTACCATACCTCTTTAATGTCTACTCTCTGTGGCCTGTTTCCAGAAACTTTCAAGAATTAGGAGGTGGAGTAGATGGGGGGGAAATGGGGGTGGGGGAATCTTGGCTAGCACTGCCTTGCTAACTATGAAGCAGTCAGTCAAGCTATGAGTCACTAACCCTGAAGCAGTCAGCCAAGCTATAAGCTATGAGTCACTAACCCTGAAGCAGTCAGTCAAGCTATAAGCTATGAGTCACTAACCCTGAAGCAGTCAGCCAAGCTATTAGTCACTAACCCTGAAGCAGTCAGCCAAGCTATAAGCTATGAGTCACTAACCCTGAAGCAGTCAGTCAAGCTATAAGCTATGAGTCACTAACCCTAAAGCAGTCAGCCAAGCTATGAATCACTAAGCCTGAAGCAGTCAGCCAAGCTATAAGCTATGAGTCACTAACCCTGAAGTAGCCAGTCAAGCTATGAATCACTAAGCCTGAAGCAGTCAGTCAAGCTATAAGCTATGAGTCACTAACCCTGAAGCAGCCAGTCAAGCTATAAATCACTAAGCCTGAAGCAGTCAGCCAAGCTATAAGCTATGAGTCACTAACCCTGAAGCAGTCAGTCAAGCTATAAGCTATGAGTCACTAAGCCTGAAGCAGTCAGTCAAGCCATGAATTACTAAGCCTGAAGCAGTCAGCCAAGCTATGAGTCACTAACCCTGAAGCAGTCAGTCAAGCTATAAGCTATGAGTCACTAAGCCTGAAACAGTCAGCCAAGCTATGAGTCAATAAATCTGAAGCAGTCAGCCAAGCTTTGAGTCACTAAGCCTGAAGCAGTCAGCCAAGCTATGAGTCATTAACCACATTCATCCCCTTTGCTGTCATCATCATCATATGGCAGGTCCTTGGCAAAATCTGGCTCTCATCACGACCAGCCATTAAAGCTTCTCAATCCTTTGCCAATTCTCCTGCCTAATGCCCAGATGCCTGCATGTCCTGTGTCCAGCCAATTCTCGGGCCTCATGCCTCAGGTGCCTACATGTCCTGTGTCTAGCCAATTCTCCTGCCTCATGCCCCAGGTGCCTGCATGTCCTGTGTCTAGCCAATTCTCCTGCCTCATGCCCCAGGTGCCTGCATGTCCTGTGTCTAGCCAATTCTCCTGCCTCATGCCCCAGGTGCCTACATGTCCTGTGTCTAGCCAATTCTCCTGCCTCATGCCCCAGGTGCCTGCATGTCCTGTGTCTAGCCAGTTCTCCTGCCTCATGCCCAAGGTGCCTGCATGTCCTGTGTCTAGCCAGTTCTCTTGCCTCATGCCCCAGGTGCCTGCATGTCCTGTAGCCAGCTAATTCTCCTGCCTCATGCCCAAGGTCCCTACATGTCCTGTGTCTAGCCAATTCTCCTGCCTCATGCCCCAGGTGATTGCATGTCCTGTGTCTAGTCAATTCTCCTGCCTCATGCCCAGATGCCTGCATGTCCTGTGTCCAGCCAATTCTCGGGCCTCATGCCCCAGGTGCCTACATGTCCTGTGTCTAGCCAATTCTCCTGCCTCATGCCCCAGGTGCCTACATGTCCTGTGTCTAGCCAATTATCCTGCCTCATGCCCCAGGTGCCTGCATGTCCTGTGTCTAGCCAATTCTCCTGCCTCATGCCCCAGGTGCCTGCATGTCCTGTCTAGCCAGTTCTCCTGCCTCATGCCCAAGGTGCCTGCATGTCCTGTGTCTAGCCAGTTCTCCTGCCTCATGCCCAAGGTGCCTGCATGTTCTGTGTCTAGCCAATTCTCCTGCCTCATGCCCCAGGTGCCTGCATGTCCTGTGTCCAGCTCTGTGCTGGTTGACCTCAGCCACTTCTTCCAGGAACCACACCTTCCATCGCTGTTCTTCCAGGAACCACACCTTCCACCACTGTTCTTCCAAGAACCAAGCCTTCCATCACTGTTCTTCCAGGAACCACGTCTTCCATCACTGTTCTTCTAGGAACCACGCCTTCCATCACTGTTCTTCCATGAACCACACCTTCCATCACTGTTCTTCTAGGAACCACACCTTCCATCATTGTTCTTCCAGGAACCACACCTTCCATCACTGTTCTTCTAGGAACCACGCCTTCCATCACTGTTCTTCTAGGAACCACGCCTTCCATCACTGTTCTTTCCCAGCTGGCTTTATGGCGAAGGAGTTACGGACACAGTTCATTACTGCGTTCAAAACACAACTGCAAGTTATTCGGCCGCAGACCGTCTTCTGTTGGTTTTTATAAAATAGTATGAGTGCCAGTCGTTCAGAAAGCAATGGCAAACCAGTGAACATAAACTTACCTAGAAATCACAAACAGCCAAAATATACTGGGGTTACTGTAATGTCCTGAAACTAACTTTCCAAGCCATTGAGATGTTTAATATGACCAAAGTATTTCAGTTTCCAAGATGTGACGCTGAGCCAATTTTTTTCTATGTTCACATCTGGTAGAATGTTAGCATTTTATTTCTTCTTGGTCCACAACATTCTAAGAACTTTCCAATAACACTTAAGTTAAAACACCCCAGTATTTTCTTTAGTGATTTCAAAATGATCCATTGTTGTCATAATTTCACCAAAAACTGTATGCCAATGTCATGAGCCTGCAACTAACTACTGTTTTCAATAGAGAAATGAACATTGCAGTTTGGGTACGAATGAGGAACAGTAAGTCCCAGTTACAACAACCAATAAGGCTAACAAACATGACTGATATGTAACCATAAGTATTTTAACTACACTGAATCAAAGACAAAAATGCAATTGTGTGCACAAAACAGACTTTACTGGATCATATACATCTTATTACTGAGTTAACACACCAGAATTAACTACAATAAACTGAAACCAAAAAAAACAACAACAAAAAGAAAGACAAAAACACTGAAAAAGTTCATTGTCAATAAGTGTTCCTGAAGGTACAAGAAGAAAGCACTGTAACATTAATGTCTTATTAGGCAATGTATTCTACTGATGAAAATTCATGATTTCAATATTTTGACTTGGTTAATATCAGGACCGGCCATGTATGAACAAGGAAAGCCAGAAATACTAACATAACCTCACTGTCGTGAGAGGTGATACAGGAGGGTTGAAGTGGGAGGTGGCTACATCCTCCTGTAGAAAACTTTAGCTACAAAACCAAATCAATCTTAGGACAGGAGGGCTTGGTGCGAGAGGATTCAGAATCTATGCTTCATTGGGGTACCAGTGTGTTACCAGAATACCAAAGGGGATGTAAAAAACAGTAACACTGTAACTCCTGTTAAAGTTGTAAAAATCAACTAAAGAGAGTTGATGTACAACTCGCAGCTTCACACTTTTCTTTTTTTTTTTGCATATTCCTTGCAGGACGTTGCAGTCAACATCAGCATTTTTCAGCTGCTGTTGATGTACTAGGCAAGATTACATTCAGTAGTTTCCCATTGCTTTCTGAGCAACTGGCTTACATACCCCGTAGGTTACCAACACGGCGAGAACCACTACCAATCTCACACAGGTTACGTTACTCACGAGAATATACAGGATTACGGAGAAAGATGTTAACTCCTGGGCCAGGGAGACTGGCTAGCTTCATACTATAGAAAAAAATTTGTTTTTAAAAATAGCTCATAACTCATTTAACCATTGATCAACCGCTTCATATTATAGAAAAAAATCATCCAACATGCAATAAACCATGAACTGGCCTACATACCCTATTCAGTCTTAAAGGCAGAAGAATAAGGAGCTTCACTGGGTACAAAAGGCAAAAGAAGATGCAGCAAAAGAAGAAGAGACAGAATAATAACAGGACATCAAGCATACAATGCTAAGTGTACTAGCAGACAGACTAAGTGGACTGAATTAAAACCTCAGCAGAGAAGATTTAGTTTAACAGACTGGCATGGCCTTGTGATGCTGGGCCAGGGTAGCGAGACACATTTAATGTGAAATGTGAGCGAGAAGCTTGAAAAACAAAGACAGATACAAGAATGTACGTTATGACCAGTCTTTGTCAACAAATAGAAAACAAGAATACTTAGCTTTAAAACAGAGGTGTCCTAATTCATCCACAGACAGTTACCAGTATAACACAATGATAAAATAAACTGGATTAATTTTCACTGTGATATTCAGACAACTGAATGAACTGGGATACTTCTGTTTTCCAGTAAAGTATCCTTTTTTATGTTTGGTGTGAGGACAAAGATTTCGGTTAAATGTCTATTTGTAACATTTGTTTATGTATCTGTTGTCTCTTTGATTTAATGAGCTTCTCAGTCACATTTAAGATTCATTCACTTTTAACATCAGTTTGATAGCACCAATATTTACTATTCTCTACAGGATTCATTCACTGGGAAAGTGTAAACAGACAACTGGCATGATAATGGCTGACCACATTATCTCTGGTGTATACATGTTTATGACAACATGGCACACCAGCAGATCTCCTATATGCTAACATGAAATGTATCAATGAGGTTACTTTACAGCACAATCCTGTCCTTCCAAACTGTTTAGGCAGGGGCAGAGATAACCTTCTACTGTTACAATTGCACATTTGTGAACTAGATACGTCATCCAAAATACTGTTTATAAGAAGGTCTCCATGGTTTAGTTTAGTCGACGGATCAACATCACAGCACATGGATGTAACCCATAAGTGCTCCGTTCTACTCCTAACTCAAGCCTGAGTCCGGAGAATCTTAGCTCAATGCACGAACTCCGTAGCACCGGCGAGGATCCTGAAATACTTTGGGTAGATTTTTAACTCAAAATTTTGCTTGGGCAGTGCCGTTAGGCTACTCATTTTCGATTTCAAACTGCCGATAGATGTTGTACATGCGCAACAATACACACGGGCGTCTGATCTCACTACCCAGAGACCAGGGGAAATTTTGTTACTAGAAGTCCATGTGAAAAAATCCCAGCCCTCACCGGTTCTTGAAATCGGGACCTCCAGCACTCGAGGCGCACACCGTACCTCGAGACCACTCAGCCCCCCCTCCATGGTCTCCATGGTGAAGTGGACCTAGTTCATGCTCTGAAGGGCTGAGAGTTTGTTTCCTGACTGCAGCATTCATACAATGAGAGCAATATTTCACAAGACCAGTAGGGGATCATCACTGGAACTACAGAGTTTGAGCTTTATGCAAAGCTTTGTTTATGGCAGGCAGCTTGCCGTTCTAAAATAGAGATACCAAACTATATGGGGTAAAACACAGTGCAATGAAGTCAAACCTCTTGCTTTAACATTTAACCGTTTATCAAATTGCAGAACCTAAAGCAAGCACAATTGTTTTAATGAGCCATGCACACTTTGCTTTATAGACAAAAATGTCCCACAATATTTGTTTATTCTGTTGCAAAGTTTTTTCATAAGAAATACTGTATTTCTTTCTTAAACATTATACAATGTGATGATCGCAAACATCTGTGACCATTCTTAGGCTCAACCACTAGATGGTTGTATTTTTGTGACTTAAGTGATGAATTTGATAACAGACTCTAACATATCCCAGACTCCGAAAAAAAATAATTCTCGACATTGTTCTGAGAAGAGAGTGAGAAAGGAAAAGACCACGAGAAGGGGGCTTTGACAAACCATCTCATAATGACCTAGTATTTATGAAATCTTTGGTATTTCACAAGCATATAGTAGCGTCTATTATAGGCTTACATTTACCCTTATATTTAAAACCACTCTATCCATTTCTAAATGGAAATCATTACCACAAATGATCAACCAGCATGAATTCTCATTGTAATGTCAATTGGCAACCTTAAAATGGGGAAGAAAATTTCACTGAAATCGCTAGAGGAATATTAAAAATGCTTGCGCACTAGATTTCTGAAAGTAATTCACATGCAGTAAAGATTCCATTACAAATATTAGACTCAATGGACATGTAACAACTGATGATGGCAGAAGTGCCAAAAATACATTCAACGACATGAAAAAAGACATTAACATCTAATGAGAATAAATATACATAAATTCCTTCTAGAGAGCCACGGCAGCGTAATGGCTAGACATTCGCTTGGTGGTAAAGGGTTCAATCTGCATTGAGGCAGATTTTAAAAACTGACCTAGGTTCTCAGGTCCACCCAGCCTAAAACAGGTACAAGGAAACGCACCGTGTGACAATAACCACATCACACATGTGTCAATTATTCTATATAAATGTGGGTCTAGCACCAGAAACCTCATGTGCTTCAAGATGTGTAAAAGGGGAGCTTCCTATATTCCCTCTGAGTATTGAGTTGAGAGTCTGTTGACAATAAAATACCTAAAACCCGTGGAGGGAATATTTACAACCTATGCCTTATCCCAACCAGTCTGTATGTGCTGTAACCAGTCTGATGGGTTGTAACCAGTCACCACCAATCCTTAATTATTCAAGTCACCACCAATCCCTAATTATTCAAGTCACTACCAATCGCCAATTATTCAGGCCATACAAGAGTGAACAACTCAAATTAACGAGGTTCTACATCAACAACAAATCAAGACTACATACAAAAACCTTCCTCTTCTCATAATAAATAAAATATAAACATACATGTTTCACACAAAGGAGACTGTCCACAAGCAGTCAAATGAAGACTGGCCAAAGCAAGCAGAGAGTAAACAGTATCAGGAGCCTATGGCGTAGCTCCAGCAAACAAGCTCAAGTCACATTTGTGGGAGTATGCATCTTTCCCATGGCAACACGTGGATGCGAGCCTTGGACCATTTCACAATAACTACAGAAGCAAATTGCTGTTTTGAACTTCAGTATTACAGAAAAGTTCTTAGAATATTATGAATCAAGAAGAAGGAAAATAATGGCGGCAAACAAGATCTGAACGCTGAATAAAACTGGCTCATCTTGACTCAGAAACTGAAATACTATTCAGTTGCATATCTTTTTACAGGACATCACAGTCAACCCCAGAATTTGTTTGGCTATTTGTGATTTCTTGGCAAGTTTCTGTCCGGTAGTTTTCTTTTGCTTTCTGAATAACTAGCACACATGCCATTGCATGAAAATCAGCACAAGGCGTTCTGCTTCCACATCGCCCTGCAGCTGTGTTACAAACACGGTATGCAAGATTGCAAATTGCGTCTGAAACCCTTTCGCCATAGCCCCAGCCATATAAAATGCCACTGTGACAGAACAGTGATCAAGGGCAAGGTTCTTGGGAGGTGAGCCAGCATAAAGATAGACAGAGGACATTTGCAGACACTTTAGGCATGACAAATCATGAGGCAAAAGAACTGGAAAAGGATCAAGAATCTTTTTTGGTGGGCCAAGATGACAGTGTCTGCAAAGGGCCGCTACCTGATGACGCACATACATACATATACTGACATGAGAGTAACATCCCTGTCAGTGGTTAACATCGGAAACTAAACAAAAATAAAACACCCATTTACTGTTTGATTACTAAATTATTGTTGGTGTTCTTGCAGAAATAATGTTGACAGCAATGCATGTGAAGAATTTCTGTTAGTCAAAAGTATGAAAGCTTATGAGTGGATTTCAATGAAAAACAACACAGAAACAAATTATATTTTGTAGTGAAAATGGGTTAAAAGATAACCTAGAGTCTTTTGAGAAGTAAAATACATTTCTGAAGGAAACTGAAAACAATTTTTGTGACGCACAGAAGTATACACATTTGAAATATTCAATTGAAGAACATAATTTTTATTTCCATACAGAGGACAGCTAATGTGGGATGGTTTTTAATAGAATTATGCTATGACTTCAGTAACCCAATACATTTATAGATTGCTTAGCTGTTAAGAAAGCTGATTATTACTAAACTATGTTATGATGAAGTTATATGCCTCTATCTATGTCTACATAATTATCCATTTATTTGTATTCCCATGTAACTGTGCCATTTTTTGCTCAGTTATTAAAAAAATACACAACACACCCATTAAATGTATGTTTCTGTGTATGATATATATTTAGTGGTGAGTGTGCTTGTCTGTTAAGACAGAGGTCTGGGTTCAACCACCAGTTGAGGCAGGATTATTTTCTCTGACAAGTATGGCTCTAGGCTCAACCCAGGCTAATAAAAATTGATGCCAGGTGAAAGACAATTTTCAGACTTTTCTGGGGGAACAGGCTACCACCCCACTTCATGTCATGACCTAGAATATATGAAGGTCTGACAATTCACACCCAAATGCTAGTATTTGCCCAGGGACTACTGTATATGTATATATAGTCAATACCAACATCAAACATAAAGACATTTTGGTGACTAGAAAAATATGCCATCCACTCATGCATCATCATTCATGAGAGGTAGTTGTGCTTTTATTTCAATTCAACCCAAAAACACAATCGCAGTGTAGCAAGATTATCAACTATAAACCTGATATATATCCAACAATCAATACCTCTAAACATGAGAGCTGCAGTGACACAGCAGTAAGTGCACTTGCTTACAGAGATAGTGGTCTGGTTCAATCCCCAGCAGTGGCGGGATTTGCTTCTCTTTTCTGACCAGCATGTCTCTATGGTTGAGACCAGCCTAATAAAATGGCTACTGGATAGTTTCCAGAACTTTCTGGGAATTGCTTGGGAAGTAAACATGGTGAGGAAGTCAGTTAGATGATCAAAACCTTTATTGAAACATCGAACCATCAGATCCTTTCCTCAGTAGCTCCCTCAGTGTAAAGTGACTGATGACACACGTCCTGTGTTGGTTGACTATTCTTCTTTGGCTGCTCACACAGTACTCTTGTGTAGTTTCACCCCATTTTACTTGATGACTTTGCAGTCTGGTCAAAGTTGCAGAGTTACACCCATTCACCTGAGTCATTTATTCATCTGGCCTCCATGAGGCATTCAGGATGTCAGCCTGGTCCATTATTCATTCGCTCCCTGCAGCAGCCAAGCCAGCAAGCCTATCTATCCAACCCAATCATGAAAGAAGATGTTCAGGCCCCATTCAATCGTCTTTCGATGCGTTACATTTGGAATCATAATGATGTTTTCTTTCAACTTGTGCTTTTGGCTATATTGTTGCTTTTTTTCCGCTTCCTGTGGTGTTTTCTTGGCTTCCTGTGGTGTTTTCTTGGCTTGGTGTTTTTCATTGTTGTTTATTTGTGCTCGCTCACTTTGAACTCAAGCATAGTCCATACACACTACTTCTAGTAGTGGTGGACTGAATTTTGTGTGTGGGTTAGCCTTCCCTATTAACAGGGTCCCTTGCCATTAGGCGAACCCACTCCGACTTCAGAGATACTTGTAATTTACATCCCCAAGTCAAGGACGATAGGTCAATATTTTAGTTCAACTGTCCGGTGTAGGAGTTGAACCCCTTACTTCGGCATCAGCACACTGGATTTTAAGAACACGCGTTCTCATCCATTCGGCCATGCTGATTTAGCTTAGTGTTGTTGCCTTCTTGAGATAAGTCAGTTTCACACACTCCTACGGCTTGGTAATGTCAGGTTCAAGCTTCTTCTCATTGTGTCTTTCTTCCAGGAAGGGATTTCCCCAGTACTTGACCCTGGATTGTCTCTGTTTGTTTCCTTTGAATATTGGTTCTTGTATCTTCTATTCTTGTTCTTGGTTGGGTATATTCTTCTCCTCTCCTTCTGTTTTCAGCTCTTTCTTGACCACTTTCAAAAGCTTATGTGCTTGTTCATTTCCTTTTATACCTGTGTGAACCTTGGCATATCAATAAAAGATATTGGCCAATCTTGATCTTCTTAGAGATTTCAGCCAAAGTCTTCTAGCCTAGCCCATCTCAAGCTTCCTAACCATATTCACAGAGCCGCGGAGGAATGGAACCTCAAATCATTGTGCCAAAGGCTGAAATAATCAAAACTTTAAAACTTCACACCAGTGGTAGTATCTGCTACAGTACTACTGCCGAATACTATCGCTTCAGAATTTCCCACTTTTCCACTCGCCCCTTTTGTTTCTATAGAAAGATGACTGTGAATGAGAAAGAAATTATCTGTAGCGGATTAACTAGGAGCTTTCAATTTTAAAATATCTTTATAAGAAGCCATCTTAAAAGCTCACTAAAGAAATATGTCTGTATTTCTAAATCATATATACACATACAAATCTGACTACAATAAAACTGTAACAAATGTCCATGACTTGAATCAGTTACAACATGTGCATAAGAAGGAAAGTCTAATTACAAGTGTAAAATGATCATGTAAGAGTAAAATGTACGCCAGTAACACCTGGATGTAGGCAGCAGACGTGAGTGACGTACAATGGATGGGTACGTGAGCAGACAAGTATGGCCTAGGTCAGAGAGGAAATCTATGTACAAGCTCAAGCCACTATTAGTGATGATTCTGTGTGTTTGTTGTGCCTGGGGCTGCTGGGACTTTTGGTGTTGTATTATTGTCGCCTGTCACCGTCTCCATGGCACCACCACTTTCTGTAGGAGAGAAAACAAAGGAGGTACTGTATTTCTTTAATTAAAGTCCATTCTTAAATCAGAAACTATCCATTATGCTGATAGTGCCTCTAAGGAAAGAAGCCCTAGCAAAGTACAAGACTTCCAGATGATAATTCCTCAAGGTTACTGACCTACTATAAAACTGTCTCTTACAAATTAATACTTGAGCAAGAAAAACAAATCAATGGGGGAAAAAATGTCACTGCTCTAGGGACAAACACATAAGTGCTCAGTCTCTCCCAGCAGAAGCAGAAGGGCATGGATGCTGACTGCAATCTAGTTAGAAACATGTCAGAAGCGTTCTCTCGTGTTTATTGCAACCAGTTCCATATCCGACCTCCACTCCAACAGCCATAATCAAGGAGATTCATCAAGAGATGTGTCACCATGAACCAAGCTGTCATTTATTGTCCACAATTAATCCTCTCTGTAGATCTTCAACATCCCAATGGTAGCTGCTCTTGAAGCTAGTATATCAGCTCTGTCACTTCCACACACCCCTACAAGACCTGGACAACAGATCCATGCAAGTTCACAAAGGTTTGTGGCCTCGAAAGTGGCAGCTATTCATTCATGGCACATTCATCCATTCTGCACTTTCTGAAGTGTGGACAGAGTCAGAGACAGAAATCATCTTTGTAAGTGAAGAATTGGAAAGCTGTTTCAGTGCCACACTGTCCCCAACAAACTTTATTCTTGTACTGGAGGTTGTCATGTGATACATACCATTCTGCTCTGCAATGAATGTATCTCAAACTAGCCAAGAATCCCACATGATGATTTTTGTCCATGAAGCACAGACTCATCAGTCTACATTTTGTGTCATCAACTCCAGTATGAGAATCTTCCAGTTTTATCTCCAGACCTGCCCTCTGATCACACCATTCTGTACGCTTTCTTCCATCTGTGATGATCACATGTTTGTAGTTATTTGTCACACAATCATCATGTGTCCATTCGACCTCCTGTGTACAAATTCTACAAAGATCCAAAATGTATCTGACTGAAATTTGTACCACTAGTCTTTTGCAGACAGCTAAGTTAAGATCATTTTTGATTTTCCACTTCTGCTAAGGACATCATGGTCCTTTTACCTTTCTTCAGAAGATGACAATTCCTGCCAAGTGGACTTCACCTTTGGGGGTTCCTTCCTCCATCCATTATGACTTCTCTGTATTTCATCATGGTAAATACAAGCAAAGAAAGTCTGACTACAGAGCTGGAGGAAGATGGACAGATGACATCTATTCTACACAGTATACAGGTGATAGGATCAACTTCTTTGCACTATGTTGTACCCTATCTAGCTCGGCCTCTCTTCACAGAATAGTAAGCCGCCTGCCGAGAACATCGCACAAAATGTAGCTCCATCGATGAGCCTCTGGGGTTTAAGGAACAATCACACTTATGGTCTGAACCTCTAGAGCATGAGGCAGACAGGGAGACCACTCTGCCACAGAGATCCCCATCTATTCTACACAAACACAAACTCAATGCAGTCTAGGCCACACATTTGGCTCAAGATTGGATACTTCGACATTTCCATATTCTTAATGACAAAAGTGACCACAAGCTACTGTCCATATGGGGGTTTACTTAATAGAATAGAATGATTATATCAACTTAACAGAACATCATAATTATATCAACTTAACAGAACATCATAATTATATCAACTTAACAGAACATCATAATTAAATCAACAGAGCATCATAATTATATCAACTTAACGGAACATCACAATTATATAAACTTAACAGAACATCATAATGATATCAACTTAACAGAACATCATAATGATATCAACTTAACAGAACATCATAATTATATCAAGGAGCTGTGTGTTTAAATCTTATCTCAATAAAATGTCAGAGGTTAGCATGGCCGAATTGATAAGAGCACTCCCTCTTAAACTTCTGGTGTGCTGATGCCAAGATAGCGGGTTCAAGCTTTCAAATCAGTCAGTTGGACTAAAATGTTGATGTCATGTCCTTGACTTGGGGACATAAATTACAAGTACCTCAGAAGTCATAGTGAGTTCGCGTGATGGCAAGGGACACTGGTAATAGGGAAAGTTAATCCACACGTAAAAATCAGTCCTAGTTGTAGCACATGTATCGACTGTGCTTGAGTTTAACGTGAGTGAACACACAATAATAAAATAAATTTAAAAAATGTCCTACTGAATGTTCCAATTCTCAATTAGGGATTCTTACCATTATGATTTTGCATAATGCCTTGACCCTTGTCTCTGCTTTCATAGTCGACCACTTCATTATATATCAAAGCTGAAAGAAAAAAACACAGAATCAATCATTTATCTTTCACATTTGACAGTCCTTATATAAATAAATATTACAGCAATAAGTCTACATTACACTATAACTCCACTATATAATATGTTATTTTTTATTGTTCTTGTCTAGCCCCATGTGGATATCTCTTTTCCTAATCCACAACTGACATTAAGTGTACGGGTGTGGGAAGTCTTAGCTGTCACTCTTAAGGTTAGATATGTTGGCTTTGTTACATTCTTTCTCTGTTTGTTTAGTGTGCCCTGATGTTGACTATTCATAGTTTTCTTGGGCTTTCCTTGGTGTTATATTCAATTATTTCAACTCTTTATCAGTAGTTGATGAGGTTTCATTACATAAAATGTCAAAACCACATTGTTTGCTATCGCTTCATTACAAGAACATTGTCTGGTACACATGTCTATGAGATTGAGTCTATCTTAGAGCCGTACAAGTCAGAAAGAGATAATTCTGCTTCACCTATACTGGGGATTGAACCTAGACCATTATCTTGACAGGTAAATACACTTATATCCTACTGCTGCTCCTACATAAGTAAGGTAAAAGAAATTCTACGGCAGATGTTGCTTGAGTGTGATGAATTAGGCTTTCACATATATTATGCCACAGCATAATAAGAGTGGTGATCGCTTCCTTTCCTCACCATTTGACACTCTCAGAAAAACTCTCTTGCATCCATCTAACGAATCTGAGTCAACTGGAGAGCCATGCTGCCCAGAAAAAGTCCAGTCCTACCATTAATCCGCTGACTAGTGAGCCTATAACATTTATTTAAGTGGTGGCTTACCAGTTTTCTCTTAGCAGATACTTACTTTTCCATTCTTCCACAGTGTGTTCCCTTTCATCTACTGCATGATCATATGGGCCTGGGGCAGGCTGGAACATTCAGCAAACAGAAAACCATGTTTTAATTCTTCTATATAAAATCATTTTACTGACTTCAGTATAATTTAACAATGCCAGAAAGTTACATATGTTCATCACTAAAATAAAAACACCAAACAAACAACAAAAAAACAAAAAAAACAATGGTGATGGCTAATTAAATGTTATTAAGGCATTTTATATGGTCCCCCCTCCCCACAGGTTTTCTGTAAACAAACTAACTGAGTGAGCTTAATACCTCTGAATGAGGATGGGAGATGGTGATGGTGATGGTGATGGTGATGAATACTAGACTATGATAAACCAGATTAAACTATAACTACAGTTGCTTTGGCTCAACTTAACACACACACACACTTCTAAATGAGATTAAAAGAAAATACTTGAGGGATGACAATGAAGCTTGAGAAATATGATATAATTATTTTGTCATCTGTTGAGTTGTCTAAGTGTCACCTCCATTAACTGCCCTTTCATAAATTGACCACACCTCTGTTAGCTTGCCTTTCATCAACGACATTATCTTCTCTCTCATCAACAATAATTTACCAAGTTAATTTCCCCCTCAGCAACATGAACTCACCCAGTTAATTTCCCTCTCAGCAATAAAAACGTACCCAGTTAACTGCCCAAACAAATGTAACCAATTAACTTTAGCCAGTTAATCTCCCTCTCAGCAACACAAACATACCCAGTTAACGTACCTCTGAGCAACATGAAAAACCCAGCTAACTGCCTTCTCATCAACACAAATAGTTTAGTTTAGTTTAGTCAACGGATCAACATAACGGCACAGGGGTTAACCCATAAGTGCTCCATTTTCCTCCTAACTCAAACCTGAGTCTGGAGAAACTCAGCTCAATGCACGAACTCCGTTACATCGGCGAGGATCCTGAAATACTTTGGGTAGATTTTTAACTTGAACTTTTGCCCAGGCAGCGCCGTTTGGCTACTCTTTTTCGATTTCCAACTGCCAAGGGATTTTTTACATGCACAAAAATACACACAGGCGTCCGATCTCACTACCCAGAGACCAGGGGAAATTTTATTACTGGAAGTCCAGGTGGATTTTTAAAAAATAAATCCCGATCCTCACCGGGGCCTGAACCCGGGACCTCCAGCACTCGAGGCGGACACCATACCTCGAGACCACTCAGCCCTCCAATCAACACAAATGCACCCAGTTAACTGCCTTCTCATCAACATAAATCTACCCAGTTAATCTACCTCTTATGAACATGAACTTACCCCATTAACCTCCCTCTCATCAAACCACACATTGATGTAGGGATGCATGAGTGCCTCATCCACAGAGATCCTCTTATCTGGGTCTATCACTAACATCTTTGACAACAAGTCCCTTGCAACAGATGCTCTCAGGCCATTATGTTCTGATATAAGAAAATACAAATGTTCTCTGTCAGCTTACACAGTTATGTTCTGAAATATTTTTTGTAAGTTACAAAGTTATATTGTGATATTAGAAAATACAAATGTTCTGTCATGATACAATGTTTTGTTCTGATGTAAGAAAACAAAAACGGTCTCTATAAAGATACAAAGGTATACTTTGATATAAGAAAATACTAATGTTCTCTATAGAAATACAAAGTTATGTTTTAACTGAAGAAAATACAAATGTTCTCTGTCAATACACAAAGTTATGTTCGGATAGAAAATATTTTCCCTACCAACTCTACTAACATAAGTAGCTAGAATAAATATAATTCCAGTACCTTGTCTTATAAAATCTTAAGAAATCTATTTTATTTTTGTCAAAATGACAACAGCCAATATATCATTCTGTCTTTTTTAAATGTCACACACCTTTTCCTTTCTCTCTCTGATAAAAATAGAATCATCTGCATAAGTAATTATGCATGCAAGCCACAATTTCTTCTCTCGTCAATAGTGTTAAAGTGGGCTGCATTACAGAACGTAGCAGTCAACTCCAGCATTTTATTTGTTGTTTGTAATTCCTGGGCAAGTTAACGTTCAGTAGTTTGCCACTGCAAAAGTCATGTGAAATATCTGCTTGCTTTTGTTCTGAATTTGCCATGATTCTGTATAAAAATTGTATTTTTCCAGGAATAGGTGAAGTCAAAAGATAAGGGACAGATGTAAAATGTATTGGATTGATAAGATTAAAGACCAGACCAGCTATACAATGTCAGACACATGCAGACACACACTTATATTGTAACAGGATAAGATTCAGGCTGTAAAAAGCAACAATTCAAATAGCAAAGAGCTGTCTTTTCTGTGATCTTATCATGCAATCGGATAATTATTACAACTGAAATCTGTTATCAGCAATCATCGAAAAGTAACTGTTGCATGTTCATTACAAATGCCATAAAGTGTTCAACATAAATATTATTAACAACCTTGTAGTCTTAAAATAATCACACACAATTATTGAAACCTAGTCCAACTAGATCTATGTGTTTGTTGTAGAACCTCCTTCACACAAGAGCGAATGAAAGTCCACCTAGCTAAGAAGAGGTACATACTGTTTGAAAGTGGGACAAACAGTATATAATATCACAAAGTAATGCAGCTTTACAGAACAGAATGGGACGCATAGGTGTTTCCAAGGCACCAGGGCAAGGTTTTATACTGGCCAAGACCTAACATGTCTTAATCGTGCGTCCTGGGCAACAGGTCCCTTCGGAGTCCTGGCTCCGAAGTTGGAGAGTATCTGCCTGCACGGTGAGGAACCACCAGTCTGCACACCAATAAGCCAGACATGGGACAATGGATACTCACGCAAACCTCAGTCCGGTATGACATCACACTGATGTTGGACAACAGGATGTCTTTATCCAACATACAGGACTTCACGCTGGAGTTCACAGCCAGCGAACGCAAGCAAGCAAGCACAGAACAGAATAACGAAACATACAGGACGTTGCAATGACTAGCCTTCATCAGCAAACAAATACATACACAAAACACAACATATAGTCACGGAGAAGACCCTCCAGTGACTACAATGAGGCAAAATGACGGGATGAGAAGAAGAAAAGGATGAAAAAGCAATGAAGAGAAAATGAGAATTTGAAAAAAATGTTCCTACTTACCTCAGAATCCCAAGCTGTTTATTTTGTATATTCCCAATACACAGCTTGGAATTCTGACGTAAGTAGGAACATTATTTTTTCAAATTTTCATTTTCTCTTCATTGCTTTCATTTTTTCATTCTTCTTATCCTGTAGTTATGCCTTAATGTAGTCACCGGAGGGTCTTCACTGTGACTATATATTGTGTTTTGTGTATGTATTTGAAAGTGGAACAAGAGTATCAGAGAGACATTTGGTGGATACCTGGGGTATAGTCACAACTGAAAACTGGTGTGAGAGTAAAACACGGGTAGACAAAGAGTCAGCAAGCAGGGCACAACCTTACAGTGCTAAAGATAAAGAGCGATAGAAGACCCTGGTTACTAACTACACTACACCTCTATGATTCTTAGATGGAATTATGGGATGGAAGAAGAGGTGGATGGAGGAGGAGGAAGAAGAAAAAGAGAAGAAGAGGGAGGAGGAGGAAGTAGAGGCATTTTAATTGTGAGCATCCTGTAAAACTGAGATTTAACCCTTAACACTGATGCGTCAGCATTCAGGTTGCTGACAGGGCTGCATCTATCGCAGAGAGTCTCATGTAGTTTTTTCTTCCGACCTCATACCATCTCCATGGGGATGGTGTTGCAGCGTTCCCCTTCTCCTCCCTAAGACCACACCCCACTTGGGGTGTGCACGACCAGTACTGGAACTTCACATCTCCACATCTAATTATATTTGGATATAACCACTTCATGATTCAGCACAGCACAGACTGCCTGGGATTAAGCCTATGTTAGTAATATTTTGGGTACAATGTGTCAGCAGAGTTCTATACGTCCTTTTCAGTTTGCATCCAACCAGACAGAAAAAGCAGACAAAAAAATTCCGGCTGCTGTGGAGGCGGAAGTACAGGCTTTGATCTTCAAGAATTCTTTAAACGGTGATGCTGTAATTTACACAGATGGGTCGGTCATTCGATGCATGAGAAGTTCATGGGCCTTTACGACTCAGGCCGGAGGGAGAATTGTGAAGGAAGATTCTGGTGCTTTTGCCTTGACCACAGTAGTCTGACTATGGAAGTCATGGCAGTCAGTAAGGCAATAACATGGTTCGAGATACAGATCTTCACTTGGGCATGTTTCCTTAGTATCTTAATGAGTATGCTCAGGAAGATAGAGACAGGGTGGGTCCGAAGACGGTGGCTGTCGTCACTGGAGCGGTCATGGCTGGCAAAGATTAGTTTAATTTTCGTGCCAGGGCATGCTAGTTAGTTAGTTAGTCGACTGATCACCCTCATTGCACATTGAACCATTCAGTCCATAAGTGCTCGGATCCCCTCCTCAGTAAATCCCGCAGCGTGTAGCGGCTAACGACACCAGTTCTGTGGTGGTTTATCAAACTTCTTTGGCTTCCCGTGTAGTGTTCTTGTTTGGCCACACCTCTCCCAATTTGCTGTTCTCGCAGTCTGACCATGGTTGCTGGGCATGCGTGTGCATAAGGAAATGAGCAGACTGACAAGCTTGCAGGTCAGGCTACTGTGGAGGGTGGACAAGCCATGATCCAGGCTGATATACTGAATGCTCTACAAGAAGTAAGACGTTTGCGAGAACCAAGTGATAACCGTGAATCTACAACCATGGTCAGACTGCAAGAACAGCAAGCTAAAAGAGGTGTGGCCAAACAAGAACAATGCAGAAAGTCAAATAAGATTAATGAACAAACATAGAACTGGTGTCGTTAGCCGCTTCACGCTGCGGGATTTACTGAGGAGATCCGAGCACTTATGGATTGAATGGTTCAATGTACAATGAGGATGACCTGTCGACTAACTAACAATGTTAGTAATGTATCTCCATGGGTTTCAGACACATTAATGTCAACAGACTTCAACCCAATGTGTAGAGGTATTAAGAGGGGGAGAAAGATCACACATTACTTTCTTCAAAACACTCATTTGGGAAGAGAAGAGCAGGCTGAATTGGTGACATTTTCACATTACCCACCCATATTTCAAGCAACAAACAAGGCAACTCGTGACTGCCGATCTACTTACCCTGCACTGTCTGGCGGAAAGAGAACATCAGGAAAAATCTTCTCAAAACTGTGCCCAGCATGTTTTGGCCTGTTCTCCACATAATTTCTGACTGTTGGCTGCAGACGAGACATGAATTCCTGGCTTGGGGTACCTAACTGTTCAATGATTTTATTCCACTGATCAATGTCTGAGCTCAAGGTTAAGGTCTTATATGATTCACCAGCTGAAAATATCTGCTAATGTGTTTTACACACGTATAGAATACATCTAACTTACCTGAAATAAGTTGTTACTTCTAGATTACATACAATATGCTGCCATTTGTAGCTGACATGCAATATGCTGTCACATGTAACGTACATACAATATGTTGCTATACCTTACTTAAAGCAAAATTTTACCACATATAGCTTACATGGTGAGGTGGCCAGATAACTTCTTTGTTACCTTTCCTTTGTTCAACAATTTCCAGAAAATAACATTGGCTTCTATATAGAGGCTGGCTCAACCCTGAAGTCTTAGTAAGCAAACACAGGACCCTGTTTACTGACCTTGAGGTGTACTGTGCTAGTGCTACATTTTTACAGACCAATCGTCACTTGAGGGGTGATGAGGCCAATATCAAGCTGGCCGCCTTTACTTCCTAAGACATTTCCTGGTACCATGTTAGGCTGGGCTGACCCGGGAGCCCAGGTCAATTAAAAAACTCTACCTTGATACACTGGCTCTGTGGCGAAGGAGTGCATTCGTAATCCGGCATATCACGTTTGAAACACAGCTGCAGGCGATGTGGAAGAAGACTGCCTTGCCTTGGTTTGGATACAATGGTATGAGTGCTGATCATTGAGAAAGCAATGGCAAACTACTGAACGTAAACTTGTAGAGGAATCACAAACAGCCAAAAAATACTGGGGTTGACTGCTATATCCTGTGAAGGATATGCAACTAACTAACCTTGATACAGATTTGAACCTTTGACAACTGGGCCAGCAGGCAAGTGTGCTAGCCACTATGCAACAACCCTCCCAAGAGCCATAATGCCTGGATAAAAAGAATCTTGCCACTGCTGGTGACTGAGCCTGGGCAACTGTCACAGCAAACAAACTCACTAACCACTATGTTACTGTGGCTCCTAGTTAACTAAAACAGGGTGTATGACTGTGCAGTGTTTGAAAATAATGCCAGTCCAAGTTTTGTTTATACTTATTATGTTGCATGAACTTTACAGAGTGTGAATACAAGACCTGGACCAGCAATATTTTCAAACACTGCACAGTCATTTAAAATACACCCTGTATGTCTTGATTATATATTTAAAACACAGGCTATTATTTACTTGACTAGGTACAAATACTCGAAGCGTATTTGTTCAGCTCATATGAAGAATACATGTATCCTGTTTGCATAGCCACCTGAATGCTGAATGTTCATAACTGTGCAATCTAGCCAATGGGTTAGAAATTAAGTCATGAGATTAACAAGTCCAGTAGCAAAATATAAAACTCACTCAATGTTGAAATATCACACATTCTTGGCCCTGACAAATTCTTATTGTGAAATGTTTCCTCCAGAAAGCATGTAAAATAATAACCAATATGTGTATACAATCATTATTTCAGTACACTGATATAATAACAAATAAATCTGTAAAGATACGATCAGAGCCTGGGAACATGACAGTTGCTCGTATTAGTTCTGCCATTATGCAACCCACAGACCAGATATCAACTGAAAATGTAATAATAAATACAAGTAAAATGCATTATAGCAATCTTTTCAACTAACACCAAGCTGTCCTGTTTTTTTGCTATCTTTTACACCTCTGTCCATGTCCTTCGATACTATTAATCTCTTTAATTATCTTGTGTGTGTGTTTTTAGGTCTCCCTTTATTTATTTTTCCCTGTGGGTTAAAGAGAAACAACTTTCTAGATATACTATTAATAGGTTTTTTTAAAAATCAATGTATGTCCTATTAAGCACCTTTTCCTAATCTCCTGATTTGCTGAGTTCTCTCCATCAGCTCTGCATGGGTGATTCTGTGATACCATTCTGTCATTCCGTGCAGGTACCAGTTAATGAACATTTGCAGTTGTTTAGTAGCTGTTTTAGTCATTCCCCATGTTTCTGATCTATACAGTTGTTTAGTAGCTGTTTTAGTCATTCCCCATGTTTCTGATCTATACAGTTGTTTAGTAGCTGTTTTAGTCATTCCCCATGTTTCTGATCTATACAGTTGTTTAGTAGCTGTTTTAGTCATTCCCCATGTTTCTGATCTATACAGTTGTTTAGTAGCTGTTTTAGTCATTCCCCATGTTTCTGATCTATACAGTTGTTTAGTAGCTGTTTTAGTCATTCCCCATGTTTCTGATCTATACAGTTGTTTAGTAGCTGTTTTAGTCATTCCCCATGTTTCTGATCTATACAGTTGTTTAGTAGCTGTTTTAGTCATTCCCCATGTTTCTGATCTATACAGTTGTTTAGTAGCTGTTTTAGTCATTCCCCATGTTTCTGATCTATACAGTTGTTCAGTAGCTGTTTTAGTCATTCCCCATGTTTCTGATCTATACAGTTGTTTAGTAGCTGTTTTAGTCATTCCCCATGTTTCTGATCTATACAGTTGTTCAGTAGCTGTTTTAGTCATTCCCCATGTTTCTGATCTATACAGTTGTTTAGTAGCTGTTTTAGTCATTCCCCATGTTTCTGATCTATACAGTTGTTTAGTAGCTGTTTTAGTCATTCCCCATGTTTCTGATCTATACAGTTGTTCAGTAGCTGTTTTAGTCATTCCCCATGTTTCTGATCTATACAGTTGTTTAGTAGCTGTTTTAGTCATTCCCCATGTTTCTGATCTATACAGTTGTTTAGTAGCTGTTTTAGTCATTCCCCATGTTTCTGATCTATACAGTTGTTTAGTAGCTGTTTTAGTCATTCCCCATGTTTCTGATCTATACAGTTGTTTAGTAGCTGTTTTAGTCATTCCCCATGTTTCTGATCTATACAGTTGTTTAGTAGCTGTTTTAGTCATTCCCCATGTTTCTGATCTATACAGTTGTTCAGTAGCTGTTTTAGTCATTCCCCATGTTTCTGATCTATACAGTTGTTTAGTAGCTGTTTTAGTCATTCCCCATGTTTCTGATCTATACAGTTGTTTAGTAGCTGTTTTAGTCATTCCCCATGTTTCTGATCTATACAGTTGTTTAGTAGCTGTTTTAGTCATTCCCCATGTTTCTGATCTATACAGTTGTTTAGTAGCTGTTTTAGTCATTCCCCATGTTTCTGATCTATACAGTTGTTCAGTAGCTGTTTTAGTCATTCCCCATGTTTCTGATCTATACAGTTGTTTAGTAGCTGTTTTAGTCATTCCCCATGTTTCTGATCTATACAGTTGTTCAGTAGCTGTTTTAGTCATTCCCATGTTTCTGATCTATACAGTTGTTTAGTAGCTGTTTTAGTCATTCCCCATGTTTCTGATCTATACAGTTGTTTAGTAGCTGTTTTAGTCATTCCCCATGTTTCTGATCTATACAGTTGTTCAGTAGCTGTTTTAGTCATTCCCCATGTTTCTGATCTATACAGTTGTTCAGTAGCTGTTTTAGTCATTCCCCATGTTTCTGATCTATACAGTTGTTTAGTAGCTGTTTTAGTCATTCCCCATGTTTCTGATCTATACAGTTGTTTAGTAGCTGTTTTAGTCATTCCCCATGTTTCTGATCTATACAGTTGTTCAGTAGCTGTTTTAGTCATTCCCCATGTTTCTGATCTATACAGTTGTTCAGTAGCTGTTTTAGTCATTCCCCATGTTTCTGATCTATACAGTTGTTTAGTAGCTGTTTTAGTCATTCCCCATGTTTCTGATCTATACAGTTGTTTAGTAGCTGTTTTAGTCATTCCCCATGTTTCTGATCTATACAGTTGTTTAGTAGCTGTTTTAGTCATTCCCCATGTTTCTGATCTATACAGTTGTTTAGTAGCTGTTTTAGTCATTCCCCATGTTTCTGATCTATACAGTTGTTTAGTAGCTGTTTTAGTCATTCCCCATGTTTCTGATCTATACAGTTGTTTAGTAGCTGTTTTAGTCATTCCCCATGTTTCTGATCTATACAGTTGTTTAGTAGCTGTTTTAGTCATTCCCCATGTTTCTGATCTATACAGTTGTTTAGTAGCTGTTTTAGTCATTCCCCATGTTTCTGATCTATACAGCAGTGTTGATGTGACATTATAATTACATTTTCTATGTGTGGTACTACATTTTGACTTTAATAAATTTCCTAGTGCTATGGAAGCTCCAGAGATGGGGTTATACACATATTTAGGTAGCAATGCAAACAAAGACTGGAGAACAGATAAAGATATTAAAAAAAGAATACAAAAGGCAAGAGGAGGATGTTTTGTTACACCTACATTTTCAGTGTCTGAATGGCACATGAGGAATGACATATTCAACATCGCGTCAAAGGACTGAGAAAAAATAAATCTCTCCACTACTGGTGATTGAAACATGGACTAACGAGTGAGTAGCCATGTCAATCTAGGTGAGAAAAAGAGTTCTTAAGAACTATATCTAGACAAGCCTGATGTATAGAAGTGAATCATGGACAATTAGCAGACAAGTAAGGAACTATGTGGAGGCTGTAGAGATGTAATTTTATAGAAGAATGACGAGAACACAGGAATGGACAGAAAGAGCAATGAAGATATCTGGAGAGAAGTTAACTCACAAAGAGAACTGGTTATTCGCATCAGAATAAGGCAGTCCAAATTCTTTGGCCATGTCATGAGAAGGCTGTCAACGGGAAAGTTGGAAGGAGAGGCAGGGGAAGACGAAGAGAGAAAATACTTGACAGTTTGATAGTGGCATGTGGGAACTTTGATAACAGAAATGACTGGCAGTAAATGAGACAGAAGGCTGTGGACAGACACTGATCACCAACGCCACATGGCATGGACTATAATAAGCCACTAGGACTGCCATGGTTTCCAACAATGGTATTACAAACTAATAGCCATTTAAAATAATTGTATAAATAACTAAGACAGTTAAAGTGGAGCAATTCATTAATTTATTCCTGCCCTCTTTTATTCTGAGGTGCAGAGGTGTCCTGGTGCAAGTTTATCACAATACTACACAATTATCTGCTCTTGGCAGTTAATAACATGCATATGATGGTGAAGTTCTTTGTTGTTGTCCCAAGGCCCCACAAAGTGAGTTAGCAGTAATTGTTGGAAATGGCTGTAGCAGCTTTTTCCTGCCATTAAAGTGCAAGACAAAAGTGGCTGGTGGTTTCTTGAGTGTGATGTAATGTCTGCAATCTATATCTATAAAAGAGACTGTATGTTTGTTTGTTTGTGGGTGTGTGGATTTGGATGCGTTCGATAACGGTACATCCGATTGAGATGAAATTTTCTACACGTCTTCCTTTCATTCCTGTGCAACCGACTATAATAATGTCTGAATGTAAAATCTTCTACTTATTTAATAACATTTACTTTTCCATTTTCATTATATAATGTCTATATAGCAGGGGGACTTCACTCTAGAAAAGTTATTTCAAGGGGCATAACTTTTAATAACATTTCTAAATACTTTATAGTCATATTGTTGGACTTACCTGCACTATTGTTACACTCTTTGTCTATAGTTATTTTTAGGCATATGAGTTATATTAAATAATGATATAATCTTTAAGGTATTTTTACAGTTGGCATAAAAATAATGCATTATGCATAACATTTTAACCCATCTTTTTCTACAGTTTTCATTGAATGGTGTGTGGAAGGACATTCTTTTAAGTTACTGTGCGCCAAAAGCTGGGCGAAACCACGCCGGTCAGACAGATAGACAGACAGACAGTCGGGAACGGGAGAGCTTATATGACTACGTATATGAATTAAATTAGATGCTCCCCACCAGGGACTGGGTGAAGCCGGGCCGGGACAGAGAGACAAACAGATAGTCGGGAATGGGAGAGCTTATATGACTACGTATATGAATTAAATTAGATGCTCCCCACCAGGGACTGGGTGAAGCCGGGCCCGGTCAGATAGACAGACAGACAGATAGTCGGGAACGGGAGAGCTTATATGAATTAAATGAGATGCTCCCCACCAGGGACAGGGTGAAGCCGGGCCGGGTCGGCCAGCCAGACAGACAAACAAGCAGACAGACTGACTGATAGATAGATAGATCCCCTCCAGGGCCTGGGCGAAGCCGGGCCGGGTCAGCTAGTAATTTATATTGGGCAGTCATATCATAAACAACATATTAGTGAGAAATTACCTACAAGTTGTGAAGACATGGTTCTACAGATAAATGCTGAGAATACATTGGATGCATAAAAAGATTAATAAAAGGATACAACACATGAATTGAACTGATCACTTATATCATATATGGAGAATACACATTCTTTTAACATGTCACATAGACAATTTACATTCTTTCAACATGTCATGTGAAAAGGTAAACTGGATATCATCTTGACATCAAGAAGGTTGGAGGGGAAGTGAGACAGGAAAAGGCCTAGAGACAACATGCTGGACAGCTTGCATTCACTGCAGTAACTGTAATCCATTAATAATTCATTGAAATAACTGTATCAGATATAAAACGTGACCGATGGCTGTGAACAAACATGATGTCTAATGCCATACATGGACTAACAAAAAAACTGCTTGTCCTTTGCAATCACTCCCAGCTACTACTGGCTGTTTGTGACTTACTAGGCAATTTTACATTCAGTAGTTTGCCATTGCTTTTTGAACAAGCAGTCAGCATTTAAGTCCAACAGACTGTGTGTGGAATTAACCCACTACCCTACAGTCAGCACACAGAAAGTTTAAGCGTGAGCATGCTAAACCTTTCAGCCACTCCCACCTCTACAACATGGACTAAAAACATAAAAATGGCTATTATTCCTGGCATGCTCCATGATCCATGCGCTCAGTTGGTAGACCTAACAGTTGTATTTTCATTCAGACATTACGTACACGCCTGATGTTTTAATTTGCTGCAGCAAGGCCAATAAGATGACTCATAAGGTAACACATATAAGACTTCTGTTGTATTAGATGAGCTGGACACTGCTCTGCCACAGAGAAAACCTGATGTAGAACTAGAAAATATCAACTATCACATAAGGCATATCACAAAAACTTACCATTTGCCTTATAGCCCATGCCCAGGATCACCTCTGGAGCCCTGTAATACCTCGTGACCACGTATGGCGTCATCATGAACCCAGTTCCTGCTGTTCTAGCCAGACCAAAATCCAGAATTTTCAGGGTGCAATCAGATCTCACCACTATATTGCTTGGTTTCAAATCCTGCATTGTGAAAATGGTTGGTTGTATGACACAAGAAATTCCAATCCGCCATAATACTTTTAAAAAAATATACACAACTCATTACATACTAAAAACTAAAGTAAAATACATCTGTAGTTATTTTTGCAGAATGTCAGTATTTTTTCTTTTTCTTGATCTATGGTATTCTAAGAATGTTTTGGTAACATATATGTTCAAAAGCCCTGATTGTTTTCTTGAGTCTTTGTGGAATGATTCATAATTCCTATCTGTGTGTTGCTACGGGAGAGACGCATGCACTCAAAATGTTTTCTTTTATTGGTTTGTTGGTGTTGTAACATGGGTTCTTCATGATATGCTGTTTAATCTCTGCACTGCTTTGGCCAGTCTATGCCTGATTTCCTTTGAAATGTCCCCATATTTGTGAATTTCTGGAAACAATTTGTTTGTGACTTTTTCAATATCTTCTGTTGATTGTAATTTTTGGCTGACATGTGATTTTGTCTGTGGACATTATCTTTGACATTTTAATATTCACAAGAACATTGTTATAATCATTGCACATTTTAATAGACAGCATTAATTGCTTACATCTTTTGGGCCTGCTTAAGAAGGGAACTGTATTATTCACATATCTGAGTTCATCACAGAGAAGAATGAAACATATTCACACAAAACATCCAGCATGAGAATGGAAGTAGAGGCGAGGCAGCCACTGTGGCTCTGAGATGGCTTTGTGAGATTCAATTCACTAAGACAGTCATCACAACTGACTCACAGTCAATGCTTCGGAGGTTCAATCTGGATATTTCTGGCATGAATGGTTGTCTCCCAGAAAACTACACTTGAGAACCAAATGATGGAGTCAGGAATTGAACCCACCACCTTCAGAGTGCAAAGCAAGCAGCTTAACCACTTCACATCAGAGACTCCCCCACATAAAACACCAACAAAGCATAAATAAAAGTGACGTCTGAGCAGTCATCTCTGATATACCTACCCTGTGTATAATACCAGCGGAGTGTAAATGTTTAATACCACAGAGCATCTGGTAGAGGAGGTACGACATGCGTTCATGATCCAGGTCCATCTGAATCACCTGACACAGATTGGCATCCATCAACTCCATAACTAGGTACCTGTCCAACAAAGAGGAGAGCCAGTGGTTATAATTCTTTCTGGTTATTAGTGGTAACACTCAACTTCCTTCAAGACCACATCTTTTGTACCATAACCCCATGTGTGGGTCCCTGGGCTGCCACAATGGATGGATTATGTTTTTAGACTAAATGATCGATCTGTATTCTGTTGATCATGAAATACTTAAACCCTGTGGAGGAAACATTACCAATCTAGACTTCATCTCAGCTAGTCTGTATGTGCTGTGCTGAAACATGACATGGTTTAATTCTAACATGTCTCTCCGCAGATGTGAAGTCTTGCATGCTCTGCTGATTTCTGAGCTTGGGGAGGGGAAGGAGAGCACTGCAAGATAGTCCCCATGGAGATGGTCTTGTCTACAGGACCAGGAAAGAGTCTCTACACCAACCTCATTCTGATGTAAGCCCCTTTCAGGGCTCAGACAACCTTAGCATCAGTGCACGGACATAAGAGTTACAACTTAAGTTTCCCAGAGGATTCAACCAACCAGACTAAATGAAAGATTACGTAACAAGATAAGGTCCCTTTTGTACGTCTAAGGTGCATTGGGTGTGTGGAGCTACACCCATATTTTTTATAGATTAAACGGGACTCAGTGGGTGATACGGTTAGTATCATGATGGCCATCTTTACTTCCCAAGACAATTGCTGGTACTCATGTTATTCTGGGAGGACCTGGGAGCCTAGGTCAATTAAAAGAAATTAGAAACCACTCTAATGTAGATGGACCTAAGACCACTGGTACGGCAAGCGAGTGCCTTCCTGCTATGCCACCACGGCTCCCAGACGACATGAATATGTCCTCTTTGTGCTGGGGACATGGAGCAAGTCAATGTAACAACTTTCACACCCACTATTGGTTTGGTTTGTAAAGAAATGGTTCCCTTCCACAGCTTTTCCAGTCTGAAAATCACTACAGGAGACTTTCTCCACAGTGTACAAGCTCTGTAACAGCAGTGACGATCCAAATGTGCGATCCAAACATACTAGAATCATAATACTGTAAATATTCTTTTGTGGGTAGGTTTCCTCATCTTGAAATTAGCCCAGCAACATTCTATTCAACCTACTAATTTTAATTTTAAACTGTCGGGGTATTTTTAACATGCGCAATGTACATTCAGGTCTTCCAAGTTTTTTTTTCTTTCCTTTATCCAAGAAGGCTGTACATCCTAGGCTTGTGGAGGGGGAGAAATACTATTTTCTTATGTTGTTAATACCCACACCACCACATACACCATGAATCATACTAGGTATGTTAAAATTGGAGGCATTTGTTGTACCTCTATGTCCCCCTTAACTTTCTTTTTCTTCTGCTTTTCATATGCCAATGAGGCATATGCCCTCATGCACAGTGTACAAGCTCTGTAACAGCAGCAATGATCCACAGGCCAAGTCTTTTGTAGATTCGCTCATGATTGGTCAGATTTTGCAGCCAAAGAATTCCATGGGATGAGGTAGCCAATCCCATGCCAACTCTCCTTAGTTGCATGGTAGGTTTACAATGGTACTATTCTTTGCTTCCCTTATGGGCCATGGTAACACACAGCGAATCTCATGCCAACTCTCCTTAGTTGCATGGCAGTTTACAGTTATAATTCTTTGCTTCCCTTATGGGCCATGGTAACACACAGCGAATCTCATGCCAACTCTCCTTAGTTGCATGGCAGGTTACAGTTATAATTCTTTGCTTCCCTTATGGGCCATGGTAACACACAGCGAATCTCATGCCAACTCTCCTTAGTTGCATGGCAGTTTACAGTTATAATTCTTTGCTTCCCTTATGGGTCATGGTAACACACAGCGAATCTGATGCCAACTCTCCTTAGTTGCATGGCAGGTTACAGTTATAATTCTTTGCTTCCCTTATGGGCCATGGTAACACACAGCCAATCTCATGCCAACTCTCCTTAGTTGCATGGCAGGTTTAAAGTGTTACTATTCTTTGCTTCCCTTATGGGTCATGGTAACACAGCAATCTCATGCCAACTCTCCTTAGTTGCATGGCAGGTTGCAGTTATAATTCTTTGCTTCCCTTATGGGTCATGGTAACACACAGCCAATCTCATGCCAACTCTCCTTAGTTGCATGACAGGTTGCAGTTATAATTCTTTGCTTCCCTTATGGGCCATGGTAACACACAGCGAATCTCATGCCAACTCTCCTTAGTTGCATGGCAGGTTACAGTTATAATTCTTTGCTTCCCTTATGGGCCATGGTAACACAGCCAATCTCATGCCAACTCTCCTTAGTTGCATGGCAGGTTACAGTTATAATTCTTTGCTTCCCTTATGGCCATGGTAACACACAGCGAATCTCATGCCAACTCTCCTTAGTTGCATGGCAGGTTACAGTTATAATTCTTTGCTTCTCTTATGGGCCATGGTAACACAGCCAATCTCATGCCAACTCTCCTTAGTTGCATGGCAGGTTACAGTTATAATTCTTTGCTTCCCTTATGGCCATGGTAACACACAGGCGCTTGATTCTACTTACGATCTTGCAACTGTCAGGAACAGAAACAAAGATCCATATTGAAAATCAACAGTAAAAGCAAACCAGAATTCACATTCTTTAGAAAAATCAATGCTAGGATTGAAGACAATATATATATTTTTTAAAGCACAAGAACACGCAGAGGAACCTGCTAGGGATCTTTGAGTGTTGGGAACATCACATTTTGTTGGCCTGAATGCACAGAGGTATAGCTGGCCAGTCTTTCCCTCTCTTAGCAGATGCCGGACATTGGCACTGAACATCGCACACAATACTATCAGTTTAATTAATATATCATGAATCAGCTGACAACTGGAGACGAACTTTCTGATATGGAAAGTAGGCGTAAGTTTTAAGCAGACAACCCAACTCACATATCCTGAACACATAACAGCTTCCATAACAGCAGTAGACCATCATCATCATGTGCCTGCCAGTAAGCTTGAGCAGTCATGGTTTGCCACTGATCAACAGTTTTGGATCAAGTCTGTGTTCTTGTCCCGACTATGCCATGTGATAAAGCCATCCATGTGTTTATCTCTTTGCCATTGCCCTTGCTCATTTCCCATCAATCTTGCCAGTTGTCACTAAGTTTTCAAGTGTATGTCTCCTAATAATATGCCCCAAAAATCTGGACTGCCTATTCTAATTGTTCCAATCAATTTATTTGTTTAATTGATTTCTTGTAGAACTTTCTCATTCATTTTTTTGGAGGGAAGGAGGGGGGGGGGGGGGGGGGGGGGGGGGGGGGGAAGGGGGGGGGGGGAGTGTGTGTGTGTGTGTGTCTCTCTCTCTCTCTCTCTCTCAATCTATGGTATTTTTTGCTTTTTCATCAGAAACCGCATTTCCACTACCATTAGATGTTTCTCAGCTTGTTTGCTTACTGTCTATGTTTTACATGCATACATACAACAGTGTGGGTTCTTCTTCTTCTTCTTCTGCATTCACCCAGACAGTTTTTTCGGACGTGATTGCATTGTGCCTGTTTACAGCAGAGCTGCGTTCTTGCACCGTTAGGCCGACACATTCAACTTCTGTGGGCATTTGTTGACCGGGTAAACCTTCCCAGTGTGTGGGTTCTATCTAGCACTTCAACACTATTTTTCTCACTGCTACTGACAGCTTTTGTGTGTGTGGTGAGCATGTTTTCCATCTTGCAAACGTCTAACTTTGACATAGCGATTCTTGTTCTACCCTCCACAAGGCACCTTCGATTAAATGTCAGGACTGTTCTGAAACAGCAGTCCATGGCAAAAGAAAATATTGTTTGTGAACGAACAAGAACACACAATGGAGCTGTTATATAACAATCATACTCACACATCTTGAAAGTCCTCTAAAGATCTCTGTGGTGTGAAAGCATTCAATAAACCTATGATCTGAAATGCATAAGAAAACAAAAAATTGGGCATCAAATGTACATTCTTCATGAGAATTATGGGGACAATATAAACATTTAATGAAAAGATAAAAGGAGGAAATGCATTATTTTATAAGAAATCAATAAAGAATGATGTTAAAATTACTCCAATTTGCTTTTCCCATTACAGATTCACAATGCAAAGTGTCATGGGTGTTATGTACATGTATATGTGGCAGCATAGGAAAACTGAAGCATTTTGACATGTGGTTATATGGGCAGCATAGCCGAATTGGTAAGAGTGCTCGTTCTTAAAATCTGGTGTGCTGATGCTGAAGTAGGGGGTTCAGCCCCCTATACAGGTCAGTGAGGACTAAAATGTTCACTTCTTGTCCTTGACTCGGGGACGTAAATTACAAGTACCTCTGAAGTCAGAGTGGGTTTCGCCTAATAACGAGGGACACTGTTAATAGGTAAAGCTAATCCACGTGCAAATCCAGTTCGAGTTAAAAACATATGTGGTTATATAGATAAATATGAAGAATCTCACGGCAGGAGAAGAAAACAAACACAGAAGTAATATAAAAACTGGGAATGGAGAAAACACTAAATGAGAACCAGATTAAATAATTAAGGTATTTCAGCCATGTAAAAAGACAACTCCTTGTTAAAAGTTATGCTGGAAGGAAAGGTAAAAAGTAAGCATGCAAGAGGAAGACACCGTACAGGCAGATGGACAACACCAAGAGGCGGACTAGAAGAAACTTATATGATGAATGTGCACAACAGAAGGTGTTAGAGACTCATTGCAGCAGACTTTTAATAGTGAGATGACACTTGATGATGGGGAAACGGATCAGGGTTGTTTATGCAAACAGATGTTCACATGAGCAGCTGTGGTTTAGAGGTGCCACCTGTGCCTGACATTTGCTGATGTGCTGGAAACTTGGCACAGCCATGGCTTATGGACACATAGGACTATAGTGTTATATATAGTTGAGAGGACAGCATGGGACTGTACTAGTGTATAGTTGAGTGCAAGACAGTTGTTGAGAGGACAGCATGGGACTGTAATACTGTATATAGTTGAGTGCAAGGCAGTTGTTGAGAGAACAGCATGGGACTGTAGTACTGTATATAGTTGAGTGCAAGGCAGTTGTTGAGAGGACAGCATGGGACTGTAATACTGTATATAGTTGAGTGCAAGGCAGTTGTTTAGAGGACAGCATAGGACCCTAGTACTGTGTACTACTGAGTGCAAGGCAGTTGTTGAGAGGACAGCATGGGACTGTAGAACTGTATATAGCTGAGTGCAAGGCAGTTGTTGAGAGGACATCATGGGACCCTAGTACTGTGTATAGTTGAGTGCAAGGCAGTTGTTGAGATGACAGCATGGGACTGTAGTACTGTATATAGTTGAGTGCAAGGCAGTTGTTGAGAGGACAGCATGGGACTAGTACTATGCATAGTTGAGTGCAAGGCAGTTGTTGAGAGGACAGCAAGGGACTGTAGTACTGTATATAGTTGAGTGCACGGCAGTTGTTGAGAGAACAGCATGGGACTGTACTACTGTATATAGTTGAGTGCAAGGCAGTTTAGAGGACAGGATGGGACTGTAGTACTGTATATAGTTCAGTGCATGGCAGTTTAGAGGACAGGATGGGATTGTAGTACTGTATATAGTTGATTGCAAGGCAGTTTAGAGGACAGCATGGGACTGTAGTACTGTATATAGCTGAGTACAAGGCAGTTGTTGAGAGAACAGCATGGGACTGTAGTACTGTATATAGTTGAGTGCAAGGCAGTTGTTGAGAGGACAGCATGGGACTGTAGTACTGTATATAGTTGAGGGCAAGGCAGTTGTTGAGGGCAGGGACTGTAGTACTGTATAAAGTTGACTGCAAAACAGTAGATGAGAATACAGGACAGGACTGTAGTAATTGTATATGTCCATCAAGAATGATGATGATCATTCATTTTATCCAGTGGAGTTGAAAGTTTGGAGCCATGAGCTCTAAGATGGATGGTAAGGTCTATTTTAGCTCGAAATATTCTTTGACAATGTGGGCAAAGAATGTTTCACATTCCATGAGGAGGATCTCCTGCTGTGATTTTTTTTCTTCACCAGTCTCTTTTTCAAAGCTCTTGCAGTCTTGTTTGCTTCACAAGTAAAAGTATTGTATAGGGTGTATTTTTAATGACTGGAGCTTTTGAAAATATTGTTGTTCCAAGTTTTGTATTCACCCTCTGTGAAGTTCATGCAACATAACAGGTACAAACAAAACTTGGAATGGCAATATTTTCAAAAACCCGACAGTAATTAAAAACACACCCTATGTATAGCTGATCAATTAAGTGATGAAAAGAGATTATAAAATTGCTGAAAACATGTTTTAAAATAATCAAGGCAACAAAAGTGGGAAGAAAACTGTTCAACAATTAATATCTTACATGATTTCTCTAATATATTTTAGCACGTGACGAAGAAAGAAAAGGTAAAGATAACCCTATGGCAAAATCTAAGGGTTAAAGCGATAAAACTCATCCTGAACTAGATCACACCATTATGAAGAGGGTTTTTCAGCTCTCTTTCTTGCTGCCTTTCATTCCTAGCAATAACTCTGGTATCTATTTTCAGGCAAGGTCAACACCAGAGTTGGACACAGGCAGAGAAAAACATCTCGACTGGAGATTAAACTCAGATTAAGCACAGAACTAGTCTTGAGACAGAACACTGCACACACCCCCTTCCACAAGTGCTCCAGTCTTCTGCCATAGATGATGATGTTCTTCTATCATCATAGAGAAAGACCACTCACCATCAATGAGATTCAATGACTCAGTACAAGATGGTAGATGATGCCAATATGTGCTTGGAAGGTTTTTGAGCTGTGGGAAAAGTAGATGGTGGTAGCAACAGAACAAGGATGTACGGCATTGAACTTTCTGGCTTGCCTCTGTTGATTTACCAGTGCAATTTCTGCTGCCTCACAAGTTGCAGCATCATGATAAAGAAGTGTATGTCATCTAGATCAATCTTTGGCAGCAGCCTCCTATATGTCTGTGTCAATATTGAAGGACTTAAGAGCAGCCTTCTGGGTGTATACAATTTTGTCTGGCTGTCTGGGGGATCTTTCTCCATTCTGTAGTTAACCATAAGGTAGTCTCTTTGGAAGATGATGGGCATGCATCATACAAGCAGGGTCTCAACATAGTGCATGAAGCCCAGTGACCTAGACTCCCAGGTTGACCCAGTCTACAAAGGATACCAGGAAAAGCTTTGAGAAGTCAAGGCTGCCGTGATACTGACCACATCAGTCAATGAGTGTTGACTGGTCTGTACAAATATGGAGCTGGCACCATCTACTCAATATATTTCAAGGCATGTAAAATAGTGCTTTACTTTCCAAGTGGTTGAGAGATAACAGTAGTGGGAGGCATGGTTCCTGGCAGCAGGGGCAGAAGTCAACCCATACAATTATGTACACAGGACATCATAGACATACTGGTCATGACAATACAGAGGACATTATAGACATACTGGTCATGAAAATGTACAGGACATTATAGACATACTGGTCATGAACATGTACAGGATATCATAGACATACTGGTCATGACAATACACAGGACATTATAGACATACTGGTCATGACAATACACAGGACATTATAGACATACTGGTCATGAACATGTACAGGATATCATAGACATACTGGTCATGACAATACACAGGACATTATAGACATACTGGTCATGACAATACACAGGACATTATAGACATACTGGTCATGACAATACACAGGACATTATAGACATACTGGTCATGACAATACACAGGACATCATAGACATACTGGTCATGACAATACACAGGACATTATAGACATATTGGTCATGAACATGTACAGGATATCATAGACATACTGGTCATGACAATACACAGGACATTATAGACATACTGGTCATGACAATACACAGGACATTATAGACATACTGGTCATGACAATACACAGGACATTATAGACATACTGGTCATGACAATACACAGGACATCATAGACATACTGGTCATGACAATACACAGGACATTATAGACATACTGGTCATGAACATGTACAGGATATCATAGACATACTGGTCATGACAATACACAGGACATTATAGACATACTGGTCATGACAATACACAGGACATTATAAACATACTGGTCATGAACATGTACAGGATATCATAGACATACTGGTCATGAACATGTACAGGATATCATAGACATACTGGTCATGAACATGTACAGGATATCATAGACATACTGGTCATGACAATACACAGGACATTATAGACATACTGGTCATGAACATGTACAGGATATCATAGACATACTGGTCATGAACATGTACAGGATATCATAGACATACTGGTCATGACAATACACAGGACATTATAGACATACTGGTCATGACAATACACAGGACATTATAGACATACTGGTCATGAACATGTACAGGATATCATAGACATACTGGTCATGAACATGTACAGGATATCATAGACATACTGGTCATGACAATACACAGGACATTATAGACATACTGGTCATGACAATACACAGGACATTATAGACATACTGGTCATGAACATGTACAGGACATTATAGACATACTGGTCATGAACATGTACAGGACATTATAGACATACTGGTCATGAACATGTACAGGACATCATAGACATACTGGTCATGACAATACAGAGGACATTATAGACATACTGGTCATGAACATGTACAGGACATTATAGACATACTGGTCATGAACATGTACAGGACATTATAGACATACTGGTCATGAACATGTACAGGATATCATAGACATACTGGTCATGAACATGTACAGGACATTATAGACATACTGGTCATGAAAATGTACAGGACATTATAGACATACTGGTCATGACAATACACAGGACATTATAGACATACTGGTCATGACAATACACAGGACATTATAGACATACTGGTCATGAACATGTACAGGACATTATAGACATACTGGTCATGACAATACACAGGACATCATAGACATACTGGTCATGACAATACACAGGACATCATAGACATACTGGTCATGAACATGTACAGGACATTATAGACATACTGGTCATGAACATGTACAGGACATTATAGACATACCGGTCATGAACATGTACAGGATATCATAGACATACTGGTCATGACAATACACAGGACATCATAGACATACTGGTCATGACAATACACAGGACATTATAGACATACTGGTCATGAACATGTACAGGAGATTATAGACATACTGGTCATGAACATGTACAGGACATTATAGACATACTGGTCATGACAATACACAGGACATTATAGACATACTGGCCATGAACATGTACAGGACATTATAGACATACTGGTCATGAACATGTACAGGATATCATAGACATACTGGTCATGACAATACACAGGACATCATAGACATACTGGTCATGACAATACACAGGACATTATAGACATACTGGTCATGAACATGTACAGGAGATTATAGACATACTGGTCATGAACATGTAAAGGACATCATAGACATACTAGTCATGACAATACACAGGACATTATAGACATACTGGTCATGAAAATGCACAGGACATTATAGACATACTGGTCATGACAATACACAGGACATTATAGACATACTGGTCATGAAAATGCACAAGGCAGAAGAACTGGTGAGAAAGGAGCAAGAATATTTCTTGTTGGCTTTAATGAGAGCAACATTCTGCAAAGGACTTGCTATGAGATGATGATGACTTTCGAAGTTAGAAGTGGAATTTGTACTTTAAAGCCACTTCATTCCCTTATATGTTGGTTAACTAGTGCACTATTCACAATGCCATTTTGTTTAAAATAAAACAAAACCACTAAAAACATGAGACATAAAACACTATACAGTTCACCTGCCTATTATATTCAAAACAACCCCTGCTCTTTCATCCATCTTTCTTTGTATCTTCTGCTCAATAAATCTGCATATTTAGGTGTTGCCATTTAGCAGCAACCATTTCCCAAGCATTAGTTAATAGCACAGAGCCAAGTGTTGCTGGCTGCAAACACAGCATTCACAGTGCCAGCAGTGTGATTTGACCTTAAACACTCTCAAACATCAATATGCTTCTTTATTTCTGCACACGAAACAAATCAATACACTGAGAACCACATCTGCCACAGTGTAGACACAGTCATATATTTTACACGCTCCATGCACAGACAGCAGCACAATTACCAATATATTGATGGAGTAAGCCCCGTCCACAGTTATAAAACAAACCTACCAAATAGCTGAAAAATTAAACTAATTATTGAGAAATACTGAAACTATGTGAGTGCAGAAAGTGACAGGAGAATAAATATGTGGGTGGGGAGGAGATCAACAAAGCTACCATTTAAGAAATATGTACATAATCAAGTAGAAAGGAAACTATACATACAATAAAATCAAGAGAGTGATGAGTACAGTATGGCAAAGACACACAAATAACAGCACAGGGAAAACGTGTCTTATCTTTATAGCAAAAAGTGAGAAAAGGGGTTCTTAAGAAAAATATCAAGCAAATCCTGATATACAGAAGTTAATAATGGACAATTAACAATCAAGTGAGAAATTATGTGGAAGCTGCCGAGTTGTGGTTTTACAGAAGAATTAGGAGAACACCATGGATGGATAAAAAGCTTAATGAAGTTAGTTTGAGAAAAGTTAACTCAAAAATAGAACTGGTTACTTGAATCAGAAAAACAGTCCACATTCTCAGTACACATCATGAGAAGGGCAAAGCTGAAGTATGTCATGATAATGGTAAAGTTGGAGGAGAGGAGATACAGGGGAAGCCCGGAGAGAAGATGTTGGACAGTCTGATATCACGGCATGAAGGAACGCAGATATCAGAAATGATTGGCAGTACGTGAGACAGAAGGCTGTAGACAAAAATTATCACCACGGCATGGACTACAAGAAGAAGAATAGTAATTAGTGCCTTTATTGGTGCATGCTTGGAGGATTCTGATAAAAGGTGAATCAATAAAGGGTGAATGCATAAAGACTGCTTGCCCAGGCAGCCACCCTGCAGTATTCAGACTTCAGATATGTTTTAACATTCAGCGCTATGCAGATAAAATCCCTTGAATTGGAATCTGAGTCCTCTGCCTTATGAGAACAGTATATAAATTACAATCATAGTAAAAATGTACAAAATGTATAAACTCTTTACTTTTACAAACCGGGAAAAAATAAGCACCATACACATGGGAAGTTGATTGTACTTAAGTGTATAAAGCCGTGCCAAAACTGTTTTTTCCACACTGACAGAGTTTGTTGAAATATGTCTTTACATTTTACTCTTTAACAGGGGATGTTGAAAAAAGTCTATATTCCATTATGACAGAGTATGTTGAAATAAACTGTTATATTTTCCACTTTGATAGAGTATGTCTTTATATTTTTCACTTTGACGAGTATGCTGAAATAAGTCTTTACATTTTCCATTATGACAGAGTATGTTGAAATAAATTGTTACTTTGATAGAGTATGTTGAAGTAAGTCTTTATATTTTCCACTTTGACAGAGTATGCTGCAATATTTTTTTAGATTTTCCACTATGAAAGAGGTCTGTACTCCTGCCTGGAGTATTGGTCTACTCATCAAAACAGCCACTGCAGTGATCCCAGAGTTTAGCTGAAAGTCTGCCTAAATTTACCTGGGTCATGGCTTATAAGTTTTGTAAGCAGGGGTCAGATAATTGTGGGAGTTTTCAGTGGTGAGAGCAATAATGTGTGCCATTAAAAGAGGAAGTCCTGCCTGAATGTGTATGCAACACTGCTGTACAGACAGAGGGGAGATAATGAGACCAGGGTAACAGCGACATGTCAACAGAAATGATTAAGTGACATGGCAGTACAGATGAGTTGAGCAGTCAGAATGATGGATAGGTTAAAAATCTGACTTCAAAGAAACAAAACAGGTTGCGAGCTGAGAGAATGCCAGTGAACAACAAGATCATTTTGTGGGTTACAAAAATGTTCATCATCATGTGCCATGCCAATAAGATGGACAGTCATGTTTTGCCATCTCTCACGATCACCAGTCATGGATCAGCTCTATGTTCTTATCTTGACCATGCCATGTGGCCAAGCCATCCAGATATTTACTTCTCTGCCTTACTTTTGTTCTTTTCCCCTCAATCTTGCCAGCTGACACCAAGTTCTCAAGTTTATTTGTTCTCATAATGTGCCCGAAAAATGTAGACTGTCTACATCTAATTTTGCTAATTGGTTAGCGATTTTCATTTGATTCTTTGTTTAGAAATATTCCCTTTTACCTGTATATTACATTGTGGTATTTCTTTCTTAGTGATGACCATAATCTGTGACTTCTTACAATTTAATTCTAACTCTAGCTGTTCACTATGTATAATAACCACATCTACTAAATGTTGCAGATCTTGGTCATTGTCTGCAATCAATACTGTATCATCCTCATATCTAATATTATTGATATTATGTCCCCCAATGGTGATTCCTCTCATTTCTAAAGAAATGTTATTTCTGTCAATCCATGACTCACTTGGTTTCAACTTGTCAGGCACAACCTTTCTTAGTTGCTTCTTACAAAGCATGCATGATTGGGTAAATTATTACTATTCTTTGCTTAACCTATGGATCCAGGCAACACAAAGCAAGAACTTGTCCATTTACCTGGACTAATTTACATAAGGAATGAGTACAAAAGCCTCCCAGAATATTAAGCCTAAAGGTAAACAAAACTGAAAGTGCACAAAGTGTAAGTGTCAGAGTCTAGAGTAGTGCAGTGATGCAGTGACATCGTTACGCCCGCCAGGCGACTTAGTCCCCAGCAGGGATGCCGTAACTTCGTTACGCCGCCAGGCGAGTAGTAGTTACCTGCCTGCAAGGTTGCTGGCTGCTGACGAGACGGCCAGCGGTCAGGCAAGGACGACGCAAGACGCACGCCTGCCTCGTGAAGCCACGTCAGGTGGGAGGCAAGTTGCGAGCTATAGGCAGACAGCTCTGGGACGTCGACTCGACTGGACGCATGATGAGAGAAAGGCGTTGTGTGGTTTCTGTGCATGAACGTCGAGTGTCTGGACATCTTGAGAGATAGACTGTGAGCTGTATTGTGTATGTAAGTGTATTGAAGTGTCAAGTATATCTTGTTGTGATCATCGTACTGGTATATGATCTGTAAATAAATCCATTGAACGTTGTGTCGTTGAGTCTTAAGTCAAATCACGTTGTACTTGTACTGTCTCACATGTGTTAGGTTAGCGAGCCAAGTTTAAGACCCTGACATGTGTGGACGTGGTGGCATTCGTCCGGCTTTGAAATGAACGTGTTTATGTAATTAACATTTAAAACTAGAGTTTGTGAACTTAGAATTTTTGTCAAACTTTATAGTACATGTAAATGTGATCGTGGAAGGCTCATTTTGATATATTACTACATTGTTTAAACATGGAGACTAGTTGTAAACGTACAGTGCATACATATTGTTTGATCTTGTAAACGTGTAAAACATTTGTGATTGTTGAACTTGTCACCGTTTTGACCTTGTCGACATTGTGATCTTGTCGCCATTGTGACCTTGTCGCCATCTTGTAAACTTGATGTCTATGTCCTTACTGAATGTCATCGTGATGTAAGTGATGTGTCATCAATGTTGTAGAGTGTTGAGATATATGTAGATTGTCTTTGTGAATTGAGTTGTGGAACGCAAAAAGTTTTGGGAAAGAAAGTGACTTGTGTTTTGAAAAAAAAAATTGTTGACTGACAAAATTACGACCTACAATTACACTCAACGCCATACAAACCTAATCAATACTTAGTGACAAGCAGGCACACCACATCAAATAGACGCTAATTTATTTCCTCCAAAAACAAAGCAGGTTTTCCGTACCATCTGAAACCCTTGCGCGTAGAGGTCATTTGTGTTTCGAAGTAGCGACCCTGCAGTTCCTAGCCCGATTTCCAACCGTTCTTCACCGCATCCAGGGCACTTGAGTATATTTTTCTTTTCATATACTTTAAGGATGCAAATTTAGGCACGTATTGTCAATAGAACACAATTGTAAATTGTTTACTTTACTAACCACTTATAACAAATTGTGGGGCTGGTTTTTCATTGATATTTTCCATCATGTCGTCATTAAATGATTTCATCGATATGGGGTTAAAGTTGAAGTTAACAGGAGATGAGTAAACAAAGTGGAGTGAGAAGAAATACTCTGAATACCAAGAACGCGAAGAAAGAGCAGCTGAAAGAGCTTTAAAGCAGGCAGAAACTGAAAGGGCTGCCAAGCAAGTAGAGGCAGAAACATCCTTAAAGCAAGCAGAGGCAGCAACTGCAGCAAAACAGACCGAATTAGAACTGGCTGCAAAGACAAAGCAAGCCGAATTAGAACTGGCTGCAAAGACAAAGCAAGCCGAATTAGATATGGAATTAAAGAAGGCAGAAATAGCAGCTCAGAGTAAGAGAGAAGAACTGGAGTTACAGTTAAAGATGAAACAACTTGATACTGAGACTGCCATTAACAAAGAGTCTAAGAAATCTGAGAGACTGAAGAAAGAAAACCAGTACAAGAAATATCAAGGTATTGTACGTAATTATACCTCGGGTGACTGCATCGCAGCCTTTACCCAAAATTTTGAAACTTTAATGGAACATTACCAGGTTCCACTGTCTGAATGGAATATTGTTTATATGAGGAGTTTATCAGGGGAGCCTCTTAAAGTCATTGAGACCATCCCCAAAGACCTCAGAAAAGACTACCATTATCTGAAATCAAAGATTATGGCACATTTTATGTTAGATGAGGCAGGTTACAGAGAACAATTCAGCAAGTTGAGTCCAAAACCGACTCAGACGTTCTCTGATTACCTCTGCTTAGTCCGAGATATATTTACCAAATGGACTTCAGCAGCTAAAATTGACAAAAATTATCAAAGATTAGAAGATCTGATCATTAGAGATAAAGTCATTTCATCCATTCCATCAGCATTTTCAAAATTATTGCAGGAGAATGAATGCACTAGTGTAGATGAGATTGAGAGACATGGTTCGGCGTATTACACAGCCAACAAACATTGTTTTGCCAGTGAAGCTACTGACATAAATTTTGTAGCATCGGCTAACTATGAGAAACCCTATAGTAGGCAGAAACCTCATAAGCCTACTTCTGAGAAGTATAATCACTGTAAATATTGTAAAATTTCACATCATCAAGGTGAGATGTGCGACAAGAACCCCGCATATCATACTTATCTACAAAACATGGTAAACAGACAAGATAAGGAGCGTAGATCCTTCAGAAATTTGCGTAAATGTTTCCTCTGTAAGGCGTACGGACACTATCGCCAGGATTGTAAAGGTAGGCAAATGACCAACAAAGCAAATGCCGCCTTGTTTGACAGTTCATCGTCAGATGAAGAACAATCAGAGAAACATCCTGTGAACTCAGCACAGGCTTTTGACATGTTTAACGCAAATAAATGTACTGTTTGTAACACCTTTTATGAAGATGGTATTTTAACATGCGGCCACGCCATCCCTATTGCCAATGAAGAAGCTAATTTGGTAGTAGATTCTAAAGGCAAGATAAACGTCCATCACGGATACGTGAATGGCAAGTCTGCTACAGTCCTTCGGGACACGGGCAGCTCACTTATTGGTCTGAAGAGAACGTTCATAATGCCTACAGACTATACAGGCAGGCACGTAACATGCAGAACATTCTCAGGCAATATTGAGAAATACCCACTAGCATGGGCATATATTGAAACACCTTTCCTCACTGGGAAAGTAAAGTGCGCTGCATTAACAAACCCAGTGTGTGATGTAATAATTGGAAATTTACCAGAGGTGAATGATAAACCTCATGACATAACATCTCTGTGTATTGATGATAGCATAACATCACCATCCAATGTCATCATTGATAATGTTACACCACCTATTGAATGTTTGGTAGCTAATGTAGCACTAAGATCTCATGACATCATTGATAACATTGTTTCATCACCATCTGATATCATTGAATGTGTGAACGCAGTAACTAGATCTACTGCTAGAGTGCAAGATGAAAGTAATCAAACTGAGGCTATACAAATGCTCAGCCCAGTATCACTACCTACTAACACCATGAAGGAAACGTTTGTAACAGCTCAAAAGGCTGACCCTTCATTGTTAAAATATTTTAATCTGATCGGCCAAAAGCCAAAGGTAACCAAGAATGCAAAATGGCATTTTGCTGTGAAAAATGATATCCTCACCAGGTATTATACCAGAGGTGACAACACCACAGAGCAAACTGTTTTGCCAACTAATTATCGTAGGCAAGCCTTACATCTTGCCCATGATATACCTCTTGCAGGGCATATGGCATACGCTAAGACCAGATCAAGATTATTAACACAGTTTCATTGGCCCAAATTTTGCAATGACATTAAAGAATATTGCAGAAGTTGTGACACCTGCCAGAAACTGGTGAAAAAAGGTAAACACCCACAGGCAAAGTTACAAGTCACTGACTTAGCCAGTCGACCTTTTGAAAAATTATCTGTCGACATAGTGGGCCCTCTCAATCATACAACAACTAGAGGGAATAAATATATTCTAACTGTCATTGATCAATGTAGCCGCTGGCCGGAAGCTATTCCGCTAAAGAACATAACTGCCAATGATATAATGGAAGTTTTCTTCCATATTTTTTCTCGGATAGGATTTCCAGACACTATCCAATCAGATAGGGGCACTCAGTTTATCGCCGCATCTACCCAAGCTTTCACCAAAATGTTGGGAGTGAAGCAATGTTTCAATTCCCCGTACCATCCTCACTCTAGTGGAATTATAGAAAAATTTAACGGCGATTTAAAGCACATGCTTGCAAAAGTCACGCAAGAGCACCCCAATAACTGGGATGTATATCTACCAGCTATTCTTTTTGCTTTTCGCGAGGTACCACATTCTAGTACCGGTTTCTCTCCTTTTGAACTTATCTATGGTGCCAAACCACGTGGCCCATTGACTATTTATCACCAAATGTTAACTGACTCCACTCCAGTACTTAAACCCATATCATCACACGTATATTTTACATTATTGCGTGAAAGAATCATCAAATCTTGTATAATTGCAAAGAATGCACTAAAATTATCTGGTGCTACTTATAGACAGTATGCTGACAAAGGTAACAGGACAATAACGTTGACACCTGGACAGGACGTTCTTCTTCTATTACCTAGTGACAGACACTTATTGACTGATTCTTGGCAGGGACCTTTTAAAATGACGAGACAGATTTCACCGGTAGACTACGAGATCCAAATAAAAGACAAACACAAAATATTCCACATAAATATGCTAAGACCATACTACAACAGAGACAACGAACAAGACGATACAACAGCTTGTACAGTGATAATAGATCATGAAGATGACGAGGCTAGTGACGAAATTCCAACACCTGCATTAGACACGACAAACTGCTTGAAGGAGATCAAAATCAACCCAAAGTTAACTCAAGCAGAAACAGACAGTTGCAAACAGCTAATACAACAGTACAACACCATCTTCTCGAACAACCCAGGACAAACAGAATTAGTACAGCATCACATCACACTCACGTCAAACACACCCATAAGATGCAGACCATACACCATTCCATTACATTACAAAGAACACCTACATCAGGAGATCATCAACTTAGAGAAAAACAACATCATAAGACGATCCCAATCAGACTTCTCATCTCCAATGGTCATAGTACGCAAAAAGGACAACACGATAAGACTGTGTGTCGACTATAGGAAGCTCAATAAAATAACTCTTCTAGATCTTGAGCCAATGGCTAACTCTGACGATCTACTGACAGACGCTAGGTTCTTTACGAAGGTAGACATGACTAAAGGATATTGGCAAATAGCGGTAGACGAACAGAGCAGACATCTGACAGCATTTGCCACACCTTGGGGACTGTACGAATGGTGCAAACTTCCATTTGGGCTTGTCAATGCCCCAGCCACATTCGTACGTATGACACGACTTTTACTAGTAGATATACCTAACATAATTTGCTATATAGACGACATCTGTGTTCACACAGAGACAATGACAGAGCACATAAAGACTTTAGAACAGACATTTGAACGTATTAGACAGCACGGACTGACGGTAAAGCCTGCGAAAGTAGACATAGCCTACCAGGAAATATCCTTCTTGGGGTACAAAATATCCAATGGCTTTGTCACGACAGACGATAACATTGTGTCCAAGATACTAAAACTCTCACTTCCGACTACTAAAAAGCAAGTCAGAAGTTTGTTGGGACTGATAAATTATTACCGGCAGTTCATTCCTGATTTTTCCGAACTGACCGAAGTATTTACTAACTTACTAACAAAAGATAAACCGGAGAAAATTGTAAGCAATGAATGCCTAAAATTTGCATTCCGTAAAGTATTATCTTGTTTTTCTGATAATAGCTTACATAATCCCATCCTGAAATTGCCCAATCTCCATTTACCTTTCAGATTGCGGACAGACGCGAGCTCCGTGGCGATTGGAGCAGTCTTGTTGCAAGAGCACAATAACATCCTCCATCCCGTGTACTTCGTATCCAGGAAACTAAAACCCAGAGAACGGGCTTGGTCAATACCTCAGTTGGAAGCCCTAGCTTTAGTGGTGGGTATAACTAAATTGTCCAGATTCCTTCTAGGACGCCATTTCATCGTGGAATCTGACAGCAGCCCGTTGCGATTTATAAATTCAGGTGTACCTTCAAACCAGATGGTAGCGCGCTGGTCTCTTAAACTCCAAGATTACAGCTTCGAGGTTCGACATATTCCAGGCAGAACCAACACGATCGCCGATCTGTTGTCCCGTTGTCCGACCGACCCAGTAAGCACCAATGTCTGAGTGCAGTGTGAGAAAATACACTCAGATTAACACAGCCATCCATCAGTGAATATTTTTTTCCATTCACAAAAAGCTGTGTAAAGTCTACTATGTCATGTGATAGGGATTACTCCCAATATATATAGTGTTCTTATTTTACTAATTCATGTAGTGATTGTCGTGTATAATTGTGTAGTGTGTGGTAGAAAGCGAACTTTATTAATTGTATATATTACGAACAAGAACAGTGCCACATTCGCTCAAAAACTTACCGTAAGCGAACTATCCAATTTGACAGTGGCATCTGCGTGTGGAACATTCCAGGGATATTTTAAATACGTGTGTGAACGTGTGACCTAAACATTGACAGCTACACCACTGCAGTCAATCGTAATCCAGAAGGTTTTACAGTGAAACATCCAACACATGAACGATTAGAACATTGTACTTTCCGTAACTACATCAGACCGGAACAAGTGTGTTCTACAAGCTTCAACATCAGCTGTTTAGTGTTCGTGTGTACTTCCGGATTAGTTAGAAATTTAGAGCAAAATTAGCAGACGACAAATAAAAGTTTAAAAAGCTATGACGATTCTAAAATCTTTAGGAATCAACAAAGTTGAATACACGAATTGTGTGTTTATATATTTATGTAGTGTAATCTTAGAATCATATCTTGATTAATGTATTCATACTACCGACTTTTTCTCGTTAGTATGAAGAAACGTCAAGCGATGACGCTAAGAAATAGGATAATTATTGTAAATTATTATATTTCATAAATTTTGAAATTATTCCCCTTTCATTTATTTGTTATTACATCATTACACAAAGGGCCATAATTTGAAATGTATACTGTAATGTGTTGTATATAAATAGCCATGTTGTTGCCAGATTGTTAACACACCAGGTAGCCATCTACTGGGCATGGCAGAGTGTTACCGACATTGCAGACCAACACAAGAGCTCCTGGCCAAATGAGGTCAGGGTTTGAGCGTTTAATGCGACTTATGTAAAAGCCGTATTTCGGTCTAGCCAGATGGTTTTTGTTTCAAGAACCATATTATTACGTTTTTTTTGGAGGCTGCGAGGTAGATGCGTGAAGCTGGTACTACCGATCTGACTGGGTCAGTAATGCAATTGAGGTAATCAGCCATCGAGAGGATGAAGCCTGACAAGTGTTAAAGGTTGAACACCACATGTCGTTGAATACAACTTCCATTTCTTATATGTTTCTATGGCAGATGTGTATTTCCATGTATTATGATACCAATGTATATAACAACAGAAGGGTTGACTCTGACAAGGTTAAAATATTAACCCAGTATGTACATATATTAGACATGAAAAATGACATCTTTCATGAAGTTGCCGGGGGAGCGTGTCAGAGTCTAGAATAGTGCAGTGATGCAGTGACATCGTTACGCCCGCCAGGCGACTTAGTCCCCAGCAGGGATGCCGTAACTTCGTTACGCCGCCAGGCGAGTAGTAGTTACCTGCCTGCAAGGTTGCTGGCTGCTGACGAGACGGCCAGCGGTCAGGCAAGGACGACGCAAGACGCACGCCTGCCTCGTGAAGCCACTTCAGGTGGGAGGCAAGTTGCGAGCTATAGGCAGACAGCTCTGGGACGTCGACTCGACTGGACGCATGATGAGAGAAAGGCGTTGTGTGGTTTCTGTGCATGAACGTCGAGTGTCTGGACATCTTGAGAGATAGACTGTGAGCTGTATTGTGTATGTAAGTGTATTGAAGTGTCAAGTATATCTTGTTGTGATCATCGTATGGTATATGATCTGTAAATAAATCCATTGAACGTTGTGTCGTTGAGTCTTAAGTCAAATCACGTTGTACTTGTACTGTCTCACATGTGTTAGGTTAGCGAGCCAAGTTTAAGACCCTGACAGTAAGCCAAAGTGTGACAGTATGTGCTATGAACAATTTATGCAGGACATGGAAGGAAGTACAATAATATCTTTCTCACTTGATAAAGATGAAATCCCAGAGTCTGGGTTAAATTCGTATGCAACATAACTTTACAAGAATTTGTAAATAACGAAGAAATTTGGTTTCAAATGTTTAAAAAGGGCAGCCAACATGTCCGCCGTTAGAGAATCTCCGGTGAAGCTGTTACAAGTAATTAACCAGTGGGAAACGACTTGTACTCATCACAATTGGCAATTAAAATTATATAGGATTGCACTAATACAGGTAGAAATGCAGGAGAGTGGTCTTCTTTCTGTAGTAATGGCTGATGGATTGAAACCACTAATAAGCACAGAGGTCTGCATGTACAATTTTGGAATGGTTCAAAGAACAATGAAGGGCCAGGGCCAGTAGTTACAACAAAGAAAAGGTTGAATCTGAACTCTTCAGGTCTGTATTTTAAACAAATGCAATCACCTTATCCAATTCCCTCAATTCTCATTTCCATCCAAAATGGCTCATGCATACACCAGTGAGTGACAGCCAATCATGACCAAGGCAATGAAATTATTCTCCCTTCTTCAAATTCTCCCACTACCTTGTATGTTTTTGTCTGCTCACATTCTGCCCTAGTACTTAATCTCACCCCAATGCTCACATGCAACTCACATAGATACACCCTCCCCACACACCTCCAACTAGCTCTCAAATTCTTCCACGCACTTTAATTCAAACAACCCCACCCAATCTCTGTTTCATTACTCAGCCACTGAGTTGATCGTTTAGTGCAACACTGTGAGCTGTGGATTTTGTTTAGTGTGACACTGTAAGCTGTGGAATTTTTTAATGCATTTTGCTTGTGCCCACATTTCCTGTGCTGTGAAGTGTAAATTTCAGAAAATGGTGGATGGCTATCTGCCGGCACTTAGATGACTGTCTAATACGATAATGTGTGTGAAGGTTGCTGTAGTTTTGCTGTGTCCTTCAACTATGAACTGCATTTTCATGTGAAAGACGATTGTTTCCTTCACGCCTTCATGTGAAACAATGATGAGCATTTTGTGTGGTTTTTGCTGGCACGGGAACGGATAAATTAAGCTTCTGTTGCAATCTCAACAGGACGACCAGGTCGGATTTCATCAACAATTTTAGAGCGTCCTTGAGAAAAATTTTCTACCCAGCTATGCACCGCTTTACGGAACAAACATTTGTCAGCATAAACAGGAAGTATTTTCTTGCCTTTGCAGGCAGTCCTTTTGCCCACAAAAAACGCACAACAGCATGTTGCTCTTTGGTTATACACTCCGTACAGTCCAGTCGCCATTTTGTTTATGCGCTGCGCATGCACATGAGACACCTAGCGCCACCTGATGAACGGGAATATAAAGTTCGATGTTGCTGTCACCTAATGACACCTGTAGAAAACACCAACTACATTTACCTGCCATCCCACAGAACTGAGTGACTTACTTATTGACTCGCCCTCGTACATTATTAATTATGAGAACAGATCAGAGGACAGGATTATAACAAGGTAAGACATGAAAATCATTGACGTAAGAGGCTAGTTGTTAGGCCTAGATGAAAATCATGAAGAAATGCAGCATTTCTTGCTGGGAACTGCGTGCACAGGTTAACAATCATTGACTACATGCTGTTTTACAAGAGTTAGGTGAGTGTGATATGTCATGGTAGAAAATTAACACAGATAATTGGGGACACTTGATCCTTGGTTCGCATGTATTGTGCATGTATGTTTTTATATCCAGAATAATCGTGTACACCTCGGAGGAGCAAATGGATCACCATAGTCTGGTAAGAATGAGGCAGTGAGGTGTGGCAAGGGGATCTGGCCAACGATCAACGCTCAGAGGAAAGGCGAGATGGCCATATAATCAGATTGCTACTGGAACTATTAGTGTTGGAACTCTTCGCTGGCTGCTGAGGATGGGGATGGAGCGCTTATGGGAATGTCCCGAATGCTGTGATGTCGGTTCCTAAATCAATCAATCAATCCAAAATAAATGCTGTGGGATGAAAACATTTATGTAGAAGACCAGCTATGAGTGTAGTTGTATCGCCAGTTATTACCATTATTCAGTTAGCATGGCCAGTGTGGCTCAATGCTTACTTCGTTATTACTATGCCTCGGAATTCTGATCTTCAGCCCAAGTCTCTTCTTCCAGAAACCACGTCTTTCATTACTGTTCTTTATATGACCAAAGTATACCAGATTATGAGATATGGTGCTGTTCATAAGTTAAGTTAGTTTGTAATGCTTATATCTTGCATGTTAGTATTTTTCTTTTTCTTGATCTCCAGTATTCACAGAATTTTTCAGTAACATTTAACGTTCAAATGCCCAGATGGAGGTCAGCATGGCTGAATGGATAAGAACGCATGTGCCCTGTTCTCGTTTACCTGCCATCCCACAGAACTGTATGACTTACTTATTGACTCTCCCTCGTGACGTTTTCTACCCAGCTATGCACCGCTTTACGGGACAAACATTTGTCAGCATAAACACTGAAAACCCACTTTGGCGGGAGGCATTTCGCGAATGACGCCGAAGTTGAACATGAAGTGAAAACATGGTTTAAAAAAAAGAGCATGCGGTTCTATGCAGCCGGTTTGGGAGGACTGATAAAATGATGGGATAAGTACATCAATGTTGGTGGAATTTATGTTGAGGAATAAAGGGACAATATATGTATAAAAATAAACTGGTTTCAAGTTGTTGTCATGTTTAGTTATTTTTCTACAGCCATTTCTGGTTTACTTATTAACTTACCCATGTACAAGTCAGTGTTCACTAGCATCAGTACATTGTATATATTTCATATTATGTTAGTTAAACTCGATGTGCTCGAAAGGATAGGAGCGTTTGTGCTTAAACTTCTAGTACGCTAAGGACGAGGCAGGCGGTTCAACTCCTACACCAGCAATAAGTTGAACATAGTCAGACTGTGAGAACAGCAAGTTAAAAGAGGTGTGGCCAAACAAGAACACTACGCAGGAAGCCAAAGAAGATTAATAAACCAACACCGAACCGGTGTCATTAGCTGCTACACGCTGAGGAGGGGATCTGAGCACTTATGGATTGAATGGTTCAATGTGCAATGAGGATGATCTGTCAACTAAGTAATTAACTACGTTGGGCTTAAACAATGACCATTGACTTCTCGTTCAGAAAGAAAGGCAAACTATTAACATACAATATCCTAGAAAATCAACCTGGGGTTGATTGCAATGTCTGCTAAGGACATGCAACATTTTTTTTTAATGTCACATATATGGACAGATTGAATATACAACATATTGAACACACTATAAAATTACTTATTAAAAGATCCTCTTTCCGTTTTACACGAAAAGATATGCAAAAGAAAATAAGTATCTGTTAAACTGCATATGGATTCAACATACATGCTTTATAAGAATATATGTGTGTGTGAAAATAATACAGAGACATCTGTCATACAATTTTCATATGCAAATTTGTCTTTGTCTTTTCATTTTATAAACTACCAACCTCCAACATGGTAGTTTGTCAAATATTCTGCATTATATTTTTAACATACATGTTAATTAAAATCTCCATTTTCCACTCTAGTGAAAAAAGTATGACAGAAGGAATCAACAAACAAGATGATCATATTAAACTAGGCACTACATTTTAGTTTTACCGTATTTTACCGGAAAATTTGTTTGCAGTAATTTTCGATTTCTTGTTTTTGTCTTCCGATTTAAGGAGGTTTAGAGCACTCGTAACATTAAATTCCCCGATTATTTCAAGAACGCATTAAAACATAAACCGATTTCCAAGTATTGTAGTACCCTCCATTGTCTACGAATGTATACATCTTGGCTTCTCAAATTGTTCTTCTTACAGAGATGAAGAGACTGTCTTTTTAAGACGAAAATTGACTCGTAAATTTTGTTTTATATAGACGTTATGAATTGATCTAGTATGAATAATTCGATTGAGCATCCATTTTTACGCGTACATTGTAATTTTCGACTATTTCAGTCGGCGGTTACATCCAAAACTGAAATCATTAAGATCGCAAGATATAATGCCGTAATTTCAAGGGCGGGAAAATGGTGATTTTAAGTGTCAAAATCCAGCGATGATCATTTAATATTCTTATGGATTATTCAGAGTGACTGAAATGTTAATGAATGCATGTTTGCATTCAACACATATTTTAGTATATATATGTAAATTGACATCACTCTACAAGTTCGGTTACATTTATTTTTGGCTAACTTTGTAAGGCGAATTCTCTGGTCAAAATTGATCTCCGCTTCACGGCCTCGTGTTGAAAACCGCGCGAGCTGTCACACATGACATGGAGATGAATATATCTGTGTGTGAGTGTGTGTGTGTGTGTGTGTGTGTATATATATATATATATATATATATATATATATATATATATATATATATATATATATATATATATATATATAATCCATTGGCACCTTGCCGTCTTGACAGACGATAGTTTGTGCTTTAAAAAGGCATAATAACTTTTAACTATGGCGGTAGCGAGTGTGACTGATAAGGCCAATTTGCGCTGTAAATGTCCGTTCACAGTGGGTGCATGTGAACACGTGGTCATTTCCACCATCATGCACCATCTTACGTCTCAAACGCTTGGTGTGTGACTTTTCTGCAATAATTTTCTCCTTTGACTTTATTCCATTTCTGATATTTGCCCTCCATGCAACACGTTCAGCAGCGACTTGCTCCCAATGTGCATTATCAATGCCTGTATCAATCATGTCCCGCTTACACACATCTTTGTATCGTAGTAGAAGCCGACCCTGAGATCTCTTACCCATCTGTAATTCACCAAAAAAGATATCCTTTGGTATTCTACCATCATCCATCCTCCTAAGATGTCCTATCCATCTAAGTCTACGAAGACTGAGCATGGAATAAACTGTCACACAACCTGATCTTTCCAATACTTCAGTATTTGTGATTTTGTCTTGCTACTTAATACCAAAATTCTTCGCAGACACCGCATATGAAAGCTGTTTAAATTGTTCTCTTGGTGTGAGTAAGTTGTCCAGGTTTCACTGCCATAGAGAAGAGTACTAAGGACACAGGCTTGATAGACAAGGACTTTTGTTTTGGCAGTAAGCTTCCTGTTCTCCCAGACTCTTTTTCTTAACCTGTTCATTGTTGTTGCTGCCTTACCAATCCGGATGTTGATTTCCTGATCTAGGGATAATTTGCTATTTACCACTGATCCTAGATATGTAAAATGGTCTACTATCTCTAGTTCGGCGTCGTCAATAAAGATTGATGGTACTTCATGTGCACCTTGTGACATAATCTGTGTCTTCTTTTTGCTAATTGTTAAACCAAATTCAGAACAAGCATTGGAGAATGCAGATAGTAGACATTGCAATTCTTCCTCAGAGTGGGTCGTAACTGCAGCATCATCTGCAAAAAGCAACTCTCTGATCAGTACCCTCCTAATTTTGGTCTTAGCCTTCAATCTCTGAGCATTGTAGAGGCCGCCATCTGAGCGTGAGTGAATGTATATACCACCATCCTGATCACGAAATGCATATTTCAGTAGAAGTGAAAAGTATATTCCAAAGAGGGTGGGAGCTGGTACACAACCTTGCTTAACTCCACTCTTGATTTCAAATTCTTCAGAAGTTGCACCATCAAACTTGATTATACCCTTCATGCCTGTGTGGAACGATTCCACAATGGACAGAAGAGTTGGTGGGCAGCCAATCTTCTTTAGTGCCTTGAACAGACCCTCACGACTGACCAAATCAAATGCCTTTGTGAGGTCGATGAAGGCAATAAAAAGTGGTTGATTCTGTTCACGGCATTTTTCTTGCATTTGTTGCAATGAGAATATCATATCAGTGGTAGACGGGTTCTGTCGAAAGCCACACTGTGATTCGGGGTAGACTTGATCTCCTAGGACTTGAAGTCTGCGCAGAACAATTCTGGCAAATACTTTTCCAACAATACACAGAAGTGAGATACCCCTATAGTTGTTGCAGTCGCTCCGATCGCCCTTGTTCTTGTACAGTGTTATGATGCTTGAATCTTTGAAATCCTGTGGGACTTGTCCTTCACGCCAGCATAGCTCTATTAGCTGGTGGATCTGTATAGTGAGTGTGTCTTGCCCACTCCTGATAACCTCTATTGGAATCCCATCCTTACCTGGAGCCTTGCCAGATGCAAGTTCATTTATAGCACACTTAACTTCTGTTATGGTGGGAAGTGTGTCCAGGTGGTCAAGAGTTGGTAGAGCCTCTATGGCGTTGAGGGCATCATCCGCTAGTTTGGTCTCACTTGAGTAAAGCTCCAAATAGTGCTCTACCCATCTGTCCATCTGCTGTTTCTTATCAGTGATGACTTCTCCAGTCAAGGTTTTCAATGGTGCACTTCTTTTGATCACTGGACCACAAGCTTTCTTTATTCCTTCATACATGCTTCTTATGTCTCCCTTATCACTTGCGATTTGAATGGACTCACATAACTTGATCCAATAATCATTTGCACATATATATATATATATATATATATATATATATATATATATATATATATATATATATATATATATATATATATATATAAAAGAGACTGTATGTGCGTGGTTGGGGATGTATTGGATGCGTTCGATAACGGTACATCCGATTGAGATGAAATTTTCTACACGTCTTCCTTTCATACCTGTGCAACCGACTGTAATAGTTTCTTAGTGTAAAATCGGCTACTTACTTACTAATATTTCATTTTGTAATTACATGACTTAACATAAGAAATATTCTATAAAGGGACATAACTTTTAGTAGCATTGATATATCTTAGGTTAAGTCCCCTGGCTATAGATAGCTATATAAATAAATAGATACATAGATAGGTAGATCTGACCCGATAGATAGAGAGGGTGGGATAGACGGAGTGAGAGACGAACGGGCAGGCAGCCAGACAGACAGATAGATAGACAGACAGACAGCCGGGTCGACAGACAGACAGACAGACAGTCGGGTCGACAGACAGACAGACAGTCGGGAACGGGAACTTATATGACTACTTATATGAATTAAATTAGATGCTCCCCACCAGGGACTGGGTGAAGCCGGGCCGGGTCAGACAGACAGACAGACAGCCGGGTCGACAGACAGACAGACAGTCGGGAACGGGAACTTATATGACTTATATGACTTATATGAATTAAATTAGATGCTCCCCACCAGGTGAAGCCGGGCCGGGTCAGACAGACAGATAGACAGACAGACATACAGATAGTCGGGAGCTTATATGACTACTTATATGAATTAAATTACATAGATAGACAGATAGATAGATAGATAGATAGATAGATAGATAGATAGATAGATAGATAGATAGATAGATAGATAGATAGATCCCCGCCAGGGCCTGGGCGAAGCCGGACCGGGTCAGCTAGTATATCTATAAAACACAATGTATGTATGTATGTATGCATGCATGCATGCATGCATGCATGCATGTATGTATGTATGTATGTATGTGGGTAGGCACTGTATGTGCGTGGTTGGGGATGTATTGGATGCGTTCGATAACGGTCCATCCGATTGAGATGAAATTTTCTACACGTCTTCTTTTCATTCCCGTGCAACCAACTGTCATAGTTTTTTTTTATTGTAGAATCAGCTATTTACTTACTAAAATTTAATAATTAAATTACATGACATAACATAAGAAATAATATATAAAGGGACATAACTTTTAGTAGCATTGCTATATCTTAGGTTAAGTCCTCTGGCTATAGATAGATAGATAGATAGATAGATAGATAGATAGATAGATAGATAGATAGATAGATAGATAGATTGATAGATAGATAGATAGAGTGGGATAGACGGACGGACGGACGGGCGGGCAGGCAGGCAGACAGGCAGATAAATAGATAGATAGATAGATAGATAGATAGATAGATAGATAGATAGATAGATAGATAGATAGATAGATAGATAGATAGATAGATAGATAGATAGATAGACAGCCAGGCCGGGTCGTCAGACAGACAGACAGTCGGGAACGGGAACTTATATGACTACTTATATGAATTAAATGAGATGCTTCCCATAAGGGGCTGGGCGAAGCCGGGCCGGGTCAGACAGACAGACAGACAGACAGACAGACTAACAAGCAGACAGACAGACAGATAGATAGATCCCCGCCAGGGCCTGGGCGAAGCCGGGCCAGGTCAGCTAGTATATACATAAAAACTGGCAGAGTTATCTGTTCTTGAAATAGACAGTGGCAGTGGTAATATTCCTTGGCGATAGTGTAACCGACAGTTGTATGAGTGTGTAGAAAGGGTCACAAAAAGTGAAAGGTCAAAACCGTTTTTCTTCTATATGTCTATATTAAATGATAAACTGACACACAAACATGTATATCTCCCCTTAGAATTGACCTACAGACTTGAATAAGGTACCGTTGGATTTGTTTTTTCAAGAGCTATCCAACTATGCAGGTTATTTAATTAATAAGCAATTTAGAAAAAGTTACTAAACTGACCATCATCACATAGTAGAAAGACAAAACAATAAATATTACCTGTACAAACAGAAAATCCAAACAATAAATATATTATCCGCCTAAAGCTGACTGTTGCTGTCTGGGTAAATTCATATTGACACCTGAAGGTTGAAGAAGAAGAAGAAGAAGAAGAAGAAGAAGAAGAAGAAGAAGAAGAAGAAGAAGAAGAAGAAGAAGAAGAAGAAGAAGAAGAAGAAGAAGAAGAAGAAGAAGAAGAAGCTGTCTTGTAAAACTTTCCTTTGAAACAATTATACTTCTCCTCAACTCCCAGATACACAGCAAACACACACAAAATAACTTCCTGTTTCCTTGCTATTGCAAAATTAATGTGGGAAGAAATTAAAGGAAGACAGTCAGCATTACTAATATATTTGAACACTTGAAAGGAAAAAAAAAAAAGAACAGAATAAAACAGGAAGAAAGTTAGAAGGAAAAATAATGACACCCTAGCAATATAATAATGTACTCACATTTTTATGATTGACAAGTTTCATGAGAACAAACTCCCTGTAAGCCCTTTTAGCATGTGTGACATTCTGGAAAGGGCGACTCAGCTTCTTAATTGCTACATTTGTGTTTGTCAGTGTGTCACAAGCTGCACTGAAAGACAAAAGATGGGAATGTCTTAAAGCATAAGAGAATAAAACTTGTTTGGTGTTACCATATATCAGTTAAGATTATCATTATTACACCCCACCTCTTCCATAGTAAATCCATTGGCATATAGCATTTAACTGTGCCCATTCAATACTGATAGTCCCGGGAAGGTTAACCCGGTCAACAAATGCCCGCAGAAGTCGGATGTGTCGGCCTAACGGCGCAAGAACGCAGCTCTGCTGTAAACAGGCACAGACGCAATCACGTCCGAAAAAAAAACTCCGGATGAACGAAGAAGAAGAAGAAATACTGATAGTGAGCCTACTTGCACACTTGATGTGCTGCTCCTTCCTGGCTACAATCATCGTTATTTGATGCCTGCAGTCTTGACTACTTATGCTGATTCATACAAATGAAAGTCCTTGTCTCCTCTGTAACATGTTCGGCTTGATCTTTTATTTATATCCATTTTGTTTTTCCACTCGCTCGCTTTGAACTCAAGCATAGGTCATACACACTATTTATAGTAGTGATGGACTGAATTTTGCGTGTGGATTACCTTTCCTTATTAACAGTGTCCCTCACCATCAGGCGAACCCACTCCAACTTCAGAGGTGCTTGTAATCTACGTCCCCAAGTCAAGGATGACAGGTCAACATTTTAGTCCAGCTGTCCAGTGTAGGGGTTGAACCGCTTACCTCGGCATAACAAATGTTTAAGAACATGCGTTCTTACCCATTCGGCCATGCAGACCTGCATATCCATTATATAACAGTGACAATGCCGGCCAGACCAACCTTTCTTTCATTGCCCACAACACCTGTCTAGCCTGGTAATCAGATTACATTAAAAACAATGTTTATTTGCACAGCTAACCACTTCCACTGATTTTCATACAATGATTTGAACGGCGGTTGTTCAGAAAGCAATGGCAAACAACTGAACATAAACTTGCCAACTAAATCACTGTCTGTCAAAGTGTCAGATAGTGATATACTAATTTATATTCAGTAGTTTGCCACTGCTTTCTGAACAACCGACGCTCATACCACTATATATCACAAATAGCCAAAGAATGCTGGGATTGACTTTTTAACCACCTTACAGGTAAACTGAGTTTTAGTAGGCACATTTATAGTGATTAAAATGGTTAAAAATATTTAAAAAGCTGAAAATTTTGACGTAGGTGAGAAATTTTTCATGAGCCGACTTGGTTTACATTCTCCTACTAATTTCCTTGTGGTTCTGTTAAAGTCTCTGAGGTTTCTTTTCAATGCTGCTTCTTGTGCCTCTTTTGCAAGGCCATATAAATAGTGTAAGAACACACATATTATGATCGTCAATAGGAAAAAAGAAATACCACAATGTAATATAGGGGCCAATGAGAATATTTTTAATAAGTGAACTGGTACAGCTATATCAGAACAGTCAGAACATCTGATGGGATGTGTCTTGAAGAGATTAGAACAAGAATTACTATGGTGAAGGCAGCTTTTTGCAAGATGGAAAACATACTAACCAATAAAAAGATGTCAACTACAATGAGAAAAAGAGTGTTGAAGTGCTAAATAGAACCTGTACTTTTGTATGGACGTGCGACATGGACAATGAGCAGACAAGCTGAAAAACATCAAAAGCAGTGAAAATGTGGTTTCTGAGGAAAATGCAAAGAATACTATTGGCAAACAGAAAAGGCAATGAGCAAGTCCTACAAGAAGCAGATTGAAAACTAAACTAATTAGAGAAACTAGACGTAGATAGTCAAAATTTTTGGGGCACATTATGAGGCGAAATACTATAGAACTTGTTAATAACTGGCAAGATTGAGGGGAAAAGAACAAGGGGAAGGCAGAGAAGTAAATATCTGGATGGCTTGGCCACATGGCATGGTGGAACAAGAAAATAGAGCTGATCCCTGACTCTGGTGATAGAATATGATGACAAAACATGACCATCCACAATTATCAGCATGGCACATGATGGAGGAACATAACATAATGTAAAGGGTTTGAGAATACCATATCGTGTAAGCAAAAACTGTGCAGTTAGATCTATCAGATCTAAGCAACAGTGGCTAATCAATAAGCAACTTCAGTTACAGAAATTTCACAGGTGCTGCATTTTCAAACTTCACACATCTGCAAATGACCAGAAATGTTTAACAACCAAAAGGAACACACACACACACACACACAAATATATTTAATAAAATATTTAACATTATAAAATCAGATACCATAAATTTTAAAACATGCTCACCAAACAATTCCTTGAGCACCAGAGCCGATTGGTCGGAGATGCTGATAGCGTTTCAGTATTGTGAAAGAGGAATCTCCAACCTCCACTGTGTAAAACTGGCTTGAATGTCTACTCATGATGCTGAGTTGGTGCTACGCCCCAGCGAAAAAATTAATCCTTCTCACAGTATTATCCTCAGACAGCCATTAAAAATACCAACAGCAGGTTAAACAAATGTCCTAAGGAGGAGACAGGAGTTAATGTTAGTAAAAGATTCCACATTTATGAAGATTTACAATGAGCTAATTCTCTTACTAAGGGGCTGATTCTCTTACTAAGCAGCTGATTCTCTTACTAAGGGGCTGATTCTCTTACTAAGCAGCTAATTCTCTTACTAAGGGGCTGATTCTCTTACTAAGAAGCTGATTCTCTTACTAAGGGACTGATTCTCTTACTAAGGGGCTGATTCTCTTACTAAGGGACTGATTCTCTTAATAAGCGGCTGATTCTCTTACCAAGGGGCTGATTCTCTTACAAGGGGCTGATTCTCTTACTAAGGGGCTGATTCTCTTACTAAGGGGCTGATTCTCTTACAAAGGGCTTATTCTCTTACTAAAGAGCTGATTCTCTTACTAAAGGGCTGATTCTCTTACTAAACAGCTGATTCTCTTACTAAGGAACTGATTCTCTTAGAAGGGGCTGATTCTTTTACAAAGAGACTGATTCCCTAACAAGGGGCTGATTCTCTTACTAACGGGGCTGATTCTCTTACTAAGCAGCTGATTATCTTACTAAGGGGCTGATTCTCTTACAAAGGGCTGATTCTCTTACAAAGGGCTGATTCTCTTACTAAAGGGTTGATTCTCTCACTAAGCAGCTGATTCTCTTAATAAGCAACTGATTCTCTTACTAAGAGGCGATTCTCTCACTAAAAAGTTGATTCTCTTACTAGGAGGCTGGTTCTCTGACTAAGGAACTGATTCTTATGGCAATTAGATCTTGGTAACAGTAATATTCAAACAGATTCTGCATTGACCAGATAGTCACAATATCATCATCATCAAGTGCCGTGCCGGCTGGCGTAGGCGTTCATGGCTCTCCATAGATCTCGGTCTTTGGTTTTCTGGATCAACTCTGCTGCTGATATTCCTCCATGCCACCGTCTCAATCCATCCAGCATCACTTCTCTTGGTCTACCTCTGCCTCTCTTCCCCTCGATCTTTCCAGTTGTTACGATGTTCTCCAATGCCTCTCTTCTCATCACATGACCGAGGAAAGCTGTTTGTCTCTGTCTTATTGTTGTATATAATGTTCTAGTTTCATTAGCCTGTTTCAGGCAGTCATCGTTAGTTACTCTGGCAGTCCAAGGAATTCGCAACATTCGTCTCAGGAACCACATCTCTGTTGCTTCTAATTTCTTCTTAATTTGTTCATTTACATTCCAAGATTCACTGCCATACAGCAAAACTGGTTCTACATAGCATTTCAGCACTCTCTTTCTTACATTCAGTGATAGTGACTTATTGCATAAGATACTATTCATTTTCTGAAATGCGGCTTTTGCCTGCCCTATTCTGCTCCTAATCTCAATATACATTATATTAAATCACAGTATCGAACTGAATCCCCCACTTTACAATTGGATTTGAGGATTATGAAAAGGCCTTCAACAGTACTGATAGCCCTTTGGAGGTTGATGCTGCACTGTGGGATTCCACAGAAAATCATTAACTTAATTAGGTCAACACATGAAGACATGGCATGTAGTGTTCTTCATGAACGAAAATTAACAGATACGTTTGAAAATAAAAAGAGTAGTGTGAAAGACATGCTTTTGACAACAATTATTATTCTTACTGACAGCAGGCTGGATTATGAAGACAGCAATAACTTTGCTGACAACATTGCCCTCCTGTCACATTCACAAAATCAGTTGCTAGATAAGCTAAGGACACTTAATGAGAGGTCACAACAATTAGGTCACAGCAAGTAGGTTTAAACATTAACAGAGAAAAGACAATGAGATTAGAACCAAACAAATAACAACCCAATCTCCCTTGGTGAGACCTATTTAAGTAACAAAGTAGACGAATGTGGGAACAGACTGAGATATCAAAATAAGAATACAAAAGGCAAGAGGAGCCAAGGCAATGTGTGGAAGCCAACAGAAATTAAACCTAGCAACAAGCGTAGAATATTGAATTCAAACTTGAAATCAGTAACACTGTACACATCAAAAATATGGAAAACTATTGAAATGATCACAAATAAACTACAAACATTCACTAATCAGTCATCATCATCATCATCATTATCATCTTCCACTTCTGCCGTCAAGCGTTGTGGGGAGGAATAATTTGCGTTCCAGCGCCCGGTGGGCGGCACTGGAAAGTGTCATTCCGTGTGGTTGTACAATGTCTCTGATGTCGTCAATCCATTTTCTTCTTGGACGTCCTCGTGGTCTCGTCGCAGATGATCTTTGATGTAAGGACTAATCAGTGCCTGTACAAAATAGGACTAAAATAGTGTGACAGAATCACCAGGCAATCAAGAGATGAAGAACACAGTTTGATTCTATAAAGGATATACACTGAGAAAACCTGAAAATAGTATAATTAGAAAGACATTTGTCTAGAATAGAGCAAAAGAAATGCAGAAGACCTGAAACACATGGAGATGAGAAGCAGAAACAGAAATGAGTAATATGGACTGAGATGTATGGTATAGCAAAGGATAAACCAGCCGGGAGTGAGTAGGTTGAAAGGCCTATGCCCAAGTGGGGGATATAAAGAATCAAATAAGAAGAATCTAAGTTTTATAATTGTAATATCTGTTATAAATGGAAAAATAAATACATATAAAACTTACTATATGGTATAGCTAAAGTTGGAATAACTGTTGGTGAGGAAGCCTTAAACGTTTTAACCAAGTCCCTCTGAGAATACCATTCTAAGTGCCACAAAATAATTAGTCAAAGGTGATCCCGTGTTACCTGGAATGGAAGTAACAAATATTTTTTTTTTAAAAACACATTGAGGTTTTCCTTAATTAAAAAAATATACATCCATGTGGTAACTAAAATTGAAACAAAGACATGTATCAAACATGTGTAGCCAGTAGCTATCTGTAGAAATAACCCCCCCCCCCCCCCCCCCCCCCCCCCCAACAACAAAAAAAGTGCCAAGCATGCGTTGCCAGTGGTTCTCTAGGGTAAAATACAAAGAAATGTATCAAACATTTGTCACAAGCAGTTATCTAGGAAAACAAACAAAAATGTATCAAAGAAAACACATATGAAACATTTGCTGTCACTGATTATCTATGGAAACAAAGAAAGAAAGAAAAGTATCAAACATTTATTGCCAGTGGTTATCTAGGAAAACAAACAAACAGAGAAATGTGTCAAACATTGTTTGCCAGTGGTTATCCAAGGAAAGAAACAAAGACATGAATCAAACATTTGTTGCCAGCAGTTAACTAGAAAAGCAAACAAAGTATCAAGAGAAACATATCAAACAAGTGTTGCAAAGTGGTTATCTAGAGGGGAAAAAAAAGAAATGTATCAAACATACCAGTGGTTACCTAGAGAAATAAAGAAACATATAAAACATTTTCTGCCAGTGGTTATCTACAGGAACCCAAAATAAATTTATCAAACGTGTTGCCAGTCGTTATCTACAGAAACAAACAAACAAACAGACAAATGTGTCAAACAATGGTTATCTGAGGAAAGAAAAACAGAAATGTATCAAGCATTTGTTGCCAGTGGTTATCTAAGGAAAGAAACACAGAAATGTATCAAGCATTTGTTGCCAGCGGTTATCTAGGGAAAGAAACACAGAAATGTATCAAGCATTTGTTACCAGCGGTTATCTAGGGAAAGAAACACAGAAATGTATCAAGCATTTGTTACCAGCGGTTAACTATGGAAAGAAACACAGAAATGTATCAAGAATTTGTTGCGAGTGGTTATCTAAGGAAAGAAACATAAATATATCAAGCAACTGTTGCCAGCAGTTATCTAAGGAAAGAAACACAGAAATATATCAAGCATTTGTTGCCAGCGGTTAACTAGGGAAAGAAACACAGAAATGTATCAAGCATCTGTTGCGAGTGGTTATCTAAGGAAAGAAACAGAAATGTATCAAGAATTTGTTGCGAGTGGTTATCTAAGGAAAGAAACATAAATATATCAAGAAACTGTTGCCAGCAGTTATCTAAGGAAAGAAACACAGAAATATATCAAGCATTTGTTGCCAGCGGTTATCTAGGGAAAGAAACACAGAAATGTATCAAGCATTTGTTGCCAGCGGTTAACTAGGGAAAGAAACACAGAAATGTATCAAGCATTTGTTGCCAGCGGTTAACTAGGGAAAGAAACACAGAAATGTATCAAGCATTTGTTGCCAGCGGTTATCTAGGGAAAGAAACACAGAAATGTATCAAGCATTTGTTGCCAGCGGTTATCTAGGAAAAGAAACACAGAAATATATCAAGCATTTGTTGCCAGTGGTTATCTAGGGAAAGAAACACAGAAATATATCAAGCATTTGTTGCCAGCGGTTATCTATGGAAAAGAAACACAGAAATATATCAAGCATTTGTTGCCAGCGGTTATCTAGGAAAAGAAACAGAAATATATCAAGCATTTGTTGTCAGTGGTTATAGAAGGAAAGAAACACAGAAATATATCAAGCATTTGTTGCCAGCAGTTATCTAGGGAAAGAAACACAGAAATATATCAAGCATTTGTTGCCAGTGGTTATAGAAGGAAAGAAACACAGAAATATATCAAGCATTTGTTGCCAGCGGTTAACTAGGGAAAGAAGCACAAAAATGTATCAAGCATTAGCTTCGAGTGGTTATCTAAGGAAAGAAACACAGAAATGTATCAAGCATTTGTTGCCAGAGGTTAACTAGGGAAAGAAGCACAGAAATGTATCAAGCATTAGCTGCGAGTGGTTATCTAAGAAAAGAAACACAGAAATGTATCAAACAATTGTTTGTCAGTGGTTATTTACAAAAACAGAAATGTATCAAATGTATAGCCAATTATTATCTAGGTAAACAAACAAACAAACAAGAGAAATGTGTCAAACAGTGGTTACGAGTGGTTACCTAGGGGGAAAAACACAGAAATGTATTGAGCATTTGTTGCCAGCACTTAACTATAGAAAGAAACAGAAATGTATCAAACAATTATTTTGCAGTGGTTATTTACAAACACAGACAAAGAAATTCATCAAACATTTGCTACCAGTGGTTATCTACAATAACACAGAAATACATCATTTCTTTTGCCAGGGATTATGACTTTACCTAGGGAAATAAACAAAGAAATGTTGCAAACATTGGTTGCCAGTGGTTATCTAGGAGAACAAACATAGAAATTAATAAAACAATTTTTGCCAGTGGTTATCAAAATAAGTGTGTGTGTGTGTGTGTGCGTGTGTGTGCCGTGTGTGTGTGTAAGGGGGGGGGGGGGGTTAATTCAGGTTGTATCAGGTAAGTATCAACTAAATTATCTGTGAAAGCATTAAGATCCTGTACCCAGGAACAAACAAAACTGTAACACCAAAATGCATATGTGCTGCTTCGAAATACAAGAAGAACTTGGTCCAATAAATGGAAATTAACCATAATAAGATGTGGGATTGGATGTTTCCACTAAAGGTCAGCTTAACTTCAAACTTAAGCTAAGCCACTTTTAATAATAATAACATTACTGTATTTTATATTATACATTAAAATAAGACCCAAAAAATGCCAACTACAGTGGACAGTGGTTACTTATCGGATATCCCAGTGTAAAGAATTGAGGTTAAGACCAATAAATCCCAAATTTATATTTTATTTAATTTATAAATATCATCATACACTACATGGTCTACAGTCTACAGTGAGTTACATGTGTCATGTGTCTTTGGCGATGGTAACAAATCCTTAATCAACTGGTCCGTACTTTCTAAATTAACACATTTTTATTTCGTGTTATAATCATCTGTATGCTGAAAAGTTTAATGAAACAAAGTGACAATGGAATAATGACAAGAAACAAGACAGGACGATGTAATGTAATCAATTTCTCTCAAATTTGCATATTTGGCTAGGCTAAGCGAAGTCAATGTAAACCTAAACTGCCTCCTCAACTCGCAAATCAAGAGACACCTATGAAGTATGATGGAGCTGGTGGTAGAGTACTTACACTGTTGAACTACGATTATACTCCCAAGAACTATTTACCGACAAACAACAAATTCAATTCAAGTGAGTCAGACAAGGTGCATCTCTGATTACAATACAAACTCTTCCTTCGTTGAAGAAATTTCTTGCGTTCTACGTCAACATTAATTGCGTAGTTCTGATTATCGTTCCGGGCGAGAGTTCTTTTTTCAAGAAACACATTGACATTGTTTTATCAGTTCTTTAGAAATAGTGTTTTCGCTTCGTTACGTTCAAAGCTAATAACCGTTTTCTATCTGTAATAAATACATTGTATTTATTTGTGTTTTGAAAT